>JANAVB010012200.1:13655385-13777885 GCA_029216955.1 Iris pallida | reverse complement strand
CGGTTCACGGACTAGTATACGTTGGATCCTGTCATGAGATGTTATTCTCAGATTTTTCTTGGTATGTTGGTATGTGATATCCATATTTCATGTACTTATATAGACATTGATTTGGGAGTGGGCTGATCACCTGCTTTCGAATCCGTGTCATGATGTGCCATGTCCGGATCCATGATACTATTCGGAGATGGGGGAATTATTAGGGGTTATGTGATCAAAGCCTCCCTGTCACTATTTTGCTAGCGCCACCCTCACCTCACGTAGGGTGTAGCAGATACCCCATGCCAGGTTATCCAGGTTGGCCAGCATGACTCTCCGTTGAGGTTACTGCGGATTGTCGAGCCAAGTGGATAACCCCACCATGACTCCATAGCCGATCACATATCGCTCTAATAATTCAAATCATATTTTACATTTATTATCGTATTTTATATTCCAGTTCAGCTTTACTTTCTGTACAGCTTACCATGCTATGATTTCATTACTCACATGCTCTACCTGCTTTTATACTATACCATGATTTGAGACTAACTTCTATTTGAAAGAAGGGTTACAACCCCGATCCTTGATTGGTTCAAGGGTTGTAACTCGGCTTTCAAGTGGTTCCCAAGTCGCCTATATCTTTGTCTTGTATTTCATTATACTGTCTCTTATAGTATTTGTCAATTAATATGGAACTGCTATTGGTGTTTATACTTGCTCATTTTCCTGACAGGATACCGTTGACATATTACAGATGATTCTGAGACTGATTGTCCGACCTACTATGGGGTCAAGTCTGACGGAGTAGACTTAGACCGTGGCTTGTTGGTAGAGCCACTAGACTTTGCTCATCCTGAGTAGTATAGTTAGTTAGGTTTGCCTGGCCTGTGAGCCAGCTAGCTCTTTCTGTTTGTAGTATCTTACATATATTTTCTGTGACTCTGGATGTTTGTGTATAGCTCTGACTTGTATAGATCTTGGACTATTTCCTGCTTTCATCTATTATATTTCCTTTTCGTACTATCTACCTTAGTTTGATATACGTGATTGAGACTGTATTGCTATGTCACCTCCATTCGGAGTGTATATACCGTACAGGTACCTTTATCTATTTTAGTCTTAGTATTTACAGACCCTATATACAGTGTTCTACCGTCGATTCTGCGGCGTAGGCTGGACTTAACCACGTGCTCGTGCCCCTCTTCAGGGTACGGGTCATGACAGTCCTAATCAAGTTTACTCTTTCCGAGAAATTCCTTAGAAATTACATTTATTATTGTTTGGAAGGTAGAATGGGCATTTGTAAGGCCAAAGGACATGAGTAGGATCTTTTAGTGACCCTCATGGGTCCTGAATGTGGTTTAATGCACATCCTTCTCTACCATGCCAACTTGATGATAGCCTGCCCTTAAATCCATCTTGGAAAAAATATCGGGCTCCTCAAGGTTCACGAATAACTCTTCAATGAATGGAATAGGGAAACTTGTCTTTGATAGTATTTTGATTTAGTAACATGTAATCTATAAACATTCTCTAGCTACCATATGATATCTTTACTAAGATTGCAGGTGATGAATATGAGCTATTACTGTGTCTAATAATTCCAATGACATTTTTTATGGATATAGGGGGGTGTCTATATATAGGAAATTGCAATAGATCAATAACAATCTTCATTCCCTGACACAGTGACACAGCCCTTGACTTTGCAGTTTTTCACCATTGGCTACTATAACTTCAAAACTCTTTTTATCTGACAAGGGAAGGCCCAATCTCTCACTGAATTGACTATCAATAAAACTGCGAGTGAAGCCTGAATCAACTAAGATCAGCACTGGTTTATTGCTTCATGGTAGATTGGTGCGAAGCCCCAGATAAAGCCTGTAATGATATAGCAAAAGACCCTCATAAAGGTTCTGTGGTGTGAATTTCAAGATCCTCCTCTTCTTCTTGAGAGTCTATTTCTTATAATGTTCAAGTTAACACAAAAATTTCTTCTCCTTGCACCTATGTCCTTTGAACCTTTTCTCGCCACCAAGGAAGTAAAGTCCCAAGATTTTTTTTATTTTCATAATCTCATATTACTGTGGGAATTCTGAGCAGCTAATCTAACTTCCTCCTCAAGTCCAGAAATATACTGACCACTTATCAAGCAGGATTCACTAATGCCATGAACCCTCTTGGTCAGCTTCTGAAGTTTAAGTTCAATGACAGAGTTAGTGAATTGTGAAGGACCAAACTCTGTCCTTATAGCCTGACAGAAACCTTCCCAATCAAAGGACACCACCTTTGACTTTTATCAGCGAATCAAACCAGTAGACTGTTATAGTAATTGAAGTAGTGATTTACTCTCAAGAACCACTCTCCCACATCCATTTTACCATCAAAGTCAGGAAATTTAAGCCTCAGATTTGGTAATCCTCGACCTTGACCCTGAATAGGAAGGGTTGATACTCCATACTGAGGGGCTATATGTGAGTTGGTGTAGTTACTGCAGGTGGTGAATAATGTCCACTAGACAGAGAAATAGGTTGTCTAGGTGCAGATCCCTCCTTGACCTAACCAATTCCTCCATCATTCTATCAAATTCGTCACCGAGTTGATGTTTCTTACCTTCGATTGTTTGAATCCTTGGGTCAAAAATAGAATCGAACCAGTCATTTGACTATTCTTATCGAGATTCGTGGCCACTTGAGCTCGGGTCCTCGCTTCCTTCGAGCACGGGCTCTGATGGCTCTGATACCAAATTAGTGGAGCCCCTTCCCATCTGGATGGGATTTGTAGCAGATCGATAACTTCCCGCCATAATTTGCAATCAAATTAGGGAAAAAGATGATGGAATCAAGGGTTTGGGTACTGAAACTAAACTTGTAAGGAAGAATAAGAACAATTGTATTCAATTTGACTTTCAAAGTAAATGGGATTCATACATTTTTCATAATGTTTCTCTATACTGCCTTCCCCTATTTATCGGACAGCTGGAACCCAAATCTCTGTATTACCCTGAGCTGAGATGGACTTGAACTGAGCTTGATATGAGTACTGATACTTATCCAATACTCCTCTGCGCTGATGATTTGGGAGTTTGAATATGATTGGAAACTGATACATTGCTAACTGGAACTGATACACTGATACTGATACAAGGCTAACTACCTGATACACTGACACTGATACTGACACACAATGATAAACTAATATGATACTAGAAGATAGAATGGATTCTTGTTCACCTTTCTCTATATATCTTCTTCTTGTAGTTGTATCGAGGTGAAGTCGGGTCCCTTTTAAATGGATTATTTTTCTCATCTGTTGAAGTCCACCAAAGGATTTTTGTCAATTCTCAGTCTCGCTAGACTATTAACATAGTAGAAATGAAACATTTTAAGGATCAATTCCAAATGGGTGTCTCGGAGCTAATTTCCACCATAGACAAGGGAACATGCAAATCATTTATGTGATACTTGGATGAACTCGAGTTATAAAGGCATACAAAATCACATATCTCATCTCAATGGAGGTAGAGTACTCTATGCTCCGAGTCCATCTAACATTAGGCCGCCAATATCGTACCACACTTTCAGTGAAGTTTAATGAACTCAAATTTTAAAAGGGTACATACCTTTGGGACTTTATTGTTTGTAATGGAGTTGTAGTGATAAATGTTCTACAAGAAATTCCCAACAAGAAGTCTATAAATCTTTGATGAAGTTGATAGCACTAAAAATTAGGATGCATTGGGTTACTTTCTAATTCTCGCATACATTAGCTTTATTAAAGCTTCGAGTATCTCAATTTGCTTCGAGTACAGTTTTGATGGTGAAATTTAAGCTCGACGAAGAAGCCAAAATTTTTTCTTACATTTTCATGAATCACGATAGATAGTTGACATGTAAGTATTTCACGACGTTTTAATTGCCATTATATCTGACCTCAGAGTTTTGCCATATGAAGTATATGGTATTGGTTGTCAAGTCCATTTTTCTTCACCCACCAAAACTAGGTGTGATGTTCACCATCCAATGAATAAATGACACGTGGCATGTTCATTCCACACAAACCACTTTGCAAGTGGTTTTGTTCACCCACCAAAATGGCTTTGTGCCATGTATCATTTATTCATTGGATGGTGAACATCCCACCTAGTTTTGGGTCGGTGAACAAAATGGGACTCATTGGTTGTCATCAATTTGCATGGGTGAACTCCCAAATTTAAAGTATATTGATATTTCTATATTTCAAGGATTGTAATCATTTTTTGAATTTATCAATAATTAGCCTTTGGGCTGAGTTTGTAGGCCTTCGGGCTAATTACCAAGAGAAAGTAATAAATTTTCTTCCAATTTTTTTTGAAAGATATCTTGATATATAGATATCTTTATATTCTCGTATTTTATTATATTAATGAATTGAAATTGGATTTGACAAATTTAAACACTGATATTGGGATGGGTTGAAATATATAATCTGATCATATGGGTTTAGTAAACTAATTTGCTGAATTTGACTCGGTTAAACTGCTTAAAATATCTATATTTTTTTTGGTAAATATTAAACAAATCATAAATTTGACTCGGTATAAACAGCTAAATTTGACTCGGTAATGACCTAAATTTTGTTTCTTAGAGTGTGTGGGTAATATTAAACGTATCATATATTTTGACTTCGTAAAAAAAGATTATTTAATTATTCCGAATTTTTTTTTAACAACCTAAATTATGAACTTAAATTTAACCATTATTTAAATGTATAGTGTAATGTGTATTTTAAAACTAGTTTTTTTTTCAATAACCTAAATTATGAACTTAAATTTAACCATTATTTAAATGTATAGTGTAATGCGTATTTAAAACTAGTATTTTAAAACTAGTTCAATTAAAAGTAATTCAAATATGATCTAATTAGGAAAACCAAATGATCAAACATAATTTAGTTTGGATCAAAACTAAATATAATTTAAACTAATCAAATTTAAAATTAGAGGAAACTTTCATTAGTTTTGTGTGTAATGCATATTTCAAAACTAGTTGAATTAAAAGTAAGGGTCTGGCTATACACACCCCAACACTTACTTAGTACACCCCATTTAATTTTTTTTCCTATTCTACCCTTGCTGAGCAGACCCCATGCTCCCCTCCCCCGACCCTCCTCCTCCTCCTCCTCCTCCTCCGACCCTCCCCCCATCCGCCGACCCTCCCCCTGCTCCCCTCCCCTCCTCCCCTCCCGACCCGCCTCCTCCTCCTCCTCCCCCCCCGACCCCCTCCTCGTCCTCCCCCTCCCCCAACTCCCCGATCCCCGACAGCCGACCCCATAAATTGTTGTTGAAACAAAAAAATGAATAAAAAAAATTGGGTGTATTCACGGGTAGGTTCGCTCCTGGTTTGTCGACCTCACAGAGGAATGTTCGACCCGCGACAGTCGAACTATAGAGTGTACGTTCGACCAACATATGTCGAACATAAGATGGCATGTTCGATTAGAACATGTTCGACCAGTGTTTGTCGAACGGAAGAAGTCATATTCAAACCGTATTTGTCGAACAGAAGAAGACATGTTCGACCAATATTTGTCGAACAGACCATTGCCCGTTCGACCAGTATTTGTCGTGCGCATTGCAGAATATGGGGTGTGCTCAACAAGGGTAGAATAGAAATTTTTTGTTTTTGTTTTTTTAAATGGGGTGTGCTAAGTGTTGGGGTGTGTATAGCCGGACCCTAAAAGTAATTCAAATATGATCTAATTAGGAAAACCAAATGATCAAACGTAATGTAGTTTGGATCAAAACTAAATATAATTTAAACTAATCAAATTTAAAATTAAAGGAAACTTTCTTTAGTTTTGTGTGTATATATATCTTTTTTTTGAAGCAATAGGTAATTGTGGCGAACGCGCCTCAACTGGGGCTCGAACTCCCGACCACTTGGGCCGCATGCACCGCTCTTAACCACTAGGCTAGAAATCATCTGGAAAAGAAAAAAGGACATATATATATATATATATATATATATATATATATATATATATATATATATATATATATATATATATATAACAAACATAGACGGATACAACAACGTATGAAGAGGAGATGGATACAGATGAGGAGGAGATACAAGAGAAGAAGAGGGTCAAAAAATCAGGCGACATGATGACAAGCAAACCCAAAAGACCAACAAAGAGACCGAGCAATGGCATCAGTAGTATTCCTGACGACGTACTCGCCTCGTTGATCTTCGTAAGGCTTCCGGCGAGATCCGTACTTGCTGTTTGATTGGTGTGTAAGTCTTGGTTGCTGTTGACAACGAGTCCATGTTTCATCCTCAGTCATGCCCGTCGAGTTCGGACAGATATTGTGTTTAGGTCTGAAAAGCAATCCACCTTGTACCGTGTGAGCCTCAACGAGAGCGCCAATGCAGGGAGGAGAGTGATAGAGGGCAAGTCATTGAGAAAATCACTATCAAAACAAACAATAGCTGTGTTGAGACAGGAAAAATTGATAAATAAAAGAATAGCTGATAGACTGATAAAACTGGTAGGTGAATCAACAACAAATAGAGAGCCATTATGCACCTGCGTAGACTGATAGAACTGGTAGGTGAACCAATAACAAATAGTTGTGAAGAAAAGAATTCAGAATGGTAAAAGTGTCCATATAGCACATTAGGATAAACGACATGTTAGCGGATCCGCTCACAAAAGCATTATCACCCAGGGTCTTTCATGAGCATACTGCTCGTATGGGTGTTATCTTAATTAAGAATATGGCAATACAGTGGGAGTTTGTATTTTATGTATTTGGGTGTTATTTGGTTTTGGACACATTTATGTATTAACGTATTTTGGATATTTATCTGGTCAGATATATGGAAAATTCAGTTTATTCTGTTTTCATTATGTTAAAGTATTTGATCTCACTAAAGTTAAGGAGGACCAGTTGAAAATAAACATGTATTGATCACATTGCGTGTGATTTTCATGCTACGCATCCATGATTGATCTATGTCGTTTAGCTATATATTGGTATATGTGACCATTGATGGTTTAGTTACGTTATATGTGACGAATGCCGCTTTGATCCTATGTTGATATGGTTAATGGACGAGATTGTCCGGATATACCCTAAGGATTAAGATAGCAATTTATGAACTCACTAAGGTTAACACAATTATAAGATTACATATGTGGCCCAGTGGAAGATTGTTGGAATTATTCAATAATAGGGGCCACACATGTAAAATTAATTGTGTTAGGCTATCTAAATAATTAAGCCAAACTAAAGTGGTCTATTTAGAAATTGGCTTAAGGGTATAATTGTCATGGAAATAATGTGTAGATACCGGAGATAAATCTAATTTGATGAGGGGCCAAATTAGAAATATCAAAACACACACACACACACAAACACACACACACACACACACACACACACACACACATATATATATATATATATTATATATGTATTCATTAGGGTTATGGTCCCCAACTTATAAGGCCACCAAAAGAGAGGTTATATTTTTCTCTTCTGCATCCCTATCAACAGAAAGAGATGGACAAAGAATTTGGATTCATCTTTGTCATTAAGGTCGTAGCAAGTTGGAAGATCGAACCCCATAAAAGGACGACCGCTTCAAGATCCATCTAGCCTAGCAATGGATTCAGGTACGCTTCTGCTATTTAATTTATGTTCTTCATCTCATGAATCAAGAGGCATTAATTTCTAACAATGCTAGGTACATCTACGTGATTGAATCAGTTCATTATTTTAGTATTAGATACTGTCACAATAATAGTTCATGAGGGAATCAAGTGGTGTAATTTAATTTCACAAGTTAAAAAAAAAATTAAGCTGATCAGATAAAATTATTGTTACATGCAAATAAGCTGAACCTAAGATGACAGCTAGCACACATTCTATGGACGGAAGAGAAGAGATCAAATGACAATACACTACTAATTTCAATGATTGAACAAGCAACAACCCAAAGTTACTATCTTCAAAGTGGGCACTTAATAAGCCCGTGACATAGGCTCAAGAATATATGGAAGATTACCCATTACTACAAAACAGCAAAATGCTCAAACATTAATTACCGCATCATTAATTTCACTCGGGGAGGTCAATCATGCACGGATCTTTTTTCAAATCTCTCATCTGATTACCTTTACTTACGAGATTTTAGCTACATAGGTGTTACCATGTCAAAGTAGGGGTGAGCATTATTCTGTCTTAGACCGAAAACGAACCGAATAAGAGATTTCTTTTGGTTTTAAAAAAAATTGGTTCGATTTCGGTTTTGAAAATACTAAATTTTTTTATTCGGTTTTGGTCCAAAACCGAAAACCGAATAAGAAAATTTAGTTTATATATATATATATATATATATATATATATATATATATATATATATATATTGGTGGGATCCTTTTGATAGATCGGAGCTCGTTATTGGATATCAGGGGAGCCCAACACATCAGGAGGACAGGCGGGGTCTGACGTGTAGTCGCATCATTCGCGACGGGGAGTGGAGGCTGGAGTCTTATCGGTTTATCGAGGAGCTGGGTGGGATCATTAGTTCTATTGCCATTGATCCGGCTCTACCTGCTGACCGGTGGATTTGGGAGCCGACAGGAGCAACTCCGAAAACTAGGGAGTTCCAATTCCGAAGCTGCTACAACCTCATCCGGCACACCTTCCCTCAGAGTTCTGACTATGAGTTCGTATGGTGTAAGGGTCTGGCCAGGAAGATGCAGCTCTGTGTATACAAGCTTCTTCTAGACCGTCTATTGACTAGAGATCGTCTGAGTTCGTTTGGAGTGCCGGTTTTGGATCCCAAGTGTGTGCTTTGCAGTCTGGAGCATGAATCTATAAAGCACATACTCTTCGAGTGTACACTGTCATGGAAGATCTGGTCGGAGCAGAGTAGAGCGTTGGGAGTGGGCGCCTCGGGGAAGGGTATTGGGGACATCATCACGGTTCTCCGGGATAGCAGGGGTCGAGGGCAGGACTGGTTTCGGACCGCCAGAGTTCTTCTGGCTGCCTCAGTTTGGCATGTATTGCGGAAAAGAAACCGTCGGATATTTGAGGGGCTAGTCACCCCCCTCCCCCCCGTAGGCATTCTCCATAACATCGAGTTTGATGTAAATGCTATGAAGAATTGTTGAGTGGGAGTCCCACTTTGATTGTATGTTGTAAGATTACTGCTTTACTTTTGGAATAAAATTTACCTTTTTCTAATATATATATATATATATATATATATATATATATGTATGTGTGTGTGTGTGTGTATGTGTTTTGATACCCTTCCCTCACAAGTAAATGTTGGGTGCAAAAAATTACTCTTTATATATTGGGTGAAATAAAGTGGGCACTTAATAAGCCCGTGACATAGGTTCAAGAAGATTACCCATTACTACATAGCAGCAAAATGCTCAAACATTAATTACCGCATCATTTCACTCAGGGAGGTCAATCATGCATGGATTTTTTTTTAAATGTCTCCTCTGATTACCTTTACTTCAAACGAGATTTTAGCTACATAGGTTACCATGTCAAAGTAGGGGTGAGCATTATTCGGTCTTGGACCGAAAATCGAACCGAATAAGAGATTCCATTCGGTTATAAAAAAATCGGTTCGGTTTCGGTTTCGGTTTTGAAAATACTAAACTTTCTTATTCGGTTTCGGTCCAAAACCGAAACCGTTCTGCAAGGTGGTCCTTGGACTTTTGACGGACGCTTGATCATTCTGAAGGAATGGACGCCTTAGTCAGTGTGGGAGCGGGAAGTTCTCCATATTGTTGCTATCCGGGTACGCTTCCCGGGACTATCGACTAGCAATTGGAGTTTGTCTATGCTAATGAAGATGACCAACCTTATTGGTAAGCCGACTAGAGCTGATGAGGCTACGTTGAGGCGAGATAGGCTTATGTATGACCGAGTCTTTGTAGAGATTGAGACAAATAATGTTTTCCCCTCTCAGCTAGAGTATGAGGTTCCCTCGGAAGAGGTGTATGTACAACGGGTAGATTACGAGTGGGTTCCTCCGGTTTGTAAGTTGTGCAACTGTTTCGGACACACAAAATACAGGTGTCCCCGGGGGGCGGGAACTCGGGTGGACGAAGGTGCTTCGGCAAGCCCGACAGGAGTGGAGACGGAAGCGGTAGAGGTGGGGCATGTAGTTGACCAAGCTATGGAAGAAGGTGACGCTACTGGGAGGTTATATGATCGACAGCTGGTGCACAGTCAGGCCACGGGGGCCTATCAACAGACTCCTATTATGTAGCAGCAAACTTGGAAGACTAAAGAAAAAGGATTAACACTTACCATATCTTATTCTACATAGGCTAGTCCAATGGTTTTTCGCAGTACGGCAGGAGGAAGCGGAGGAGTTAGTTGGAAAAAGGCATTTGTGACTGGGAAGGGTCCCAATAGTGATAATGTTGATGGGCAGATAGATCCCACTTATAGCAGGAAAAGGCGGGCCTTGGCTACTCGGACGGATACTGAACAATGTGAGTTTACTGATTCTGAGAACAGAGAGGCTTATGCGTTGATAACCGGGAGTGGAATAGGATCCTCCTTACTGGAAGTCTTGAACAGCATCCGCATAGCCAAGGGAGAGATAGGGAGGACGTGGGTAATATGCAGGAGGACAACTTACGGCAGGAAGCGGTACCACCTCCCCCGGGTGGTATATATGCAGTGATATCACAGGGGACCTCTCCAACTCCCAATGTTAATAATTGCATGGAATGTGCGTGGGACTTGCTCTATCGCCCGATGGAAGGAGATTGGGGACATGTTTGCTAGGGAGAAGTGCTCTATCACTGTGCTGCTAAAGACGAAGATTCAGGTTCTTGGGATTCTGGATCGATGTATTCCTCCCCATTGGAGGCATGCTCATAACCTCCAATTGGGTAGTATGGCGAGGATCTGGATCATTTAGGATGGCATGGCGTAGGATGGTCATGTGATCTCTATTTCTGACCAATTGATATCCATCATTTCCCATAATAAAGGCGGGCTCAAGTTCATTCTTGGTGCGGTGTACGGGCACAATGATCGTCGGGGGAGAGAGAAGCTCTGGGAGGACCTTATTTCTCTTAGTAACTCTGTCGAGTCTAATCTCAACCTTCCCCTTCTGTGCATGGGAGACTTTAATGCTCTTTTATACAACAGCAAGAATGTAGGCGGCCACCGGATACCTGATCCTATTCTTCAGGATTTTCAGAACTGTCTGTTGAGATCGGGGCTGCAACCCCTTACTCGGCCTCGCTATATTTGGACATGGAATAACAAGGCTATGAGATGGAGAGTGGCATGTCAACTGTACAGGGCTGTGGAGAATAGTAGGTGGCTGGCCTCGTTCTCGACGGTGGTCGCCGAGGGTCTAGAGGCAAGTACGAGTGATCATTGTCCCATCTGAATCAACCTTATTAAGCCTGAACGGAACAAAGCTCGACCATTTAGATACAACAACAAGTAGCCTCTTATTGATGGTTATCGGAAGGCGGTAGCTCGAGGGCTTGCCAGTCAGACATATGGGAACAAGCAGCACAAGCTTGTCCAGAGTCTGAAAGGAAAAGAAGAGCTGAAACTTTGGAACAAATCTACCCATTCCCCTCCCCTGGTGCAGAAGGAGAAGGGACTTCGGAAGGCTCAACATGTCCTTCAGTCAGACATTTTTAAAGAAGAAGAATATATTAAGAAACCTAGATAGAATGATATGATTGGTTAGCTCCAAAAGTTCAGTATAAAGTATGAATAATTTCTATCAACCTCCAGATAGTTCCTCAACTTTGGTACAAATAGGGTAATATTTCATTAACATCAGATGTAGATTGGAATCCTAAATTCCTTCCAAAACTATAAAAAGAAATCAATGGAAATCATATATTTAAATTATTTTACTATAATTGAATATATATATATATATATATATATATATATATATATATATATATATATATATATATATATATATATATAATATATACACACACTAGTCATGACCCGTGCCCATAGGGCATGGTTCATTTAAGGTATTCCCCTCAAAATCTTGGACCCCCAATTTTAAACGAACAATAATAATTTTGAGGCCCCCATCAAAATATTAAATCCTAACCACTGCTGGATGTGAATTTTCTTTGGATTCCCCATAAAACCCCACTCTCAATAATGCTCATCCACAACCATTATGAGGCCCCCATCAAAATATTAAATTCCAACCATCAAAATATTAAATCCCCATCTTTGGATTCCCCATAAAACTCCACTCCCAACAATGCTCTTCCCCATAAAACCCCACTCCGAATAATGTTGTTCCCCATAAAACTCCACAACCATTGATTCACCAAGATTAAATCCAACCACTCTTTATCTTGGCACAGTCAGCCCTAGAATTCAAAAACCTTTGTGTTTTGTATAATAGACTAGTCATAACCGGTGCCCATCGGGCACGGTTCATTTAAGGTACTCCCCCTCAAATCTTGGACCCCCAATTTTAAACGAACAATAATAATTATGAGCCCCCATCAAAATATTAAATCCCAACCACTGCTGGATGTGAATTTTCTTTAGATTTCCCATAAAACCCCACTTTCAATAATGCTCATCCACAACCATTATGAATGCAAACCCCACTCTTTGGATTCTCTATAAAACTCCACTCTCAATAATGCTCATTTCCCATAAAACCCCACTCTCAATAATGCTCATCCACAACCATTACGAGTGCAAACCCCACTCTTTGGATTCTCCATAAAATCCAACTTATCCACAACCGTTGATTCACCAAGATTAAATCCCAACCACTCTTTATCTTGGCACAGTCAGCCCTAGGATTCAAAAACCTTTGTGTTTTGTATAAGAGATATTCTGAAAGTTCATATATCAATAAAAATAGGAGAACTTCGCATAAGAATTGTAGCTTCAGAGGTCGAGTTCCTCAGAGTAGCACGGAGAGTAGGGAAAGAAGAAGTAAGGAGAGTTGGAGTAGTTGTTCGCATCGACTGCGTCGCTACTTATTACTTCAAAAGTGCCAGTGCCCAAGTGGTAGGAGAGAACCGTTCCTGGCGAGGAAAGAAAGATTACATCCACGTCAGGATGGAACTTCACAAACCGCACCGTCGAGAGAAGGCCCGGGTTCGCTCCAATCTCCGTCAGCCTCTCGCGGCCGACGCCGAGTAAGTCGACGGCGTGCTTCGGAACCCAGCCCCCAGCTTCCAGAGCCCACACCAGGATCTCGTCCTGCGTCCCGGCTGCCAGACGCAGGACGTCGTCCAACGACCCGAGACATGGATGGACGCCACTCATGGACCACTCACGGAGAAGGCTGTCTTCGAACCCGTCCGGCCGCACGCCGGGAGGCAGCGGGATCCTGCGGCAGCCAGCCTCCTCTACGGCGAGCAGATGAACGGTCGCTACGTTGTATACGATGGAGATGCCGAAGACGTAGAAGATCCCGTCAGCGTAGAACATGACCTCCATAAACAAGTCGATAAAGGTGCACGAAAGACCGCCGGGGCAATCCACCCAACTGCCGGTCTCCGACACGAACATCTTGAACCTGAAGGTGTCGGGGCCAGGATGCATATTGATGTCATATCTGAGGACTCTGTAGTGGAGGCGGTGGGGGAGGCGTTGGTCGAACCCTACCGCGATGGGATCACAACCACGTGTTTCGGGGAGCCTCTTCCATCTCTTGGTGGCCGGGTTGCAGACGACGTGGTGGTGTTCGTAGGGGCAGAGTTCGTAGGGCTCTGGTTGCAGGATCCAGTAGCGACACAGAACCAGTCCGTTGTAGACGCTGACGATCGTCATGTTCTCCTGTGCGTAGTAAAGTGGCATGAAGCTGAAGTCGGGCCCGCGAGAGCGGGTGCCAGCGGCTGCCAGAGCGTCTCTGCTGTAGTAGCTCCTCCTGCCGATTCCGGTGAACTTGGTGGTGTTCTACGGATAGCCGTGATACTCTTGTATGTATTCGACCATTGCCGGAGGCAGCCTGTCGCGATGGCGGCAGCCCAGCTCGGAGATGAGGGTATTTTGGTCATTTTCAAAATTTTGGAATTTATTTGGGATTATTATTATTAATTATAATTAATATGATTTTTAGGTGATTTTAAGTATAATGGTTTGGTGCTAGTTATAGATATTGTCTGATGTTGACTAGGAGACTGCCCTATAGGCCAACCTAGGTCAGAACATCTTGATTAGAACCCTAGTATGACCTAAGTTAGTGATTCTAGTTCATTAGAATTAGTTTGGGGTAGTTTGGGATTAGATTGGCTAAGCTATGACTTGTGAAGTCATAAGTCATGATTATGACTTAAACCTTAGAAGGCTCAACCCAAGCTAGCCAAACCTAGCCAAACCTAGCCTAACCTAGTCATGGCCGGCCAACTAGGTCAGCCCCCCCATAAAGTCCCTCCTAGATTTTAGGGCTAGCCTCTTTTAGGGTTTATCCAAAAGTTCTAAGGAAAGAGGTGAGTTCCATCTTCCAAAATTCATTAAAAATCCAATTTAAATCCTTTCTTCCCCAAACCAATTTCATTAGGACCTAAAATCAATGCTCTTGCTGTTGGTATTGGTTGTTTGCAGGGAAACAACAATTTGTGAGAGTTTGGGTGGCTTGAGGAATCTCTCCATTTAGTTTTTGTGAAGGCTTGTTCATCAATAGGTATAACTCCCTATACTCCATTTAAATCCTGTTTAAAACCATTTTAGGAAGGCCCTAGCCCTACCCTACCTATAGGATAGGCTAACCCTTAGTTTTGAATTTGTTTCGTGTCCGTATCGGACACGTATCAGTAGGTTGCATAGAGTGTTCGACGAAATGTCCCAAAGGACACTTCGTTTAGATTTCAGGGAAGTATTTGAATAGGAAAATACTTCTAGGGTTTTCTTAGAGGTTTCCAAGGTTGTATTGTGATTCCTGTTCGTGTCGAGTCGTGGTCGACACGTGCACACGCGGGTTCGTGGCGCGCGCACGAGCACTGTAGCTCCCCTGCTACCAGCGTGCTCGTGCGGGCTGCACAGGATACGAGAGCACGTGATATTTGACACTGAGCTAGGGGCAGTGTCTGTCATGACACTCCCCAAGTCTCGTGTCAGATGGTGTCCTGTCGGACACGAAATCCTGTGTGCATGGGGAAGGCCTGTGTGTTTCAGTGCAGTGGTTTTATTCCTGTTTCGATTTGATTTCTAATGGTTTAATTCGTGGTTAGTTTGTTAATTATGATCCTAAAATATTGTATAATGTATGTAGATTTGGTTTACATGTTTAAGTTGGGTTTTTATGTGGAATATTGGTTTTGAATGGGTGATTGGAACTATTTTCCTGATACAATGAAATCCCAGTGTTTCCAACCTATTTAAATCCCATGTTTTGCTATGATTTCAGTTAATTTTGCTTCCCACACATCATAATACCAGTTAGTTTAGTTTTTACTTTTGAATATGGATTGTTGGTTGTGAAAATGAGATTTTGGCCAAATGGTAGATTCAAATTTTCTAACTGTCAACAGGTATGCTAATGTTTCCTAAATTGTTTTAATATGGAACCTGGGTTGATGATAGACATCACTTAAATTGGTTTTCTTATGAACTGATTTCCTTTTTCCTTTAAATAAATGTGTTGTCGATTTTTGAAGGGAAAAACTGGGTTGATATTAACTGAGATGTGTTATCACTGTGTAGTTCATGTTACTTCACATGTATGATTCAATTTGGTTTCAATGAGAAGAAGGATTTTGAGTATAGGCTTTGGTGAAGGGCAGGATTTCAGTATGGATTAATGATCCATTTTCCCTGTTCCACAATCTGGGAATGAGTCATGTCCTTCCTGTTTTCTTTTGATTACATATTCACTGCCATTTGAATGTTTTACTGGTTGATGGTTAATTGATTTGTAAATGTTATTCTTCCACTGTTAAACTGATAATGGTTTACCTTACACTCTTGTGAAATTCTGGAACAAGTTTCCTATTAGCTCATATGGGATTGAACATGGGAAATGGGTTGGCTTAATGGACTGTTTTGAAGTCCCTGTTGATCTATAAATATGTTTCCATATTGTAGAAACCTGAGTTTAGATTGAACAATTTCCAGTTTAGACTTAGTATTGAATTGCCCTTCCTTATATTCATTCACTGTTTGATCTTCTTGCACATGTGTAATCCCTGCATTGTATATACACACACCCCAGCACTTACACACACTATCCTTGTTGGCCCAATGATTATATTTTGTTTTTGAATATGGCTAATCAGTTAAGTTTAACATAATGATGTCACTAATATTCATATACTCACTATCATGTTGCTATTTAAACTTAGCATTGTCCTAATTGTCCTATATTATATTGCTATGCTTGTATCGTACTGCAACATACTTTGTTGGCCTAACATGCTATCATGTTGTTACTTAAACTTAGCATTGTCCTAATTGTCCTATATTATATTGCTATGCTTGTATCGTACTGCAACATATTTTGCTGGCCTAACATGTATTTGTAGACATGCAGTAAGCATGATCAAACATGATTAAACAGGACATAGGCAATGAAGAATTAATGATGGAGCGAAGACGGCGTCATACAAAAAGATTTCTCCGAACCGCCTAGCGACCTATCCGGGGCCTCTCATCGGGGGTTCCGCTGCCCGGTCAGCGGACAGGGGTCGAGGGGGCAGCGCCCCCCGTCGGGGGTTCGGGGGCGAAGCCCCCGAAAGGTATTCAGATTTCCAGATCTGTTTATCTTCGGACGACTGCTGTCAAAGAAAAAGACGTCTTCAGTTCTGCTCAGATATCAGAAGAAAGGCGTCATCAGAGGGCTCTTAGTTTTCCTAATTGTTCTAAGTCTGTAATCTTCAATTTATTGAGTCTAGGAGAATGTGTACGTTGAGTCGCACTGAGTCATCTCAACCCCTAGCATATCTCTCCAAAGCTCTACCATACAACAGACCAATTCCTGAACCAAGCCCAAGCTCCACAAAGTCCAAAAGCCCAATGGACCAATTCTGTCTGCTGGAGACAGAGTTCGGGCCGAACTCTGCCTCCACACAGAGTTTGGGCCGAACTCTGTCCCCTGATTTTCAGGAGCTGATTTTTAGGGCCTGCTTGCTGCTAGCTGTCCAACGGCCATATTTTTGAATCTTGAGGACAGAATTCTGGCCGAATTCTGCTTGTCCCGAACCCTATAAATAGGCCTTGGTTTCTCTCATTTGAATCCATCCACTCTTCTATTCTTCTTCTCTTACATAGCCTATATAGTCAAGAGCCTTACTCTTCAAATCTACTAGCCACAAAACTTCCTAAGCCCCAAGGTACTCAAGTGCGATTCAGCTAGAAGTTTTTGTGCAAGAGTTGAAAAGAAAAGTCACTTGGACAATTCTAAGTCGCTTGGAAAATTCCAAGCAAATCGCCACTGCGATCCTCTGTAAGAAGTTGACGTGCTCTTCTGAAGAAAAGGCACGGGTTGTAAACTACTATTTCACAAATAGTGGATTTGAATCCTGAGCTAGAGTTCTCAGGCCTGGACTAGTCCTCCACGAGGGAAACCAGGTTAAAACTGCTGTGTTTGCGTATGCTCTTCTGATCTTTATTTACTTCCGCATTTCTCTCTGATTTATTTACTATCTTGATAGTTGTTTTGTGGAGGTGATATAGAGTTAATTTTTTTATTTGGTGATTATTGACACAAACTTTATTCACCCCTCTAGAGTTGCCTACACTTGTGTTTTCAATCCTTTCACTATTTTGTATTTTCCTGAACACACAAGGCACACACACACTTCTCTTTGGCACACACTGTCCTCTTCTTCACTGTTGATTTTTCTGCATATATATGCATTCTTGTACACCTCACACATCACCTTGTAAACTGTCCACAAGTATACACACACACTTTTCACTATTAATTTCCTGCACACTAGTTACACACACACACTCATGTTGCACACACACATAGCCTCTCTTGTATTGTCCACACCTACAGTTACATGTGTTCCTCCTTATGCCTATATATATATATATATATATATATATATATATATATATATATATATATATATATTGTATACTCTAATATGGATGTATTTATATATATATATAATGTAAAGTGTGGTTAATATATAAGTTAGGAAGGTATTGGGGGTATGTAGATTGTGATATCTATTGATGTATGGCTATTACATAGACATGTATTGTATTAGGTAGGGGGGCATAGATCATTGGGTTGGCTTGTGTATGTGTAGAGTGCTAACTAGGCTTGATTGGGCTAAGGAAGGTTAGTACAGACTTGTTAGACCTAGTTAGTTGAGTTTAGACTTGATTAAACTTGGTTAACCTAGTTTGACTTCTAGGGTTGACCAGAGTTGACCAAGAGTTGACTTTGGCCTAGATTGACCTAGAATCATGTAGAATGCATAGTAGGACTCCATTTTACTATTCTGGACTTGTTGTGACTTGTGCTGTTCTGATTTGGAGCCAGACATCACTCCTTGGACAGTACATTTCATACTGGACACTCAGATACAGGCGAGTACATTCTCTGATCATTTCATATCCTACTTAGAATTAATTCCTGCAGTAGATTACTTTACTTGTACTCTCACGATGGTCACACGGATTGGTACTATATGGATCCTTTCTTGAGATGTTATCCTTATGGAGCATCGGGTACTTCGTGTTCTGTGCGTTTCACTTACATGGCGTATCACTATGCTTCTTGGTTCTTTGATCACTTACGACATATACTCTTATGATCGTAGAGTCTTCCTAGAATCTTACACTGTTGGGTAACCCCCAGAATCACCTATTTATGGGCATCCATGTATCACCCTGCGGGGCCATTGCATGGAATCATATAACATAACCTGGCTGGATCCTTGTGTATTGATTGGGGGTATGGGGGAGTATAAGTGGACATGTGAATACTATCCAAGTAGTGTAGTATCAGAATCACTTCCGTAGTGTAGTATCAGAATCTCCTATGCCATTTACATGTTCATGTTGTACTCTGACTCACTAGTCACTGCTAGTTCTCTATGTATAGTAGATATTTCTATTACAGTTCTCTCTCTGTTTACATACTGCATTCTTCAGTACTTGTATCTTTCTTTACTGTATGTTTATATTTTCTAACCTGCTATGATCTGTTGAGATGTACTGTACTCACTCATATCCTGACTGGACCTGTTGAAATATTACTGAGGACGAGGAGGAGGCCTGCCTGGACACCTACTACGGGGCAGCCTTAGATGACACCTGTGAGCTGGACTCCCAGGAGGACCCAGCTGCAGCTGAGGACATTCCCCCGACTGCCTAGACTAGATTAGTTCGGCTGTTTATCATTTGTAGTCTGGAGACATGTTCTAGTTAGACTTTATTTTGGAGTTCAGTATTGTATATATTCTTTCTTCTGAGACCTTGTACTAATGGATATTGCTGGATTATCTTAGACTGCTTTTATCTATTTTATTCCTTGAGTTCTATTTCATATCGTGCTATCTCTTCCTTAGTTGTGATTGAGTTTACTATTGCTATATCACCCCCATCCGGGGAGTATAACTGTTTAGAGATATACTGTTAGATGTTGTGACCTAGGACAGCGTTCTACCACCGACACTGCGGCGTAGGCTGGACGTATTCAAGTCTCGTGCCCTTACTCTAGGGTATGGGTCGTGACAGTCAGGGGGCGCAGCATTCACTCAACCACCCCGGCGCTCGGCCTTGCCATGCGCCTGAAGGGGGTGTAAGGGTGACACTCGCCTCCGACGATCTGCGTAATGTGATTATCCACAAATGACAATCAGAGGAGTCAATTGACAAGCATGACGCGCCCCTCACAGGGCATACTTGTGCTGTTGTCACCATCAACTGCTGTTGCAAGGCAGCAGTCCCACCAAGGCAGTCGGTGTTCCAGCGGCTACAATCTTCGACACCCCTCTAGCGTCGTCTCGGGAAGGGGGTGTCAATACAAGAGGAGCCACTAAGGGTTGCTTCATGCAACGTAATCTCCAACTCCTCAGGCCGTAAGATGCCTGGCAACTCCTCGATTCAGCCGAGGAAAACCAAATCAGCGGTCCCATCCTCCGGGGTGTTCGAAGGCACCCGAAGAAGGAAGAAGATTTTGGAGGATGCCGGAGGTAGTCAGACCCAGACTGCACCTTCTTCCGAAGACGAAGGCACCCTCCAAAGTGCAGAAGCTGGGGGTAGCTAAGCACTTGTCGAGCCATACCCCGAGCATGAAGAAGCCCTCCAAAGCGGAGCTGGGGGTGATCAAACCCCTACGGATGCTCTTCCTGAGGACGAAGGTGTCCTCCAAAGCGTGACTGGGGGTAGCCTAGCCCCCTCAGATTTGAACCTTGAGCAAACCCCTATCAATGACGGAGACATCCAAGGCGAAACTCCAGGGGAGGTGACTCCCTTGCACGAGAGTGAAGCTGAGAGTGAAGCTTCCACCAATCCATCCACTTCCAGCCGCGTCGTTGCGGTGTGCATGGCTGAGGGTGATCCCGAGTCCGATGCACCACCGGCCGACCTCGTCCAGCGCATGGACACTCTTGAGGGAGGACTCAAAACCCTCTCCGCTTCCATGCAGACAATAACGCATGCAGTGTTTGAAATACGATCGACTTTGGCTAGGGCACCTTCTTTCGGTCCCGACCCCGGAGCCAACGGAGAATCGAGTGTACCTCCTCAACGGGTACCCTCAGACTTAGATCGCCATGAAGCACCTCGGACGTCGGAACCATCAAACGCTCGACTCCAGGTGGTACCACCTTCCCCGACGCCCAGCTCCACGGAAGACGTGGTCGAGATGATTAGAGACCTGCGTGAACGCTTCGAGTCCAAGACGAGACAAGAAGAACGGCAGAAGATGGGGATCCCCCAACCTTATCCCCTCGAATGGAACAAAGTGGTTTACCCACCTAAGTATAAACCACAAACATTGACGCCATATGATGGGAAGGACTCTCCGCGTCGCTACCTGACGTATTTCCAGTCTCAGACTGGACATCTCCCGAAGGAGGACGCACTGCTCACTAGCATCTTCGTCGGGGCACTAAAGGGAGTTGCATACGACTGGTACTGCAGCCTCCCCGACAATTCTATATCTTCTTTCGATGATTTAACCTGCCTTTTCCTCGACCATTTTTACGACGGTGGAAAAGACATGACAATGGCGTCCCTCATCGAGATACGACAAAAAGAGAAGGAAACGGTTCGGGCATTCATCGAACGCTTCCGACAGGCCTGTTTCAGACTGCCCCCAGGCATGCCGGAACATGCGCTCCTCTCCTCCTGCAGCATGAACATGCTGCCTGCAGTCAAGCTCTGGCTCAACTCAACTCCCCCTTCCGATTGGAGTTCCCTGATCATTGAAGTCGAAGCCGCAGAAAAGAAGGCAGCTAATGCTCGCCTTTTGGGAGTCAGCTTCCCCGCCTTCGAGGATAAGGGAAAACGAACTGCAACCAGCAACCCTGGACGGAAGACAAAAGGAAAACAGGCATTGACTGTCAATGCCACAAAAAGTGCATCTGCGCCTGCTCAAAAACCTCCGCTTGCGTCAAGACCAAAGGAGGTTTATTCTTTTAACAACGAAGACACTCTGCAGCTCTTCGCAATACTTAAGCAGGGTGACAAGATCAAGCTACCGGACCCGAAGCGTCCCGACGAGAATGGGAAAGAGGACAACCCGAGGTACTGTCGTTACCATCGGTTTGTCGGACACCCGACCAAGGACTGCTATGTCCTTAAAAATTACATCCAGTGCATGATCAACGCGGATGTCATCTCCGTCGACTATGAAGAGAAGACGGTGTCAGCCAACTTGGTGTCACTCCAGTTTGGCACCCTACCGCCAACTACAATGCAGGATGGCGTCATCCCCATCCCTAAGGCGACAATAGAGGTGGTTAACTTACCGCCAACCCGTGACAACATGAGTGGACTCATCCCACTCACCACATCTCGGGGAGAGATCCTATGGGTCCATCCCGACCTCGTCTTCGAGATGACTCGATCGGAGGTACGCCCTACCTCCAAATCCAAAGACAGGAAGATCAAGTCTTGCTGCATGGTCTCTTCCTCTATGGAAGAGGCATTTCCTGTACAAACGCGTTCACATCAGAACGTACAACCCGACGAAGCTGCCGTCGAGACGGTGCCTCTTGGCACCACCCCTGTTGTCCAAGAAGAGGGCCCTTCTAAGCCCTCAGCAGCCAATAAGCAGAAGAATGTAGAGGCTCATTTCGACCGACCTCTATGCAAGGAGAATGCTTCGGGGCTAGCCAAACCCCACAACTTCGACATACTGGCACAACTGGCCAGCACTCCTGCCCGCCTATCTTTATTCGAGCTCCTTCGCCTTACCAAAGACACTCGAGAGGCTCTCTGCGAAGCTCTGAAAGATGCAGAATCCTTCATCAGCCAGGTCAAGCAGCCTGAAGATCTCAAAACCCTGTGCGCGCAATGTCACTGTTCGGAGGAGGTTATTCCTAATATAACCTTCACCCAACAAGATATGCTGCTCAAGCACAACCGGCACAATAGGCCGCTGTATTATACAGGGTACATCGATTCAGTCAAGGTGAAACGAATTCATATCGACCCAGGATCCTCCCTTAGCGTCATCCCAAGGATGCTGCTCTCAACACTGGGGATCCCAATACACCGACTGGCACCCTCCAACACGACAATCAGTGGTTTTAACGCCAGCTCCAATACGACAATCAGTGGTTTTAACGCCAGCTCCTTCGCCTTGCCAAAGACACTCGAGAGGCCACTGGGAAAAATACGACTAAAGTGCCACATCGGTAACCTCAAAACTGAGGTCACTTGCTATATCGTGGATGCTAAAGTCAACTACAACATTCTGTTGGGTCGCCCATGGCTGTACGAGTACATGGTGGTGCCATTCATGCTTCACCAATACATGAAGTACGTGTCCGCCAACAACATCATCCATACGGAGTTCGCGGACATCGATCCTTTCAAAGGCATCGAAACCTACTTTACTGATGCCGACTTATACAAGTCACCTGATGAAGAGGAGGCAAACGATGCTGACGACGAAGCAGAGGCAGCAGCAGGGTCGGACATGGAGCCTGAGGTCACTCCTGATGCTCCTTTGAAAATCTGACTCAAAGGCAAACCACCTCAGAAGCTGCCTCCCATGAGCATCAAACTACCCGGGAAAGCACCAGCTGCTCCTGAAGCTCCCCTGAAGATACGACTCAAGGGAAAGCCGCCTCAAAAATCGGCTCCCCTTGTGGTAAAACTACAGGGGAAAGTGCCACTCGCCGGAGGCACAAAAGAGGCACCCCTTAAGGTGCATCTTAAAGGCAAGTCGCCGCCATCCCTGCTGCCAGAAAAAGCCCATGCAGTCCTCTCAGACTCCAGGACCAATGCTGTAGAGGACTCTCCCGATCCTACTCCAGTGCTTACGGATGAAGAGTTAGGGGACTACATCTCAGCTAACGTAGATGCCCCCTCTCTGGATAATGTAATCCCGCGGGATAAAATCTTGCATTTCATCAATAATAGAGTGTCTTTTAATTATTCTAGTCTTCCACATTGGAATGCTAAGTATGCATTAGATAACGCTCTACGGTCGTTGCAAACACAAATAACGACCATCCATCATGTAAATCGAGTAGTCCCGTCCCAAGGGGTCTGTTACATAGTCCCACCGCGGAGTCGAGACGAAGAATCCATCATTTTCGGCAAGGTTGAGCGTCATCATGACTTGCCGCCACTCGAGCCAAGACCAGAAGCCGGCAGAATACAACTCTACCGGTATACGGACAAGGCAAAGTATCTTACCCAGAAGATGGGTTACGACCTAAAAAGCGACAAAGGCCTGAACTACGGTAAAGGTCGACGTCTTCCTCTTCGGATTCCAACACCTGAAGGAAAGCCGCAGGACTATTACAACAGAACTCGACGAGGGGTACGCTATGTCACGCCACCATCAACTCCAGAGAGTTCAGACGAAGAAGAAGTAGGACATTCTCACTCGTCTGAAGCATCAACGTGGGATTTCGATACCAGTATCGGAGCAGTCTTCAAGAGAGTGTTGCCAGCAAACATGACATCTGCACAATCTCAAGAAAAAGAAGGCGAAGAACAAGCGCCAGAATTCTTCGAAGAAGAACCCTGGGCTCAACGCCTGGGACAACAATGGGAGTCACGCTTTTAATTACGCGAACCCCCTACTGAAGACGAGGTCGAGCAGATCGACCTTGGGGACGGATCTTCTTCCAAACCCATCTTTATCAGCAAAAGCCTGAAAGGAGAAGACCAAGAATCATTGGTCCAGCTGGCTAAAGAGTATATCGACGTATTCGTTTGGAGCTACGAAGATATGCCGGGACTTGATCCTCAGATCGCGATACACAGGCTAAACATCTTACCTGATGCCAAGCCGATCAAGCAACAACAGCGACGCTTTCGCCCTGACATTATGAACGTCGTCGATCAGGAGGTAGAAAAACTCTTGACCAGCGGCTTCATCCGTGAAGAACAACATCCGGATTGGGTGGCCAATGTCGTCCCTGTTACCAAAAAGAATGGGAAGATACAAGTCTGTATCAACTTCAGGGATCTCAACACTGCTTGCCCGAAAGACAAATTTTCGCTTCCAATCAACGACGTAATGATCGACAACACATGCGGCTTCGAACGCATGTATTTTATGGACGGGTATTCGGGATACAACCAGATCAAGATGTTCCCCGATGACACAAAACACACGTCATTCAGAACTCCGAAGGGGGTCTTCTGCTACACAGTGATGCCCTTCGGCTTAAAGAACGCTGGTGCAACGTACCAACGAGCTATGAGCACTATCTTTCGTCAGCATCTTCGCAAGACAGTCGAGTGCTATGTTGACGACATTGCAGTCAAAAGCTGCCTCAAAGGGGATCACCTACAAGACCTGAAGACAGTCTTCGATCTCATGAGGGCACACCAACTCAAAATGAACCCCGCTAAATCCTTTCTGGGGGTTTCCAGCAGAAAATTCTTAGGCTTCATTATGACGACGAAAGGCATTCATGTCGATCCCGAGAAAACCAAAGCCATCCTTGACATGAACCCTCCGAAGAACCTCCGGGAGCTTCGAGGCTTACAGGGCCGGCTGGCGTACATCCGGAGGTTTATAGCAAACCTTTCCGGGAAATGTCAACCCTTCACTCAGCTCATGAAGAAGGGAGTCTCTTACGTCTGGACAGAAGAATGCCAGAAAGCTTTCGACGACATCAAGGCTTATCTGACAAGTCCGCCTGTCCTAGTGGCCCCTGTCGCTGGAAAACCATTCCTTCTCTACGTCCGTGCCATGGATCATTCCCTCGGCGCTTTGTTCGCTCAGAACAACGATACAGGCTACAAGCAAGCAATCTACTACCTCAGTCGAACGCTCATCGGGACCGAACACCGGTACAACCCCGTGGAAAAGGAGTGCTTGGCTTTGGTATTCGCAATCCAGAAAACCCGCCATTATGTCTCGGGCCAGACAATTCACGTCATCTCCCGAGTCAATCCACTCAGGGTTCTCATGACGAAGCCGGGATCATTGAACTCTCGGCTAGCTACATGGACGATCTTGCTGACACCATACAATATGGTATTTATTCCACAAAAAGCTATTAAGGGTCAGGCACTGGCCGACTTCTTAGCTGCACACCCCATCCCAGAGTCCTCAAAACTCTACGAAGACATACCGGATGAGGTCCAAGAATCAAACGTCATCGAAGAAAGCCCCGTCTGGCAGATGTTTTTCGATGGCGCTTCAAGAACAAGCCCCAAAGGCCAAATCTTTGCAGGAGTGGGGGTAGTCTTAGTCTCCCCCGAACAGTTGGTCATCCAGCGTGCTTACTCCCTGTCAAAGCCATGCTCCAACAATGTCGCAGAGTACAATGCACTCATTATGGGACTCCAGTTGGCACAACATCTGGGGGTAAATCATCTGGAAGCCTGTGGCGACTCAAACTGGTCGTCTACCAGGTCAGAGGGCAATACGAGTTCGCCATGAAGACTTGATCCCCTACCACGAAGTTGCATTGAACGTCATTTCAACCTTCACCGGGTTTTTCATCCAACACGTACACCGCTTACATAATCTGGAGGCTGATGCTCTGGCCGGCCTTGCAGCCTCATTGGCAGCACCCCTCGGGACTCAACACTACGTCACCGTAATTGGTCGGGACTTGTTCTGCCCTAAAAACAACTTGTGTTCACACATGGCCCATGCCATGCCGGCGAATGCTGACGTTAATGTCCGAGACTGGAGGTTCCCGTTCATCGACTTTGCCGTCTACGGAATTCTCCCAGAGGACCCGAAGGAAGCAGTCTCAGTCAGGAGGCGTTTCCTTCGATTCTATTATGATACAGCCACTAAAATGCTGTACCGACGCTCCTACGATGGACTTCTCCTTCGATGCCTGTCTAATGAAGAAGCAGCCGAAGCCCTTCGAGAAGCTCATGACGGAACTTGTGGGGCTCATCAACCGGGGCCTAAGTTGCAGGATCGACTACGACGCATGGGCTATTACTGGCCCACCATGGCAGCTGACGCTGTCGACTATGCCAAGAAGTGCCACGCGTGCCAGTTGCACGCGGACTTCATTCATACACCGTCAGAACTCCTACATGCTACAGTTGCCTCCTGGCCCTTCGAGGCTTGGGGCATGGACATCGTAGGGCCAATCATCCCTCCTTCATCAAGAGGACACTGCTTCATCCTAGCCATTACCGACTACTTCTCCAAATGGGCCGAAGCAGTTCCACTGGCAGAAGTGAAAAGCTCCAGGGTGATCAGCTTCATCAAGCACCATGTCATTTACCGTTTCGGGGTGCCTCGAAGGATTATCCACGATAACGGACCCCAATTCATCAGTCACATTTTCAGCAGATTCTGTGACAAGAATCGCATTCAGAATGTGGCATCAACTGCTTACAATCCAGCACCAAATGGATTGGCCGAGACGTTCAACAAAACTATCGTCAGGCTACTCAAACAGGTCGTGTCATCCAACAAACATGACTGGGACGAAAAGCTCGACGAATGCCTTTAGGCCTACCGCACAACGGTACGGACCCCGACAGGCAACACACCATTCTCCTTGGTCTACGGGAGCGAAGCGGTACTGCCTCTTGAGATTCATATACTCCGTGTAGCAATCCCCAATCGACTAACAGAGGAAGACAATCAACGTCGTCGTCTGCAAGAACTGGAGGCACTTGACGAAAAACGTCTCCTAGCTCAGCAACGCATCGAACTTTACCAAGCCCGTATATCACAGACTTTCAACAAGAGGGTCAAGCAGAGAACCTTCCAAGTCGGCGATCTGGTCCTAGCAGTCAGAAGACCGATGGTGTTGACTCACAAGACACCAGAAAAGTTTGAACCCAAATGGGAAGGACCTTTCATCATAGAGACGGTATACTCCAATGGCGCTTACCGCCTCGCCAAAGCCAATGGGGACTTGTTCATGATGCTCATCAACGGCAAGTTCCTAAAGAAGTACTACTCTTGATATCCTCCAGACATGTGCTTTCACCTGGGCCCAATCATCAGGGCTCGCCTATAATTCCCCTCCACAAAATCGTACGCCTCAAGGAACCCAGCTGTTCCGCGGCATCATTCAGTAGAAGAACAACCACGTCCACATTACCTCTGAGTTGTTCCCATACACCCTACCAAAGCAGAATCTTACACTTCGTAAGACGACGCTACCCTCCATGTTTACCATGTCCACTACCTCTGAGTAAACATCCAGTACAGATAACCCCTGGGTTGCTGTATACCTATCGCAGAACTTCCACGTCCACATTACCTCTGAGAAGTTCTGCGCTTCCCCAGAATCAATTCCTACCACGTCCATATTACCTCTGAGTAGGGATATTCTACCGTTTGAATCCCATATTTGCCACGTCCACATCACCTCTGAGCAAACATGTTGATTCTCTCAAACTTATTATCTGTACCTAAGAACCAAGGTGTGCAAAAGATAATAGGTCCACAACAAATCATTCAGTTCATAACAGCCAAAAATGAACAAAAAAAATTGTATTCTTTATTGTTCAAAAGATAATAAAGGATTACATCCCCAGCCAGAGTTACAAAATAAAAAAAAGAGGAGATTATGATCCCTAATTGCTGGGATCAGCAGATAACTCTTCGATTCGACGCTTCAAGGCCTCCGCCCGAGGCCCTACGGTTGCCAGAACTCGGCGCTCAGCCTCCTGGCACATTGTCTCCATAGCTGCTGGAGAAGTGTCACCTTCATATTTCGCATCCAACTCCTTCCGCTGATTGGCCAGAAGGAGAACGTGGCGAGTAAATGATGCCTCTTCTTCCCTGATCTGCTTATGCTCAGCCTCGGCTCGCTCTGTCTCTAACAGGAGCTGAGCCCGCTGGTCCTCAAGCTGGCGAATCTGGGCGTCAACCTCCGCCACGCGGGCTTCCAATGAGGATCGTACTTCTGCCTTCTCCTGAGCCGACTGAGACAGCCTTTCTACCGCCGTCTCTGCTTCAGCCACTTCACGGTCCCAGGTGGCTACCGTGGCTTGATAAGACGACTCGACGTCGGCCAGCAGTTTCTCCTTCTCCGAATCTATCAGAGCAGAAAAATCATTCCGCTGGATACTTTGGAGCTCAGAAAGATGTTGCTCGAGCTCAGCTACAGATGACTCCAGGATCTCAGCCATATTATCATGGCCCTGATGAGAGCGTATCAGACCTATGTGGGGGAGCACCATGGCCTTCGCTATCGCGAAACTTCCATTCGCATTTATCACCGTCGATACACCTCTCTGCAGCATCTTGTATACTGCCTCAACAATGATCTTCATATATTCATCTACGTCAGCCAAAATCTGAGGCGTCATAGCGGGAGTTGGAGGAGCCATTACAATGGGCAGCGGCCCCGAAGAGGATGAACCAACTTCAACTCGGAAGATCGGCACCTCAGGCTGCGGAGCCGGAACCTCAATATTACCAGCCTCAGCCTGTGAAGCCAGCTCTTCAATATTTCCGGCTCGAGCAGCCATCGAGGCAGAACGAACAGAACGAGGGGACCATAACGTCCCCCAGGTCGAAGAAACAACATAGGGCTTCTGCACCAGCAAGACCTCGCCCTTATCTGTCTCCACCGGACCACCAACGTCCGGAGTTGCCTTCTCAACCGCCGAGGCACGGCCTGTAGCCAACACAGAACCCTCCTCTGGCGGGGCAGTAGGGTCATCTCCTGTCCCCTGGCTAGGAACATCTGGAATTGGACTCGGCACACGAGTCTTTGCTTCTGCATCAGCTCCCTCTCCAAGGGTAGTACCAGTCACCACATCGCGATCGGTGACCACCTCAGTCTCTACCACTGAGTCTGGGGCAAGGCCCGGCAAGACTCCAGTCGACCTCCCCTCATAATGACAAGGAGGGGAATCAACCCCCTCCTCCATTCCAATCTCATCTGTTGCCCTCGCAACAGGCTCGCGCAACCCTGGAGGAATGCCATCTGAAGATGACGAACTCCATTCCACTCCCTCATCCGGGAGCCCCGTGTCCGCTGGACCCTCCACTTTAGGGTTCCCTTCCACTGGGGACATCATCATCGGAGGAATACGCTCATCAAAAGAGCCTGCCACCTCCTCCGGTCTGCTGACACCCGGTGGTGGAACACGGACTTTCTTCTTCAAAGATCCCTACAAAGAAGACAAGCACGAAATCGCCAACATAATCAAGATGGACAAGAAAATCACGAAAGACTTCGTCCCTCAACAAGGACTGGTTCCGGCAAAGCAGCCCTTGGGGGCGCCACTCTCCTCGGCCGTTTTGGCACAGACAGACCAACTTCGGTGACAGCCCGTCTTTTCCCAACAGTAGGATCTCTCGCTGATGCTGCCCGATATCCCGTCAATTCTGGCGGCCGATAAGACCGAGCCGCTATCAACATGCTCGATGTGCCTTCTAATTGGGTTCCGAGGATGAGACTAGTCTCCCTATCATAACCAGGAGACATAGTATTCATGGTACAATATAGTTTGGCGGCTGAATACAGGATCTGTGGCCGAGGATTATGAACCGGCACGGTAAAATGGACACCAGTGCACCCGGCATTATAATATTGCCAGCCCCGGTCTCCATCCAACAGACTTCCGGCAAATCCCAAACTGCTACTAGGATTCCGTAACATCGGCTGGGTATAGCCAAACTGGCGAGCAAACCGACTTGGCAGATATGGCTCCAAGTAGCACCTATTGTGGTGGCGGTAGACCAGTTGAGAAGGCCGAATGCTTTACAGCCAACGGAAACCCCACCTGGGCAGAGTAGTCGCATCTTCACCAAGATCATCCAAGTCTTGATCAGCCTCGAAATCCTTAAAAATGGGACCGACCTTGACAATCTCCCATCCCTGAAGATAGGACAAGACTCGCCTGCAAACGGGAACACTAGTGTGCGACCACTTCTCCTTGCAGAAGCGGCGGATGAAGGCGTCACCTTCGACATGATCTTCCTCAGGGCCTGGGCTCATCACGTTCGGGTGATGTAGAATTAACCACCCCATAAGATAATGGAAGGGTAGTTCGGCCCGAGGAAAGTTGCCATTCTTACCTCTCTCTTGGATGACCTCCTCGGCAAAGGTCCTCAAGCCCCACAAAAGGTTACACACCATCGCAGGGAGGAGAGCCAAAGGGCGGCCAAAAGCCAATTTCACAGCAGGCAAGATAAGGTTCCGATGTATCCTCTCTACAGAACCAGACCCGCCCGCAAATACACAATCACGAAGCCATATCATCAAGAATGCGGCTAATACGGCTTTAGATGACATCGGATGCACACAATACCAGAAGCAGCTATATGTGTCTTCACCGTTCTCGTCAAAACAAGGAGCCTTTTCACCCGGTCGACTCATTTCAGAAGACATTTCTGCAGGTTTCATCCCTCACGGAGTCATAAACCGGGCCTTCGAAGGATCCGCCAAATCCTGCTTAAAGACGTAGTCCCTCCAAGCAGTCACGTGAGGCTGATATTTACCTCTGTCCCTCCGTTGCATTAGATAATGATGGCTGGCCACCTCCTTGAAGACAGCCATCATCCCCGGGACTTTCTTCTCCAGAACAAGGATCTCCTCGTTCGAGGGAAAATACTCCTCGTATGGTTCCGAGCCCCAAGGGAGTCGGGACACCTCGTGCATTTCATGAAGGGCCAATCCCAACTCCCCCACCGGGGTAAAGAAAGTGTTGGTATGGACGTTAAACATTTCCAACAATGCAAGGAACATCGGCCTGTTGAGATCTACGCCAGCCTGCGTAGCGCGAATAGCAGCCGTCAGCCCAATCTCCTTAAGTTCGGCCTTGAAGGAAGACAACACCCAGGTGGTTAACTCATCCCACTTCGGCACGTAGTGACACCAACCTTCCGTCCGAAAACTGCCTTTCGGATACATGACCTTTGATGTCAACATCCGATTTGCAAAAGTCGGAGCACTGAAGACAAAGGTGTTGTTAGGGACCTCACTATAGAGGCTCCCAGGGCGCAAGGCTCGACAACTGAATGAAGAGCCGGCTCGGGAAGCAGTCAGAGTATCCCTCTGATTCGAGGTAGCATCGATCGAGAGGGTGCCTCCCAATGCCCCTCCTTGAGAGGGAGTAAGTTCCCAGGGCATCCTTCTCTTGGAGGCCAGACGGTAGAATGCTGTCAACGGCAACTGGCGGTCACATTGTCGCATGTACAGACCCATGCCTTTTGCGGGAAAGAACCAGTCTTCCTTGATCTTTAAAATCTTTGCCTCGGTAGAAATTAATCGGTCACCAAACAGAAATGTAGGTCCCAAAAAGGTCACGCCTTCGGTCCCAACAGATTTCAGTTTACCACTCTCCATCATACTCTGAAGGAAAATGGGCAACTGATTCTGGATCTGCAGTATTCTCTCAGGAGGTTGATCATGCAGGATAGCATCCTTTGCAGGGTTGATAACTTCCTTGTCGAAGTCAACTTCCATTTGACAAAGAGAAGCATCCAACAGAACTTCATTCAACAAAGGGATCGTCGTCGACACTGACAACAACAAAAAACAAAGAATCAGATATGAAATTTTTAAAGCAGCAGGACGCATCATCAGGGTACGAACCCAAGCAGTGAGGATGTGGCGCATCAACAGGGTCTAAACCCGTGCGCGTCAGCAGTAAGGCTTCGGCGCATGACCAAGGTGCGAACCCATGCGCGTCAGCAAAAGCTTCGGCGCATCACCCATGCGCGTCAGCAGTTGAGCCTCGGTGCATAATAAGGGCCTAAACCCATGCACGTCGGCGGGGTAAAACCTCGGCGCATCATCAGGACAAAGGTCCATGCGCGACGGCAGTAAAAGAGTTAGGGTACCCCAACTCAGCCAAAACGAAGTTCGAAACCCACCGGTTACCGCAGGCCGAACGTCGGCCAGAGTCACAACGATGACAGGGGCATCCTCTTCAACAAACTCTGCCGGTTCCTTTCCCTTGCCACCACTGCGAGGAGTCTTGGGAGCCATTTGGTCGAGAGAAAGAAGTTAGGGTTTTTAAGAACTCTAAAGCAAAAGTAAGGAGAAGAAGAACTCTCTCTCTTCCTTCACGCCTATTTATAGGCACGGTCGCATGCGTGAACCGATGAAAGATGACCTCAGCCAACGCCTCGGGTTCTGCAGCGGATAAAAAAAAATAAAACCGAAAAGATCATCATTAATCTCTTCGGTTATTGAGGCGTTATCATTTGTATTTACCGAGAGGAGCAGCCATGCGCCGAAACAGTCATGCGCCCCAACAGTCATGCGCTGCGACTGCCATGCTTCTTATTCAAAGTATTCCAAAACTTATCCAAAAGTTTTGAAAACTTTGAAGGGGGTCTTGTAGAAGCATGGAATTTCAGGCATCAAAATTCTATGCGTCGATCTACATGCACCAGGAAGGACTCTGACAGAATACTCCACACAACAAGACAACAGAATTAGACAGTAAAAAAAGGATTTTTATTTCATATAAAAGTCTATTACATGTCTAAGAAAGATTGTACAGAGGAGAAATTCTACAAAGAACAGACCCTAACACTACAACAAAAGAGTATTTTAACGACACTCAAAAAGTGTCGTGAATGACTTTTCATGGCACTTTTTAAGTGTAGTCTAGAGGGGGTGTCATAGAAAGTATTTTTTTTTTCAACGACACTTCGTAAGTGCCATACAATAACTTTATGACAACACTTTCTGAATGTCGTGTTAACCATGTTTTCACAGCACTGTGCTGGTGCCATCTTAACGTGTTTCAATATCACCTGATAAGTGTCGTCGTAATTTTAAATAGCCATGTAATTATTTTAAGACGACACTTCTGGAATGTCGTTTAATACTTATTTTACTACATGCTACTAGTGTCATCTTAATGTTATAAATATTTTTCACAACATTTGTTATGTGCAATCTAAACATTCAAATCATAAATATCATTCATGTCACAACACCTTATATGTGTCATCTAATTCACTTCAACGACACATTTTAAAATGCTTATATAATAGCATCAAAATAAATGAAATATAAATCAATTTCATTTGTATATTTATTTTCATATAATTAACCAAAACCAATTCCACGAATAATAAAACTTTAGGATACCAATAATAATATATTTGAATATCTCAAATCCATACAATGTCATATTGCAATATCTCAAATCCATACAAAGTCTCAATAAAAAAAATAATATTGAGAACAACAACAAAGTCTATTACATGACATATAAGATTCCTACTAGTACTACTTAGTGTCCAACCCTTTCCAACATCAAATTCGAATCTATTCAGAACACATCGATCGATATGCACACACAGAAAGATGAGAATTTATGAATATTTCAACTTTCAAACATATAACAACTAATGAAAAAATAAAAGAAACACAACTGAAATAACAAAATCAATGATTTGGATATGGAGGATTTCCAAATTCAAATCCAAATAGTAAAATCCGGTTACCAAACAAGCCCTAAGGATGGTAAATAGGCCAACCAAATTTGAATGTGTGAACAGGAGCAATATCCATACCCAACCAAATTTGAATGAGATCATTAGAAATGTAGGGATCATAAATAGGCCAAACCAAAGAAACCCAAGTATGGTATAATCAGATCAGGTTCATATTTGGAAAAACTGTCCAGGTCTCTTCATTTAAATACTCTCCAGGTCTCTTCATTTGAATGAGATCATAAATAGGCCAAATTTGAATCATACAGGTCTGATTCAAACTGAGCAAGCAACACACAAAATAGGCTATTTTTGCAATCGAATGACACTAGAATGTGTTTAGCTCCAAAGCGAGTGAGTGAACATAAAGTAAAAAAAAAAGAATCCTAAAGTGAACGTAAAAGAAGAGAAAAGGAAATTAAGGAACAAAAATTCTTCAGTACAGAGGAAGAATAAGAAAAGTTAGAACTCAACAAGGTTCAATCAAGTAAGCAATTCTGTCCTTTTCTCCACTTTTGACAAAATTACCAATGAGCAATTCACAGTAAAAAAAAATGCATGGACAAAGCAAAAAAAGACTAAATTTGTGGTTCTTGTAAGGAAGATCCATGAAATGTATCTAAAATGCAAACAGTTTCCAAATCAAACAGTTTCCAAATCAAACCAAACTGTAGAAAATTTTGTCGTACCTTAAACAGTTTTCAAATTTTGACCTTCACCATTACCACACAAGCAAGTTTTACCAGTCAAGAACTTGACAACCTTTTGGTACTCCCCTAAAACAATAAACAAGGAAGATTGAACCATTAGCACAAATGTACATATACTCGATATGAAATAATGTACTAATCAACATCCTTCTTTACAAATACAATGGAACTAAGTTAAACATACATCTTAATAATTTAATTACCTGAATATCTTCTAAACTAATATACTTGTGTGGCCAAGCAACTGTACTTCCTATAGCATCATCAAGGGTGAAAAATTCTCTTGAGGCTCGAAACAAAATAACATCTGGAACTAAAACTTGCTTAACCCAAACTTTGTAGCAATCTGGCCCAAGTATGATATGATGTACCATTGACGTAGAATCCGTGGAAGCAATTTCCGCCTTTGCCACCACATGTCCTGTGGCATTCCAGTTTAACAGGTCGCACTTAGCACCCATAAGGTTTGTAGTAGCACTAGCATTCACACTCTCTTGACGGGACTACAAAGAAACAAGGAGCTAAAAGTAAGTTTACTATTTCAGCATTAAATATCAATAACATACCATTAAAAATACCTGTCGACTTGAGGTAGTTGGCAACTCTCCTGCACTGTTGTTAGGCTCTCTTGGAAACTTTAAAACAATTTTATGACTTGAGTTTTGTGAAACTTAAGATTGATAGGTTTTCGAAAAAAACATGAGTTGAAGATAAAATTATCACAACTTACCATGTCTGGCCTAAGCACTCTTAGAATTTTTTGCGTAAGATCCTGAGTTTTGCGAACCTCATTTAACTCATTAATGACAGATTGCATCCATGTTTTGTTTTGTAAGTGGGCCTCTATTTTAGATGGGGTAACTCCAAATCCAAGGCCTCTAATAAAACCTGAGCGTTCTGGACCAAAATACTTACTCACTGCATCCTCATTCATGGAGGTCGAACTATCTGAAAGCTCTTTTAACTTTTTTATATCCGACTAAAAAAGAGATGGTATTAGCATATTGTGAGAATCATAAAAAACACAAGATAATAATAAATTTGAAATAAATAAGTTTTAGTTACATACAATTGCCTTATCTGCAACATCGTTGATCGGCTCTCCCCTCTTATCGCCCTTCCTTTTCTTATGTCCTTCGATCCACAGGTCTACCCTCGATATAGATTTGCCCTCATTTTCAATTTTCTATCAAAAATTGAATGACAAAATGATTGAAACATATCAAGTTTATTGCAAGCAATAAGAATTTTAAAGATACATGAACTAAAAACAAGTACAACTTATACCCAATCATGCTCATATCTTGCATAACCTTTACGGCTCAAAGTATAAGGCATCGTTTGTTTTGCCCTTGCAGCCTGCTTCATTTGACTTAATTCCTATACAAAATAAGTTAAGACAAAGCTTATAACTCTAATACAAATATACAATGCATATGATTTAAAAACAATTAGATATCATATTTACCTTAAATTGATCGGAGGTTCGAACCTTTACAAATTCATCCCACTCACGGTCCGTAGGTTCGGCCGGTTTGAGGAGGGTAATATGTCGAGATACATCCACACCAGCATCTATAACTTTCCTTAAATTTTGAGATATATAGGATTTCCAATTTCGCCATGACTTTCCCATCAAACGCAGGATAAACTTCTTGTAACAATCCTCAATAACATATTTTTGCTACATTTACAAGTAAAATCAAGGATAAGTAATTTTATTAAATGCTTTACAAGAAGGGACAATAATAATATACGTAAACAAAGTACATACCATAATCAAAGTCCATAATTTCTCTTTGATTCCCTTCTCTACGTTGTGCCATGTATTTATGTTTATTAGAACATTCTCTCGAACAATACACCCAACAATTGTACTGAATCTAACTGATATTTTTCCCACAGGTTGTCCATATTCATTCCACTCAATCACTGTACGATTCTTTTCACCAACTGCAATAACTGGGACCTTTGTTTTTTCTCTGGTTCTCTTTTTTTTACCACCAGCATTAATATTTCCTTCTGTCCCAGAGTCAGTGTCCTCATCAGAACTATCATGAGGTAACCTAGATAAAGGTGGGCTTTCATAAACGACATGTGATGATTTCCCTGCCATATCACTATAAAAAGATGAATTAAATCAGTATCAATAGAAAGTATAATTCATAATACAGTTTGGCCAACCAAAATATATTAACCCAGGATGATATTTGAAATCACTTTTCTTATTCGTCTTGTTTACATTCCTATAGGATATGCTGGTAAGTATTGTTAACTAACATTCATGGTAAGACTCTTAATGTGAATATTGTACGAGACGAATGATTTGTTGTGGGTGACACCGTAGCTGACTGATATAGAACTTTCTGAATTTATCAGGATAATGCACCCCACAATAGAAACATTCATATGTAGCCTAAATGCTGTAAAAAAAACTATATGTAACCATTGCATGTGAGAAGCATAATTAGATGAACTTTCAGCATCAAACTCAATGCCAAAAACGAAAAATGAAACCTGCAAAAGCTCTGGTAAAGATGATGTGCGTCGGAGCCGTTTAGCCCAAAGCTTGTGACCTGACCTCGTCCAGGAACCAGATAAGGCTACCTCAGGGATGCTTCCCTATAAGATACCAACGTAGAAGGAAAATTATCAATTCCACAAGCATACAAGTAATGAATGTGACTCACTTAACCATATATAAAGAAACGTGCACAGTGTGGAAAAAATTAACCCAAAAGACAAATCAAATTAACTGCACCATAACACATCATCAAGTACTATCGTTTTATAGAGAGATGCCGTAATCTTATTTCAGATTGAACTACAGCTTTCCTTAGCAAGTTTAATGCTTTCAAGATAAAGATTGTGAAACCTATCGTGCACAAACACTAATTAAACAATAAGAACACACCCACTGTTGGGGGACACATATTTTGGTGTTCTAAAGTACTTTGGAATGTTTCTCTCGTGTCGACATTAAGATACAAACACAGTCTATTTTTGGACTCTGTTTCCTAGAGTGTAACTGACTAATAATACTGGGAAAAAAAAGAGATTACACTGGTCTTAGTTTAAAGATTGAGTAGGCCTTTCTGAATGAGTTCAAAACTGTAGTCAATTAACCACCTATATACATTCTTAATGTTGATGTGGTACATATATTGGAGGTCAAGCTGGTGAATATATAGAGAGAGTGTACACATAAGTTTATATGAGATGAAGTAGCAAACATATTAACAAAATATAGTGCAGTGTACCTAGAAAATATTGTAAAGAGAATCAGCCTATGCCATTATTCCATCTATCTCAACCGAATTAGAAACCAGGTCAAAAAGCAAACTAAATAACTGGATAACATACAATAATTATAAGATTGGGAGTGGTTGAAAAGTACAGATAGTATTTCTTGAGGAAGGCAAGCAGACGAAGAATGGAGAGCTGAAGGATACCAAACTTAGGCAGATGATTCCACAGTGGGTGGGTGGGTGTGTGTGTGTGTGGGGGGGGGGGGGTTGCAGCCCCAGGTCAAGAAGGAATCCAACCTGATCATGATATGTATTCGGCAGGTAAAACTTGTAGATCGGATAGATTGCAACTTATTCAGAACAAATGGAGTCCCCATGCTTATTGGATGTCCCCATGCTTATTGGATGTCCCCATGATTTCATAATACAGTTTCAGGCGATTTTAGTAAACATAGCAGTTTGCAGTAAACAAATTAAGAAGAGTCCCAGGCATTGAGAATAGTACAAACTGAAAAATGATGCTTCAGAGATGATGCTTTACTGGAAAATTAAACATATCAGTTTGCAGTACTTACAGAGCTTCAGAGATGATGCTATACGGGAAAATTCAACAAGCAGACTCAAAGAGCTTCAGAGATGAAAAATCCATGTACTGATGAATAATCAAAGAGCTTCAGAGATGAAAATTCAACAAGCAGACTCAAAGAGCTTCAGAGATGAAAAATCCAAGTACTGATGAAGAATCAAAGAGCTTCAGAGCTTCAGAGATGAAAATTCAACAAGCAGACTCAAATACCAAATAACTTGAAGAAGAGAATGTGCATAGAAAAATTTCAGGAATTCTAACAAAATACTAGTTCCCTACAAGATACCAACGTAGAAGGAAAATTATCAATTCCACAAGCATACAAGTAATGAATGTGACTCACTAACCATATATAAAGAAACATGCACAGTGTGGAAAAAATTAACCCAAAAGACAAATCAAATGTCAAAGCTCAACATGTATAGAAATCTAAGTATGAAATGACAGTAAAAGATAAGCATCAACAGTACTGCATTTGGGTTCACCTCAATAGCATGGATTGCCGCTTTGAGTGCTTGTATCTGCGAAGGTAAAACCTTATGCTGTGGAAAGTCACAACTATCCTCTGGTAACCTACATGTTGCTACATGGATGACATATCTTTCTTCAAGGTCGAAGTCTAATTCAAAAGTCCTAGAGAGATTCCGTTTGTCTGGATTGGACTATATGGCCTATAAAAGTCGCATGTGTCTGTGGCTAAAGCTTGGGAATCCTTTCTCTTCGACGTGTATAAAATCCACATCTATTCTAAAAAAATTCAGATCTTAAATCTTAGTACACACATCTGTAGAAGCATGGAATTTCAGGAACCTAAATTCTATGCGCCGAACTATATGCGCCAGGAGATACTCAGACAGAAGGCTCCACACAGCAAAGGCAACAGAAATAGACATTGAAACATCGATTATTATTTCATATAAAAGTTTATTACATGTCTAAAAAGATTGTACAAAGGAGAAATTCTACAAAGAAAAGATCTTAAGTCTACAATCAGACACAGCAGACGCCATGCGCCCTCAAATAGGCGCGGCAACTCGTCATGCGCCCTCAGCAAGGCGCCTTCAAATGGATCCAGCAACTCCATGCGCTCTCAGCAAGGCGCATCTCGCCATGCGCCCTCAGCAGGGCGCATCCAGCCAGCAGCCTACTCATGTGCCGTCTCAGTTATGTGCATCCCTTCGGCCATGCGCCATTCTTCCAGCCAGGATCACCTGGCCGAGCAGGGTGGGGGATCAACCCACCATCCAGAGAAAGAGCCCCAAGGAAGACCGCAATTGAAATTGCGGCCAAAGAAGCAGCTTTCAACCAGTATGGCAACACCCCCACGCAGAAAAGGAGCTTGCCAAAGCTGGAGGAAGACGATTGGGGCACCACAATTCCGACCTATGGCTCTTCCAGCATAACAGAGGAAGGGCCCGAGCATCTCCATCTTTGGATGCAACAGGCACCTTCCGCCTGCCTCGGAAGCCTCTGGCCCCGACTTTTGGATGTAACAGTCACCTTCAAAAGAAGCAAAGTCGAAGGTAGTTTGCCGCATCTTCACCCTTGGAAGCATTTCTTCAACAAAGGAAGTTCGAGAAGAACAGTGCATGACAGAAGAACGTGAGGGAATGAGAAACAAACTCTCCCATGATCACTATTTATAGGCCGTGCAAATCACACCCATGCGCCAAGTGGATGGCCCTCCGAATTCCGTGCAACGAATGTACCTTAAATGAATGAATCAGACGCTTCGAATTCTGATAAGTCATAATGGCCATTTAAAGCAGCATAACAGCCGCACTAATTAAAGTGTGTCATAAATACGCTGGCCAGGCCGTGCACCACAAAGCTGCGCCCTCTCTCAGCATCAAAAGCGCATTGCATGGATGCGCCCAAATACCACAGGCATCACGCAGATGCGCCCCCGCTACAGCATCGAAGCGCATCACAGAGGATGCGCCCTCATGCATCCCCCATACGCTTAGTGGAACACCAATTGATGCGCCCACTCTGCTGTCCATCGAATGTCACCAAACATTAAATGCTAGACTGACAAAGTTGGCAGCACGCTTCCCAAAGTCTGAACGGTTGACAGCTTTTTCAGATAACGAAACGTCGGCAACGTCAGCACCATCATTACTTTCCTTCGACGGCTACTGCCACGTGGCCACCCAACCACCCGCATGCGCCTCCGCAGCCATGCGCCCAAAGCATCGCATGCGCCTCAAAAGCCATGCACTCCAGACTCTTTTCTGATCCCTAAAGACAGAAGTAGAGTCACCACCAAAGCTTCGCATGCGCCTCAAAAGCCATGCACATCAGACTTTCCACTGATCTCTGAAGACAGAGGTAAAGTCATCACTGCAACCTTGTATGCGCCTCAAAAGCCATGCGCCCCAGATGACTCAGAACTCCTAAAGGTTATGAGTCAAAGCTTCGCATGCGCCTCAGAAGCCATGCGCCCCAGATGAATCAGAGCCTTCTCATGCGCCTAATTCTAGGCGCATCCTACCAGATCCTTCCCCATCAAATCCGAGATCCCCGAGCCATGGGTCGATGACATGTGTCCTTTGACTCAACTCACCCGAGATCTCAGCAACAGAAAGATCTTCTCCTCTGCTACGTGCCGGCTCACAACAGCAGTATGAAGATTTCAACCCCCCGATCAGGGCACATCATCCATGCGCCTCCATCAGCAATCAACACGTGGCATCCCTACGCCAAGGCGCATCCTGCATATGCACACATGAGCAGCCAGCCTGCAGAACTATAAATAGAGGGAGCATCTCCTTCTGACACACAGATACAGAGAGAGAGCAATCGACCTTGCAAAAACAGAGACTTTGCAGAGGCAGATACAGACACTCAACGTCTTCCTCCTCTCGAGTTTCACCACCCAGAACATTCAATCTTCAGAGAACCGACAACCATCATCGGATCGTCAACGGAGTCAACGCATTACCACTCACTCCATCGGCACTAAGGAACCCAGATAAACAAAAGTGTACTCCTAGGACTACATCTAAGTCCTATCTTGTAACACTGTTCTGTTTGTATTGAAATTGCAATAAACAAAGAATTTTAATGGCAAACAAGCTGGCGACTCTGCTGGAGACTTCCTTCTCCTCCAACGAGAAAGTCGTGTCGCAATCCGATGATGTGAAGGTGGGCTCCTCCCACAAGACGCTGGTCGTACGCCTCAATCAACAAGCGTATGAAGAGTTCATTTCTGAAGGCAGCACGAGTCCTTCGAAGCGGCTATCAAAGTCGAAGAAGACTCGTCGAGTCTGGGTGCGCAAAGTCGACGCCTCTGCCACCACCACCGAAGGAGATGCGCTGATCCAGCCTCCCCTCCCTGCTGACGTTCTCAGCAACCCTGATGCGCCCACCAGTGTAGCGCATCTCTCGGGAAAATGTACGGCTGACCACATTCTCCAGTCATCTCCCTCTCAGGCGAGAAAGATGCGTCGACGGAGCAGGGGCGCAGCCAATGCCCCGTGCATCACTTCTAATGCGCCGTAAAAGCTCTCTGTCTTTGACAGACTTACTCGCTGTAATGGCGAAGAGAATTTGGATTCTGAGTACTACGCGCCCCAACGGGCTAGTGCGAAGAAATCCAAGGCGGCACGGGCCATGTGCCCCAAACGTGCTATGCCAGCAGCAAACCAGAAGCACGCGCTCACCATCATGTGCGCTGTTGATGGCAAGCTGTACAAGGTTGGCCCAGGCGCTTCGGCGTCAAAAATGAGCTAATCTTCAAAGTCCTTACCTCACTTAGGCGCATCCCCTGTGATTGCAGCCAAATCAAGCAAGGCAAAACTTGTGACTTCGAACTCCTGCACCCTCTCTGTTGGTGCATCTGAGGCCTGTTCAAGTCACTGCAAGCACTGTTCCCCCTGCACGGTGTTGGGTCGGGGGGCGCAGCATTCACTCTACCGTCCCGGCGCCCATCATGCGCCTGAAAGGGGTGCAGAGGCGACACTCGCCTCCGAAGATCTGCGCAACGTGATTATCCACAAATGAAGGTCAGAGGAGTCCAGTGACAAGCATGATGCGCCCTCCACAGGGCACACTTGTACGGTGGTCACCATTAACTACTGTTGCAAGGCGGCAATCCCACCAAGGCAGTCGGTGTTCCAGCAGCTGCATTCATCAACACCCCTCCGGCGTCGTCTCGGGAAGGGGGTGTCAATACAAGAGGAGCCATTAAAAGTTGCTTTATGCAACGTAATCTCCAACTCCTCGGGCCGTAAGACGCCTGACAACTCCTCGATTCAGCCGAGGAAAGCCAAGTCAACGGTCCCATCATCCGGGGTGTTCGAAGGCACCCGAAGAAGGAAGAAGATTTTGGAAGATGCTGGGGGTAGTCTGACCTGTACTGTACCTTCTTCCGAAGATGAAAGCACTCCCCAAAATACAGAAGCTGTGGGTAGCCAAGCACATGTGGAACCATGCTGCGAGCATGAAGAAGCCCTCCAAGGAACTGGGGTGATCAAATCTCTACGAACGCTCCTCCTGGGAACGAGGGTGCCTCCCAAAGCATGACTGGGGGTGGTCTATCCCCCTCAGACTCAAACCCAGAGGAAGCGCCTATCAATGACGGAGACGTCCAGGGCGAAACTCCAGGGGAGGTGACTCCCTTGCATGAAAGCGAAGCTGAGAGTGAAGCTTCCACTGATCCATCCACCTCTAGCCGCGTTACGGCAGTGTGCATGGCTGAGGGTGATCCCGAGACCGATGCACCGCCGGCAGATCTCGTCCAGCGCATGGACACTCTGGAGGGAGGACTCAAAACCCTCTCTGCTTCCATGAAAACACTGACGCAAGCAGTGTTCGAAATACGATCAGCTCTGGCTAGGGCGCCCTCCTCCGGTCCCGATCCTGGAGTCAACGGAGAATCGAGCGTGCCCCCACAACGGGTACCCACAGACTCAGATCGCCATGAAGCACCTCGAACGTCGGAGCCATCAAACGCTCGACTCCAGGTGGTGCCACCTTTCCCGACTCCAAGCTCCACGAAAGACGTGGTAGAGATGATCAGGGACCTGCGCGAGCGTTTCGAGTCCAACACGAGGCAAGAAGAGCGCCAGAAGATGGGGATTCCATAACCTTATCCCCTCGAATGGAATAAGGTGGTTTATCCTCCCAAGTATAAACCCCAAACACTCATGCCATACGATGGGAAGGACTCCCCGCGTCGCTACCTGACGTACTTCCAGTCCCAGATCGGACATCTCCCGAAGGAGGACGCACTGCTCACTAGCTTCTTCGTCGGGGCACTAAAGGGAGTTGCATACGACTGGTATTGCAGCCTCCCCGACAATTCCATATCTTCTTTCGATGATTTGACCCGCCTCTTCCTCGACCGTTTTTACGACGGTAGAAAAGACATGACAATGGCGTCCCTCATCGAGATACGTCAAAAAGAGAAGGAAACAGTTCGGGCATTCATCGAACGCTTCCGACAGGCCTGTTTCAGACTGCCTCCAGGCATGCCGGAACACGCGCTCCTCTCCTCATGCAGCATGAATATGCTACCTGCAGTCAAGCTCTGGCTTAACTCGACTTCCCCTCCTGATTGGAGTTCCCTGATCATTGAAGCTGAAGCTGCAGAAAAGAAGGCGGCTAATGCTCGCCTTTTAGGAGTCAGCTTCCCTGCGTTCGAGGACAAGGGAAAGCGGACTGCAACCAGCAACCTCGGACGAGAAACAAAGGAGAAGCAGGCATTAACTGTCAATGCCTCAAAAAGTGCATCCGCACCTGCTCAGAAGCCACTACTTGCGGCAAGACCAAAGGAGGTTTATTCATTCAACGACGAAGACACTCTGCAGCTCTTCGAAATATTGAAGCAGGGTAACAAGATCAAGCTGCCAGAACCAAAGCGTCCTGACGAGGTTGGGAAAGAGGATAACCCGAGGTACTGTCACTACCATCGGTTTATCGAACACCCGACCAAGGACTGCTATGTCCTCAAGAATTACATCCAGCGCATGATCAACGCGGATGTCATCTCCGTCGACTACGAAGAGAAGACGGTGTCAGCCAATTTGGTGTCACTCCAGTTTGGCATCCTACCACCAACTACAACGTAGGATGGTGTCATCCCCATCCCTAAGGCGACAATGGAGGTGGTTAACTTGCCGCCTACCCGTGACAACGTGAGTGGACTCATCCCACTCACCACCTCTCGGGGAGAGATCCTATGGGTCCATCCCGACCTCGTCTCCGAGAAGACTCAACCGGAGGTACGCCCTACCTCAAAATCCAAAGTCAGGAAGATCAAGTCTTGCCGCATGGTCTCTTCCTCTCCGGAAGAGGCACTCCCTGTACAAACGCGTTCACGCCAGAACACGCAACCTGACGAAACTGCCGTCGAAGTGGTGCATCCCGGCACCACCCCTACTGTCCAAGAAGAGGGCCCCTCTAAGCCCTCAATAGCCAATAAACAGAAGAACGTGGAGGCTCGTTTTGACCGACCTCTACGCAAGGAGAATGCTTCGGGGCTAGCCAAGCCCCACAACTTCGACATACTGGCACAACTGGCCAGTACTCCTGCCCGCCTCTCTTTATTCGAGCTCCTCTGCCTTTCTAAAGATACTCGAGAGGCTCTCTGCGAAGCTCTGAAGGATGCAGAATCCTTCATCAGCCAGGTCAAGCAGCCTGAAGATCTTCCGACCACGTGCGGGCACTGTCATTGCTCGAAGGAGGTTATCCCCAATATAACCTTCACCCAACAGGATATGCTGCTCAAGCACAACCGACACAACAGGCTACTATATTACACAGGATACATCGGTTCCAATCACCGACGTGATGATCGACAATATGTGCGGTTTCGAACGCATGTCTTTCATGGACGGGTACTCAGGCTACAACCAGATCAAGATGTTCCCCGACGACGCCAAGCATACGTCGTTCAGAACTCCGAAGGGGGTCTTCTGCTACACAGTGATGCCCTTCGGCTTGAAGAACGCTGGTGCAACATACCAACGGGCTATGAGCACCATCTTTTGTCAGCATCTTCGTAAGACAGTCGAATGTTACGTCGACGACATTGCGGTCAAGAGCCGTCTTAAAGGAGATCACTTACAAGACTTAAAGACGGTCTTCGATCTCATGAGGGCACATCAACTCAAAATGAACCCCGCTAAATCCTTCCTGGGGGTTTCCAGTGGAAAGTTCTTAGGCTTCATCATCACGGCGAAAGGCATTTATGTCGATCCCGAGAAAACTAAAGCCATCCTTGACATGAACCCTCCGAGGAACCTCTGGGAACTTCGAGGCCTTCAGGGTCGTTTGGCGTACATCCGAAGGTTTATAGCTAACCTTTCCGGAAAATGTCAACCCTTCACCCAGCTCATAAAGAAGGGAGTCTCTTACGTCTGGACAGAAGAATGCCAGAAAGCTTTTGACGACATCAAGGCTTATCTGACAAGTCCGCCTGTCTTGGTGGCCCCCGTCTCGGGAAAACTATTCCTCCTCTACGACCGTGCCATGGATCATTCCCTCGGCGCTTTACTCACTCACAACAGCGATACAGGCTACGAGCAAGCAATCTACTACCTCAGTCGAACACTCATCGGGCCGAACACTGGTACAACCCCGTTGAAAAGGAGTGTTTGGCTTTGGTATTCGCCATACAGAAAACCCGCCATTATGTCTCGGGCCAGACAATTCACGTTATCTCTCGAGTCAATCCACTCAGGGTTCTCATGACAAAACCGGGATCGTTTAACTCTCGGCTAGCTACATGGGCGATCTTGCTGACACCATACAACATGGTTTTGTTCCACAAAAAGCTGTTAAAGGTCAGGCCCTGGCCGACTTCTTAGCAGCGCACCCCATCCCAGAGTCCTCGAAACTCTACGAAGACATCCCGGATGAGGTCCAAGAATCAAACGTCACCGAAAAAAGCTCCGTTTGGCAGATGTTTTTCGATGGCGCCTCAAGAACAGGCCCCAAAGGCCAAATCATCGCAGGAGTGGGGGTAGTCTTGGTCTCCCCCGAGCAGTTGGTGATCCAGTGTGCTTACTCCCTGTCAAAGTCGTGCTCCAACAATGTCGCAGAGTACAACGCACTCATCATGGGACTCCAATTGGCACAACACCTGGGGGTAGATCACCTGGAAGCCTACGGCGACTCAAAACTCATCGTTTACCAGGTCAGAGGGCAGTACGAGGTTCGCCACGAAGATCTAATCCCCTATTACGAAGTTGTGTTGAACATTATTTCAACCTTCACTGGGTTCTTCATCGAGCACGTACCCCGCTTACAAAATCTGGAGGCTGACGCTCTGGCCGGTCTCGCGGCCTCATTGGCAGCGCCTCTCGGGACCCAACACTACGTTACAGTGGTTGGTCGAGACTTGGTTTGCCCTAAAAACAATTTGTGTTCACATATGGCCCACGCCATGCCAGCGAAGGCTGATATTAATGTCCGATATTGGAGGTTCCCGTTCATTGACTTTGCTGTCCACGGAATTCTCCCAGAAGACCCGAAGGAAGCCGTCTCAGTCAGGAGGCGTTCTCTTCGATTCTACTACGATACAGCCACTAAAATGCTGTATCGACGCTCCTATGATGGACTTCTCCTTCGGTACATGTCTAATGAGGAAGCAGCCGAAGCCCTTCGAGAAGCTCATGACGGAACATGCGGAGCTCATCAACCTGGGCCTAAGTTGCAGGATCGACTGCGACGCATGGGCTATTACTGGCCCACCATGGCAGCAGACGCCGTCGACTATGCAAAGAAGTGCCACGCATGCCAATTGCACGCGGACTTCATTCATACACCATCAGAACCCCTACATCCTACAGTTGCCTCCCGGCCCTTCGAGGCTTGGGGCATGGACATTGTAGGGCCGATCACTCCTCCTTCCTCAAAAGGACACTGCTTCATTCTAGCCATTACCGACTACTTCTCTAAATGGGCCGAGGCAGTTCCACTGGCAGAAGTGAAGAGCTCCAGGGTTATCAGCTTCATTAAGCACCATGTCATTTACCGTTTTGGGGTACCTCGAAGGATTATCCATGACAACGGGCCCCAGTTCATTAGTCATATTTTCAGTCGATTCTGTGACAAGAATCGCATCCAGAATGTGACATCAACCGCCTACAATCCAGCAGCAAATGGATTGGCTGAAGCGTTCAATAAAACCATCGTCAAGCTACTCAAAAAGGTCGTGTCATCCAACAAACGCGACTGGGACAAAAATCTCGGCGAATGCCTTTGGGCCTACCACACAACGGTACGAACCCCGATAGGCAACACACCGTTCTCCTTGGTTTACGGGAGCGAAGCAGTAATCCCTCTCGAGATCCAGATACCCTCACTCCGTGTGGCTATCACCAATCAACTCACAGAAGAAGACAATCAACGTCGTCGTCTGCAAGAACTGTAGGCACTCGATGAGAAGCGTCTCCTAGCTCAACAATGCATTGAACTCTACCAAGCCCGTATATCACAGGCTTTTAACAAGAAGGTCAAGCAGAGAACCTTCCAAGTCGGCAACCTGGTACTAGCAGTCAGAAGGCCGATGGTGTTGACTCACAAGACACCAGGAAAGTTCGAACCCAAATGGGAAGGACCTTTCATCATAGAGACGGTATACTCCAATGGCGCTTACCGCCTCGCCAAACCCAATGGAGACTTGTTCATGATGCCCATCAACGGCAAGTTTCTAAAGAAGTACTACTCCTGATATTCTTCAGACGTGTACTTCCACTAGGGCCCAATCATCTGGGCTCGTCTATAATTCCTCTCCACAAAATCATACGCCTCAGGAACCCAGCTGTTCCATGGCATCATTTCAGTAAAAGAACAACCACGTCCACATTACCTCTGAGTTGTTCCTATACACCCTACCAAAGCAGAATCTTATACTTCATGAGATGACGCTACCCCCCATGTTTACCACGTCTACATTACCTCTGAGTAAACATCCAGTACGAATAACCCCAGGGTTGCTGTACACTTGTCGCAGAACTTCCACGTCCACATCACCTCTGAGGAGTTCTGCGCTTCCCCAGAATCAATTCCTACCACGTCCATATTACCTCTGAGTAGGAATATTCTACCCCTTGAATCTCATATTTGCCACGTCCACATCACCTCTGAGCAAACATGTTGGTTCCCCCAAACATATTATCTGTACCTAAGAACCAAGGTGCACAAAAGATAATAGGTCCACCACAAATCATTCAGTTCATGACAAAACAAAGATGAACAAAAATATCATATTCTTTATTTTGCAAAAGAGAATAAAGGATTACATCCCCAGCCAGAGTTGCAAAATAAAAAGAAGAAAGAAAAGAGGAGATTACAATCCCTAATTGCCGGGATCAGTTAACTCTCCGATTCGACGCTTCAAGGCCTCCGCCCGAGGCCCCACTGTTGCCAGGACCCGGCGCTCAGCCTCCTGGCGTATCGCCTCCACAGCCGTTGGAGAAGTGTCGCCTTCGTACTTGGCATCCAACTCCTTCCGCTGCTTGGCCAGAACGAGAACGTGGCGAGTGAATGATGCCTCTTCATCCCTGAGCCGCTTATGTTCAGCCTCGGCTCGCTCTGACTCTAACAGGAGCTGAGCCTGTTGGTCCTCGAGCTGGCGAATCTGGGCATCAACCGCTGCCACGCGGGATTCCACTGAGGATCGCGCTTTTGCCTTTTCCTCATCCGATTGAGACAGCCTCTCCGCCGCCATCTCTGCATCAGCCATTTCACGGACCTAAGTGGCTACCGTGGCTTGGTAGGATGACTCGACGTCGGCCAGCAGCTTCTCCTTCTCCGAATCTATCAAAGTGGAAAAGTTATTCCGCTGGATGCTCTGGAGCTCAGAAAGGTGTTGCTCGAGCTCAGCCACAGATGACTCCAGGATCTCAGCCATATGATCATGGCGCTTGTGAGAGCGTATCAGACCGATATGGGGGAGCACTATGGTCTTTGTTGTCGCAAAGCTCCCGTTCGCATCCATCACCGTGGATACACCTCTCCGCAGCATCTTGTACACTGCCTCAACAATGATCTGTACATAATCATCCGCGTCAGCCAAAATCTGGGGCATCATAGCGGAAGTTGGAGGAGTTGTTACGATGGGCAGCAGCCTCGAAGAGGAAGAACCAACTTCCATCCGAGAAGTCGGCACCTCGGGCTGTAGAGCCGGAACATCAATATTTCTAACCTCAGCCTGTAAAGCCGGCACTTCAACGTTCTCGGCTCGAGCAGCCACCGAAGCGAAACGCACAGAACGGGGGGACCACAACGTCCCCCAGGTCGAAGAACCAGAGGGCTTCTGCACCAGCAAACCCTCGCCCTTATCTGTCTCTACCGGACCACTAACGTCCGGAGCTGTCTTCTCGACGACCGAGGCATGGTCTGTAGCCAGCACAGAACCTTCCTCCGGCGGACCAACAGGGTCATCTCCTGTCTCCCGGCTAGGCACATTGGGAATGGGACTCGGCACACGAGTCTCCGCTTCTTCACCGGCTCCCTCTCCAAGGGTAGCACCAGTCACCACCCCACGGTCGGTGACCACCTCAGTCTCTATCACTGAGTCTGGGGCAAGGCCCGGCAATGCTTCAGCCGACCTCCCCTCATCATGATAGGGAGGGGAATCAACCTCCTTCTCGGTGTCAACTTCACCTGCTGCCACTGCGACAGGCTTGCGCAACCCCGAAGGAACGCCACCAGAAGGCGATGAACTCCATTCTTCTTCCTCACGAGGGGGCGCTATATCCATGGGACCCTCAACAGCAGACTGTACCGTCCCGGAAGGTGCTGCAACCTCACCTCCACCTGGAAGGGTTGGGATCTTCACCACATCGTCGTCCAGGGTCTCCTCCGCAAGAGACCTCACAATGAGCGGAACACGTTCTTCAACAAAGTCCGTTACCTCCTCTGGTCTGCCGCCACCAGACCTGGAAGTACGAGGTCTCCTTTGTAGCGACACCTACAAACAGGAAAGCAGAAGTCACATGAGATGACAAACCAGACACAAAAGAAAATAATAAGGGATGTCCTTACCTCCTCAGATGCTGAGTCTGACGATGCAGCCGGCGACAACGCCCTATTCTGTCTCTTCGATACAGACGAGCCAGCCGCCGTATCAGCTTGCCTCTTCAGTCGGTCAGCTGACTCCGTCGGACCTCCCGTCGATATGGCAAGAGTACCTCGACCCACCTCCGGCTGTCGAGATGATCGGGCCCTCACCGGAACGCTCCCAGTCGCCCCCAATTGGGTGTCGACAATGAAGCTGGTAGTCCGATCATATCCAGGGGGCACAGCATTCATGGCACAATAAAATTTGGCGGTCGAATAAAGAATCGGTGACCGTGGGTTATGGATAGGCGGTGTAAAACGAGCTCCGGTACACCCGGCATTGTAATAGTGCCAAGCTCGTACCCCATCCAGCAAACTTCCATAAAACTCCAGGTGCAGACTGGGACTCTCCAACATCAACTGGGCGTAGCCAAACTGTCGGGCAAAACGACTCGGCAAATACGGCTCCAAGTAGCATTGATTTTTGTTCCGGTACACCAGATGGGATGGCCGGATACTCTGTAACCAACGAAATCCCCAAGGAGACAGGGTGGTCGCATCTTCGCCCAAATCTGTCAAATCTTCATCGGCCTCAAAACCCGAGAAGATGGGACAAACTTTGGTAATCTTCCACCCTTGGAGGCGGGACAAAACTTTTCGGCAAACAGGAATGCCTGTATGCAGCCAACTCCTCTGGCCGAAACAGCGAAGGAAAGCGTCCCCGTCTTGGTGATCTTCTTCCGAGCCCGGGCTCATCACTTTAGAATGGTACAGGATCAACCACCCCATCAAATAATAAAATGGCAATTCAGTACGGGAGAAGTTTTCATGTCTACCTCGACCATGGACTACATTTCTCGCAAATTCTCGCAGACCCCGCAATAGATTACACACCATCGCGGAAAGCAGAGCTAGGCGTCGGCCAAACACTAATTTCACCGCCGGCAGGATTAAATCCCGGGTCACTCTCTCCACAGAGCCTGACCCACCCGAGAAAATATAATCCCGGAGCCAAATCATCAGATACGCAACCAACACCGTTCTCGACGACATCTGATGAGATCGATGCCAGAAATAGCTGTAGGAGCGTTCAGTTGAGCCCTCATCCCTCTGGGGATTCTTCTTATTCAACGTCGTCATTTCAGAAAGCACTTCGTCATTAGAAAGTGCTGGCAGAGTAGTAAACTGGGAGGGGTCTTCCTTGTATTGCTTAAAGACATAATCTCTCCAAGAGGTCACGTGAGGCTGCGACCCACCCTTATCCCTCTTCTGCAGATAATAATGATGACTTGCCACTTCCTTGAATACGGCCATCATCTCCGCATCATTGTCCTCCAGGACTCGGAACTCCTCATTTGTCGGAAAATATTCCTCGTAGGGTTCAGAGCCCCAAGGAAGCTTGGACACCTCGTACATTTCATGAAGAGCAAGTCCTAACTCCCCCATTGGAGTGAAGAAAGTTCCAGTTTGGGTATTGAACATCTCCAGGAGTGCAAGAAACATATGCCGGTTAATCTCAACCCCTGCCTGGGTAGTACGGATTGCAGCAGTTAGCCCCATCTCTCGGAGCTCGGTCTGAAACCGCGACAAAATCCAAAGTGTCAGCCTGTCCCACTTGGAAACATAATGACACCAACCCTCTACCCGAAATTCACCCTTCGGGTACGAGCGCTCCATCAATAGCATGCGACTCGCAAAAGTCAAAGCACTATAAGCCATTGCAGTAGCTGAGACGTCACTATAAATACTCCCAGGTCGCATCCGTGCGGTGAAAGAAGGCCCAGACCGTGCGGCGACCATGGTATCTCTTTGATCAGACGTAGAGTCTACCTTGATGGTACCTGCTACTACTCCTCCTTGAGACGGGGTTAGCTCCCAAGACATCCTCCTCTTGGAGGCAAGATAACAAAAAGCTGTCAAGGGCCAGTGACGCTCAAGCTGCTTAACGGTCATATATACCCCCCTCACTATGAAGAACCAATCCTCCTTCTTCAGCCCCCTTGCTTCAGAAGAAGTCAAACGATCTCTGAACAAGAACTCGGGCCTCAAGAAGGTCACAGCACCCGAGGTGGCAGATGTCAAAATGCCACGACCCATTATCCGCTTAAGGAACTCATGTGACTGTTCTCGGATTTGAGTCATTCTTTCGGGGGGTTGATCCAGCATGATAGCCGCTTGAGCAGGGTTCACCACCTCCTTATTATAGTCTACTCCCATCTGGCGAAGGGCAACATCAAGAAGCACCTCATTCAAGAGTGGGATGGTCATTGACACTGACAAAAATGCCAAAAATGTCAAAAGCAAAACAAATGATTGCATCACGCATATAAAAGAAGAAGCTGCGGCGTATTTACGGGTCACAACCCTTGCGCGTCAGAGCTTCGGCGCATCACCAGGGTGCGAACCCATACGCATCAGCAGAAGCTTCGGCGCATCATCAGGGTTTTTAACCCACGCGCATCAGTAGTGATAAGCACGCTGACTTATGTACGACGACAATACAAGCCTTGGCGCATCATCCGAACGCCATCAGAACTCGAATGTAAGTCCTAAAGAATGGCATGATGAGAGAAGACGAGTCCTACCTATCACCGCCGGTTGTCACGACCCGTACCTATTATTTTTCTTTTTTTTAAAACGGATACGAGACGTGTCCAAGCCAGCCTACGCCGCAGTGTCGGCGGTAGAACGCTGTCACGGCCATGAAGGTCAAAATCACAAACAATGCTCATTCACAACATTAATTTAATTTACAAGATCACAATTTTTACATCTGTAGAAAAATATAAACTTGTACAAATGTGGAATGACTACAATTCATCTATCTAGCTGGTCACTAGGCTTCCGTCTGCAAGTACACCCGTCACTCCCCAAGCTAAGTGAATCCACGGCTAACCTGAAAATGTTGGTTTCCAGTCAGGAATAGAACGAGCACAATTCACTGAATGCAATTTCAAATAAAGAAAATGACTATAAAACAAAGGTTAGACATTAATCATGGGTTTGAAAATAAACAGTAAAGTCGTAAGAAAAATCAATAGTAAAAAATAGACCAATATACTTTTCCACCATTAGAAGTACCTTTGATATGTGATCGGTCTCGGGACAATTATGCAACACGGTCTACACGGTCTAAAGTTACACGGTCTACAGTTACACGGTCTACAGTTACACGGTCTACAGTTACACAGTCTACAGAAAATATTGCAGTAAAGAAACACTGTCTACAAAATAATAATCACGATCTACACAGTTTTAATGCAGTAATAATCACGATCTACACTGTCTACTTTGCAATAAATAAAACACTGTCTACACTGTCTACAAGAAGTAAATAAAACACTGTCTACACGGTCTATAAGAAATAAATGCAACACGGTCTACACGGTCTAAGGTCAGATCACACATCCTTGGTACTTCTCATTCCCGACTCAACAATTTATAATAGAAAATAATCCCATAACCAATGACTAATCAATGAAATATAGTAAAGATCAATATCGAAATGCAACAATAAACTGTACTCGCCTGTGGTCCTTTGCTGGTGAAACCGACAATCTGAACTACTCAATGTGCCACTATAGTCTAAACCCGTACAACAGTCCCCGGAAGCTGAAATAAACAATACCAATGATCTCAGAATAGTCCAATTAGCTAGGATTGTCCATCTTTAAGTCTAATTCTGGACACAGGGGCAAAACGGTAATTTCGGACAAAAACGATGTCCGCCGTTGGACCCGCTTTGCACCGAAAAGCGTGCCAGAGTCAACGGTCTCTAAAGTCATCAAACTACATGTCTACGGATCCAGTTTTCCGATACAAACCCAACCGTATGTCCTAAGTTGGATTCCGACGGGCCGTGCACAAAATCGCCTATTGAGTGGGACCGTGGGGCCCGCAAAACGATAATTTTATCAACGGTCTCAGAATCGGACCAAACTTGGCATACAGGACCAGAAAAATGATACGGTTCTGTTGGCGCAAGTTTTGTCTCGATCCGATGAGCGTGCACAAAGTAATTGGAGAATTTGCAACGTGCACGATACGGTAAATTTCGACGGATACGTACCAAATTCGTCGCGCACACGCGACCAATTTAAATTCCGCCAAAGCCCACACGACCACGAAGCTGTTACGCAGCTTTCGATCCTTTCGGTTCGTGACCACGTCGTCCAGATTGGCGTGACGCACGTCGTGTGGAGTGATTTTATTATTCTGAAAACAGATTTTCGGCAAACTTCGGGATTTGATTTCTCGACGCTGAGTCGATGATTTCAAATTTCGTAAGAAGGGATTCGAAGCCCTACATGTTGTCTAAAAGTGTCTTCAAATAGTTTTTCTAATGTGTCATTGGATCGATCAGAATCGATCATTGAATGTGGGTGATTGGTCTGCTAAGCGTCCTGTTTTCGGGACAGGTTTTTTGCCAACTTTCACTCGATTTATCTCGAGTCTCGGGTCACTAAAAATTAAACTAATTGACAGGGATTAAAGGTGGTCATATTGTGATCATACCAGAGTTCATGGCTCACAAAATGATCGAACGATCACGGAGATTTCTCGTCGTGAAGTCGCTGATCGGCCATTGCTGCCGTCGCTGATCCTTCCCGCGCGTGCTGGTTGCGCGCCTGGCCGACCGCATCGGCCACGCGCGGTGGCACTGTGGGCGCGGCGTGGCCGCCCCAGGTCAGGAGGAGTGTTCGCCAGTATTGGAGGAAGGAGGTGTCGGCTTCGGAGTTAGGGTTTTTGCGAGTTGGGAGAGTTTCTAACTCTCGAATATGTACATAACTATATATATATACTGAGTCCTATGTTTACTCGAATTGGGCTGGAACCCCTGTGCGGGTTCTGGGGGGGAAAGCTTAGTTTTGGTCCTTTTCCTTTTAGCCCCCCACTCTTATTCCTATTGCTTTCTTTTATTATCAATTCTTTTCCATATTTACATATAGTTTCTATATATATATATATATAAAACTATATATATATGCATACACATTTATATACTATGTAATCCAAAGAGTACAAAATGGTATACACAATCCTGAGATAGGTAACAATAATAGTATACAATATTCTACAGATTGTAATATATATATATATATATCTCCAATAATTTTTGTTACTAAAAATATTATAATAAAACACAATTTAACTTTATTAGCAATAATATCTATAAAAGTCCTAAAATAATTCACTTAACCATACCATCATATATATATAGGTGTGTGTCTACATGGACGTCTTGGTCGTATTACATGACTTCATGGGCTTTGTATTGGGTTCGGGTCGAATACGAGCCAGGTTGGTACACCCGGGTCTTCAATAAACTTAAATAATATAATAAAACTAAATTAAATCATTTTATAGAGGTCAAGTCGCAACTTGGTCCGGTTTTTCTTAGTTAGAACACTTCTATGGCTCGACCTTCCCTATCATATCTAAAACACTAGTCTAGGCACTCTACTGCACTATCCGTGCCAAGATTTCTCGTCATCTTGTACTCAAAACTCAGCCATAACCCCAAAACATTCCACCGTAATACTATTTAATTAAACCCTTTCTAGATTCCAAAATTTCCCCTTTTCAAGTAATAAAACTGAATAGAATGTTTTCAAGATTTTCGGGAAGAGGGGTTACACCGGTCGAACCTCAACAGGCGGGCGAGGGATATCGCCTGCGACAGCCGCTACGGGCTCCTTTCCCTTGCCGCGACCATGACCAGCACCACCACGGGAAGCCTTGGGAGCCATCTCAGAGAGCAAAGAGTTGTGGGATTTCCAGAAAGGGAAGAAGAAGGCAGAAAGTGGAAACCCCTTTCTACCAGCCGCCTATTTATAGGCTTGGCCAAACGCCTCGGGTTCCGCAGAGGATAAAAGCAAATAAAACCGAAAAGATCATCATTAATCTCTTCGGTTATCGAGGCGTTATCATTTGCATTAAACTGAGCGGAGCAGCCATGCGCCTAAAGCAGCCATACGCCCAAACAGTCATGCGCCCCAACAGTCATGCGCTTCGACTGCCATGCTTCTTATTCAAAGTATTCCAAAACTTATCCAAAAGTTTTGAAAACTTTGAAGGGGGTCTTGTAGAAGCATGGAATTTCAGGAACCTAAATTCTATGCGCCGAACTATATACGCCAGGAGATACTCAGACAGAAGGCTCCACACAGCAAAGGCAACAGAAATAGACATTGAAACATCGATTATTATTTCATATAAAAGTCTATTTACATGTCTAAAAAGATTGTACAAAGGAGAAATTCTACAAAGAAAAGATCTTAAGTCTACAATCAGACACAGTAGACGCCATGCGCCCTCAAATAGGCGCGGCAACTCGTCATGCGCCCTCAGCAAGGCGCCTTCAAATGGATCCAGCAACTCCATGCGCTCTCAGCAAGGCGCATCTCGCCATACGCTCTCAGCAGGGCGCATCCAGCCAGCAGCCTACTCATGTGCCATCTCAGTTATGTGCATCCCTTCGGCCATGCGCCATTCTTCCAGCCAGGATCACCTGGCTGAGCAGGGTGGGGGATCAACCCACCATCCAGAGAAAGAGCCCCAAGGAAGACCGCAATCGAAATTGCGGCCAAAGGAGCAGCTTTCAACCAGTATGGCAACACCCCCACGCAGAAAAGGAGCTTGCCAAAGCTGGAGGAAGACGGTCGGGGCACCACAATTCCGACCTGTGGCTCTTCTAGCATAACAGAGGAAGGGCCCGATCATCCCCATCTTTGGATGCAATAGGCACCTTCCGCCTGCCTCGGAAGCCTCTGGCCCCGACTTTTGGATGTAACAGTCACCTTCAAAAGAAGCAAAGTCGAAGGCAGTTTGCCGCATCTTCACCCTTGGAAGCATTTCTTCAACAAGGGAAGTTCGAGCAGAACAGTGCATGACAGAAGAACGTAAGGGAATGAGAAACAAACTCTCCCATGATCACTATTTATAGACCGGACAAATCACACCCATGCACCAAGTGGATGGCCCTCCGAATTCCGTGCAACGAATGTGCCTTAAATGAATGAATCAGACGCTTCGAATTCTGATAAGTCATAATGGCCATTTAAAGCAGCGTAACAGCCGCACTAATTAAAGTGTGTCATTAATACGCTGGCCAGGCCGCGCACCATAAAGCTGCGCCCTCTCTCAGCATCAAAAGCGCATCGCATGGATGCGCCCAAATACCACAGGCATCACACAGATGCGCCCCCGCTACAGCATCGAAGCGCATCACAGAGGATGCGCCCTCATGCATCCCCCATACGCTCAGTGGAACACCAATCGACGCGCCCACTCTGCTGTCCATCGAATGTCACCAAACATTAAATGCTGGACTGACAAAATTGGCAGCACGCTTCCCAAAGTCTGAACGGTTGACAGCTTTTTCAGATAACGAAGCGTCGGCAACGTCAGCACCATCATTACTTTCCTTCGACGGCTACTACCACGTGGCCACCCAACCACCCGCATGCGCCTCCGTAGCCATGCGCCCAAAGCATCATATGCGCCTAAAAAGCCATGCGCTACAGACACTTTTCTGATCCCTAAAGACAGAAGTAGAGTCACCACCAAAGCTTCGCGTGCGCCTCAAAAGCCATGCACATCAGACTTTCCACTGATCCCTGAAGACAGAGGTAAAGTCATCACTGCAACCTTGCATGCGCCCCAGATGACTCAGAACTCCTAAAGGTTATGAGTCAAAGCTTCGCATGCGCCTCAGAAGCCATGCGCCCCAGATGAATCAGAGCCTTCTCATGCGTCTAATTCTAGGCGCATCCTACCAGAACCTTCCCCATCAAATCCGAGATCCCTGAGCCATGGGTCGATGACATGTGTCCTTTGACTCAACTCACCCGAGATCTCAGCAACAGAAAGATCTTCTCCTCTGCTACGTGCCGGCTCACAACAGCAGTATGAAGATTTCAACCCCCCGATCAGGGTGCATCATCCATACGCCTCCATCAGCAATCAACACGTGGCATCCCCATGCCAAGGCACATCCTGCATATGTGCGCATGAGCAGCCAGCCTGCAGAACTATAAATAGAGGGAGCATCTCCTTCTGACACACAAATACAGAGAGAGAGCAATCGACCTTGCAAAAACAGAGACTTTGCAGAGGCAGATACAGACACTCAACGTCTTCCTCCTCTCGAGTTCACCACCCAGAACATTCAATCTTCAGAGAACCGACAACCATCATCTGATCGTCAACGTAGTCAACGCATTACCACTCACTCCATCGGCACTAAGAAACCCAGATAAACAAAAGTGTACTCCTAGGACTACATCTAAGTCCTATCTTGTAACACTGTTCTGTTTGTATTGAAATTGCAATAAACAAAGAATTTTAATGGCAAACAACATCATAATTTTTTAGTAGAAAATCTCAAGGCAGTTCCACATTATTTTTCTCAGAAGATGATTTTTAGCTTTCTTTTAAGTACTTAATGCATGTGTCTATGGCATATCACTATAAAATTAGGCCTGAGTCTCGATCCTACCACATTAATGTTGGGATCTTCAAACCTGCACCCAGCCCTTGGAATCCAAACTAAATCCCATCCTAACAACTACTTGTTAGGTAGGTAATCTCATCCCAGATGTCAGCTTAGGCCTAAATGCACATAAAAAATGTCTTTTCATGTGAACATATATAATAAACACAAAAACATATAAGGGATTGATGTGGCGAGGCGGCACATGATTGTGATTTGTAAATGAACAGGAATAGATGCATAAATAAAACAATAGGATCTATATGGACTAAAAACTTCTATCCAGCGCATAGCATTCTTTATATTAATTCTATTATCTAGGAAAGTAAAAGGACAATGTATTTATACGTGTTTGCACTGGTAAACACGCCAATTTTCACCAAGCTTAAAGAGAATGTTCTTAGTGTTGGACATAGACTCGAGTACGAGTCCAATGTGCGTCCAAAGAGGATGCACATGACTAGTTGACTTGTCTCCTACTTAGATGGTAAGGATTTTGTAGGCCAATTATGTTCAGACTCCAAGTCAGTTAGGGTTAGCTAAAGCGGGTTGTACGGGTTTGTATCGTATCGATGAGTTTGGTGCAGCAGGTTCATTCTTAATTAGTTATACTCCCTCTAGTTGTGGCGTAGTTGACAAGGTTCTAACTAAGAATCTATCTACTGTTAACTGCACCATAACACATCATCAAGTATTATCGTTTTATAGAGAGATGCCGTAATCTTATTTCAGATTGAACTACAACTTTCCTTAGCAAGTTTAATGCTTCCAAGATAAAGATTGTGAAACCTACCGTGCACAAACACTAATTAAACAATAAGAACACACCCACTGTTGGGGGACAAATATTTTGGTGTTCTAAAGTACTTTGGAATGTTTCTCTCGTGTCGACATTAAGATACAAACACAGTCTATTTTTGGACTCTGTTTCCTAGAGTGTAACTGACTAATAATACTGGGAAAAAAGAGATTACACTGGTCTTAGTTTAAAGATTGAGTAGGCCTTTCTGAATGAGTTCAAAACTGTAGTCAATTAACCACCTATATACATTCTTAATGTTGATGTGGTACATATATTGGAGGTCAAGCTGGTGAATATATAGAGAGAGTGTACACATAAGTTTATATGAGATGAAGTAGCAAACATATGAACAAAATATAGTGCAGTGTACCTAGAAAATATTGTAAAGAGAATCAGCCTATGCCATTATTCCATCTATCTCAACCGAGTTAGAAACCAGGTCAAAAAGCAAACTAAATAACTGGATAACATACAATAATTATAAGATTGGGAGTGGTTAAAAAGTACAAATAGTATTTCTTGAGGAAGGCAAGCAGACGAAGAATGGAGAGCTGAAGGATACCAAACTTAGGCAGATGATTCCACAGTGGGTGGGTGGGTATGGGGTGGGGGGGGGGGGGGGGGGGGGGGGGGGGGGGGGGTTGCAGCCCCAGGTCAAGAAGGAATCCAACCTGATCATGATATGTATTCGGCAGGTAAAACTTGTAGATCGGATAGATTGCAACTTATTCAGAACAAATGGAGTCCCCATGCTTATTGGATGTCCCCATGCTTATTAGATGTCCCCATGATTTCATAATACAGTTTCAGGCAATTTTAGTAAACATAGCAGTTTGCAGTAAACAAATTAAGAAGAGTCTCAGGCATTGAGAAGAGTACAAACTGAAAAATGATGCTTCAGAGATGATGCTTTACTGGAAAATTAAACATATCAGTTTGCAGTACTTACAGAGCTTCAGAGATGATGCTATACTGGAAAATTCAACAAGCAGACTCAAAGAGCTTCAGAGATGAAAAATCCATGTACTGATGAAGAATCAAAGAGCTTCAGAGCTTTAGAGATGAAAATTCAACAAGCAGACTCAAATACCAAATAACTTGAAGAAGAAAATGTGCATACAAAAATTTCAGGAATTCTAGCAAAATACTAGTTCATGGATAAAACACAAATTAAGCCACATTTGTCCAAGATGAAAACACAAATTAAGCCACATAAGTACAATAGAAAATAGAAAGGTTAGCTGATTTGAGCCACATTTGTCCAAGATAAAAACACAAATTAATCAAAATGATTCTCTATAATTTAGCCCAACTACTATAGCGACACAAGAAGACCTTCACAATTCCTCCTCTTGTACAGCTCATCACCATCCCTATGGTCTATCTCAAGTGCAGAAACATCTTGTGGGGCATATGACGTATAAACACTTTCATCAAAGGTAGCTAGGTCATGAAAGCCTCTTGGTGGCGCCTTTAATACTACATGCCAATTTGATCTTTCACTTTCTTTGGAGTAAAATACTTGCTTTGCTTGTGATGCAAAAATGAATGGATCTCTTTCAAATGTACTTAGTCCTTCATGAAGATTAACTAAGGTGAATCCATCCTCTTTCTTTATACCACTAACTATGTTGGCCCAATCACATTGAAAGACAGGAATTCGAAATGTGTTGAAGTCCAATAATAAAATATCCTTTATAACCCCATAATAAGAAACATTTGCAACAATTTATGATGTATCCCTGGCGCTGGATCTACATATAGTCTCAGCTTCGATATAAACACCATAATCTTGAGTAGATCTCTCAACTTCTGTTGTATGAAAGCGTTTTCCATTTATCACATAACCCAAGTACGAGATTGCCACACGTCTAGGTCCTTGCACAAGTCATCTAAGCGTATCTGATATTATGTCCGCTGCACTTTCAAGACTAATCTGTAAAAACATAACTAGTATTAAAATTTACCTATCATAACTACTATAACTTGTATCTGGTGTGTCTGTGTATGTATATATGACCTTCTCTGACATCCATGAAATGAATGTTTCTAAATGCCTCTTCTGCAGCAAATTATTATCCCGTAATAAGCATCGATCATCACGCTTTAACTCCTCCATGTGTACTCTAATAATGACATCAAAGTTTATATAGTTACTAATATATGTATAAAAATTTTTAATACAACTTTTGATAGTGGAATGTGTTGGTAGTATACTCACGGAATATATGGTTCAACTTCTGCTCTGTTTAGAAGAACATAAAGATGAGCAGCCTTCAACATTTCACTTGATAAGGTAACTACTTTTCCATTTGAAATTGGACGCCCCTCTATAATTGCATCATCCTCAAAATCTTCATTGCGATGTAACTTTGTGCCTAAAGCTGCTGTTTGTGGCATGTATTCACTACAAAATCTCACACATTCATCCACTAGATAGCATTCAGCTATGCATCCTTCCGGTCGAGCACGATTTCTAACAAATCCCTTAAGATACTTCATAAATCTGTTAGAAGTAAAATAAGAAGAAAAATTAACAAATAGTGGATGATCGATTTAGGAATTTGTTGAATAAACTATAAATCCCAAAAATATAAAGAGGTTCAATTACATACCTCTCAAAAGGGTACATCCATCGATATGCACCGGCCCGCATAATCTAGCCTCTCGTCCTAAATGTATTGTCAGGTGAACCATGATATCAAAAAAAGCTGGAGGAAAATACCTTTCCAACATGCATACAGTCTCCACAATTTCATCTTCCAGTACTTCCAATTTATTTTTGTCAATGACTCTTTGACATAGTTCATTAAAAAAGAACACAAACGAAAGATTGCCTTCCTTGGTCCGTCTGGAAGAAGTCCTTTTAAAGCAACTGACAGTAATTGTTGCATTAAAACATGATAATCATGGGACTTGAGACCAATAATCTTGCATTCTTCCAGCTTGACACAATTGCTAATATTTGAACTATAACCATCAGGTATCTTCAAATCAAACAGTCTCTTACAAAAGATTTGCTTTTCAGCTTTTGATAGTGTATAAGGTGCTGGAGGAAGAAAAAATCTTCGTCCTCTTGGTTCTGCATATAAGTCGGACCTAATATTCATGTCCGCTAAATCTCCACGAGACTGTAATCCATCCTTCGTATGTCCTTTAATATTCAATAGTGTTCCTAAGATGCTTTGGCAAATATTCTTCTCAGTATGCATCACATCCAAGTTGTGACGCAACGGTATAGCCTGTTATACAAAAAAATGTACCAAGTCTCTAAAAAATTAATCTCTTATATTAAAATTAAATAAAAACTGAGAATTGTAGTGAAAAATAATTTACCTCCCAATATGGTAATTGAAAAACTATTGACTTCTTTTTCCACATTCGAGGAGGTTCGTTCTGCTTTCTTTTCTTCTTCTTGCTCTTTCCCTACACATTTTGAACTTCATTTACGGTATGTAAAATTTCATTGTTAGTCAATGGTTTTGGTGGGAGCCTTTTTCCTTAGTCCCATCAAACCAGCTAGCCTTATCACGCCACAAGTGTCTAGGTGGAAGAAATCGCCTATGAGACATATACACAGTCTTATGCGACTTCTTTAAATATCGAGAACATGTATTAGGACCACATATAGGACATGCAAATTTTCCTTTTGTTGTACAACCAGCCAAATTACCATAAGCTGGAAAATTATTGATTGTCCACATCAAAATAGCTTTCAAATTAAATACAGACTTAGTGAATGCATCATCTGCCTCCACGCCATGGCTCCAAAGCTCCTTCAAGTCATCAATAAGTGGTTCAAGATATACATCTATGTCGTTTCCTGGTTCATCTTTGCCAGGTATAAGTAAAGTCAACATCAAATTCTCTTGTGCCATGCATACATTGGGGGCAGGTTGTATATACATAGCAAGACCGGCCACATACTGTATTGGGTACTGAGATTTTTGTAAGGATTAAAGCCATCTGATGATAGCCCAAGCCTGATATTTCTTGGATCCGAAGCAAAATCGGGCCATTTTTTATCAATAGAATCCCACACAACCGAGTCTACTGGATGGCGCATTCTTTCATCTTGACTGTGGTGGGTGGAGTGCCAAATCAATTGTTCTGCCTTATCTTTTGACATAAACATCCTTTTTAATCTTGGTATTATTGGAAAGTATCGCAAAACCTTCGCAGGCACTCCTTTTCGGATCTTGCTTGTTCGTGGGTTTACTTTCCATCGTGAAGAACCACAGGTAGGACATGTTTCCAGGTGCTCTTTCTCTTTTCTAAACAAGCAACAATTATTGACACAAGCATGTATCTTCTCATATCCTAAATCAAACTCTTTTAGAAACTTCTTTGTCGTATATAAAGAATCTGGAATGTTGTTTTCCTCTGGTAACATATCCTGTAAAATCTCAAGAAGTTCATTAAATGCTTTATCTGACAATCCATTTGTAGCCTTATGCTTGTAAAGAGTAGTGATCGCTGATATCTTTGTGTACTTGGTACAACTTGGATACAAAGGAGCTTCAGCCTCTTCCAACTTTTTTCTAAAAACCTCATCTGCATTCATATTTATACCCTCAGTAGCCTCTGAATCTCCAGCAAAAGGAATGTATGCATCATGGTACATCCTGTGAGCATCTGGCAACTGAGACGTCTCATTTTGTTCAAAATTACTTGAATGTTCCCCGTGAAGAACCCAAAGTTGATATGAAGGATCAAAACCAACTCGTACCAAGTGATCATATACTACATCATTTTTTTGTGACTTTTCAACTTTACATTCTTTACATGGGCATACGATCCTATCCGGATTCCTAGCATAGTTCTTAGCATTTGTTATAAATCTTTTCACTCCTTCCAAGTACTCATCACTAGACCTACAAATAGAAGCAAAAAACTATGACTTATGTAATTATTCATATATTTCATAGCTTAGAAGTAAATATATATCAAAGAAAGTTAGGACCTTGGATAATTTGTCCATGTTTTATCCATCCTTAACAAACAAATTTAGTGACTTTGTTGGATGCTCACCACAACTACAATTCCAAACCAAAATAACCTATCATGGACACCAAAAGAAAGTTAGAGTTTTGTATACGTATCGAAACTATATATTGAGTAAATATAACAGTCTAAATTCAAACAATGTTTCATTCAGATAATCATCGCCTTAGGTACACATGTATACATATAAGAGAAAAAATTAGATAAGAAAGATAGAATGAGAAAGAGAGCCATATTCACTTTCGATCCAAAACATTATTGATATCTTGACACTTGTTCTAACAACCTATTTTCAAATCTCCAAAACATGGAAGCAAACAACACGTTACTAGCGGTTTTTAGGAAAGTATGCTTTTAGAAATTAAACCTAAAGAACATAAATAAAATTCCTACAAAAATAGGATCACATCTCTACATGAAAGGGTGATGGTAAATTAATTACTACAACTAGCGGCTAATATACGCAAGTTGTGATTATAGTTGAGAGGTTTAACACTATTAATGTACTGTCGGTTTTACTTCAGCCCAAGTCTTGGTATGTGCATGAATATGATAGAGACTTGATTTTCTAAATTAAAATCATGAAGGCCCAAGCCATCAACTAACTTAGGATAACACAACTAACACATCACATAATGATGAATAAATGAGACGTATATTGCCAATCATAATAGTGTGTATATATCAGCGTGACAGCCTTCCCAGAACCCAGATACTTTTTTTTTTAATAAAACAATATAAAACTAAAACGAAGAAAATTATTTTGCAACACAAATTGTAAACTTTCATAAACCTTCCTTTCCTAAACCTTCCTCCAACAGATAAAACTAGAGGAGAACTCCAATTTTTTGGATCGAACTACTAACTAAAAATACAAAGAAGAAAAACAATGTTGTTTGCAAACAAACCAAAAACATAAACAGAAAAGCAACAGGAAAATCAACAACAAAAAATCATATCTACTTAATGGAATCAAAAGGAATAAAAAATTAGATACTTGAGGATCATGAGTTGATACTTGAGTAAAATAGATTTGAGAATCTTTTTTTTTGTGGGTTGTGTATCCATGTAATACATATTGATGCACAAGTTATGGGTATCACAGATACTTGTGTACCAGTAGCAGTAGGTAGTATATAGAGTGTGTCAAGAATAGGGATTAAGCAACAATATTAGGTCCCCTCAATCATTTGTTGGCATCTTCAGAATTCAAATATGAAACAATGAACCAATACATAAATTTTTGGCAGAAGTATTTGAGCAAGTCAGGTTACTAACATTTCTAGGACCAATTATGATGTAAGTATAAGAATGCAGGCAAGAGTTGCCATACCTTCTCACCAGTTGTGAAGAGCCCAGTATCATTCAAAGCCAAAACCACCCTTTCCTGCACCACCATATTTGTCTACTAAGAACCAGTTTGGCGTGGCATCAACAAATGTCAAATTTGTACTGGTAAGCATATAAATCATTCTAATATCAAAGCGACAAAAAATGATATAAAGAAGTTACAAGGAACTCTTCTTAGCTAGTTTAAATTTATCTCTTAGTTGAAGGTCACATTATCCTAGAGGAATGCTATGAGCCCTCTTTGCTTACTATGGATTAGGATTCAAGGAACTGATTAAAATCCAAAACCTTGATCTGTGGTAATTGAACTGATAATGATATTCAAACATGGAATGGTGCATATAAACAGATATTGTATTCTTTAGAAGTTATAGACAGTCACAAAATCCATATAAATAGTTATAGAACATTTCCCCTATAGTTAGAGGCGTCAAAAAACTAAATTGATGCATATCCTGCAAATTTGACCAAGTATATCATGTTATATCCTACCAATTGAAGTCCTATCTGAATTCAATATTCCACCAACATTCATATTCCTACTGCCAGTAATATACAGTCTCCTCCAGACAATCACCATGACAAAATTTAACTCCAGAAATCTATATGGGTTGCCCAAGTAGCTGTGTGGTGAAGTTGAGGAATTTGTCACCTGAGCTTGCATAATATGAAAGAACACTATATTCACATTATGGACGATAGTGATACTATACCCATACAATTGGAGAACATCAAATCAAAGAAAGCTATAGTCACAATGATAAACTATGTTATAAAAGATTATTTCAGATAACTCTGGGATATCTAGTGTGTTGGTATTGCGCTAGAATAGGATAAGGACAATTTCTTTAGTTTCCAGTCAATTAACATCATTATTTGCTCAAAAGAGTATCAGTAATTTCAGAATCTACAAGGCTACTAAGGCCACTTTATCTGATATTGTCGACAAATAAACAAATCTAATTTTTCTTGAATCCCCATGTGCTCATGTATCATGTGTGTTGTACAAGGCATATTTAAATTTGTAAATTGGCATGTCTAGGGAACACTAGTTGATTGTCAATGGAAGCTTAAACTTAGTAAGGTTCGAGGAGCAACTTCTTAAACATTGGCTTGTATCCTTACCACAGATCAAGGGGATGGAGTTCAATTACAATTGGAACTGATTTAAATATAACATATTCCCAAATAAACTTATGTTTCAGAAATTAAACTCCAAATAAAAAACTTAATCTTCCCAATGTTTTGAAGCACAAACAAATTCCTAAATTTTGAACCCTAGATTTTAATTTCTTCATGTAAACCCTAAATAAGAAAGGAAACCCTATATAATAAATCAAGAAGAAAAATTCATAAAAAGAAAGGGAGAAGATGAAGGAGTGAGAGATGACCTAAACACGGTGGTGACGGCAGTGACGGCGATGACAGTGGTGACGGCGGTGACGGCGGTGACGGCGATGACAGTGGTGACGGCGGTGACGGCGATAACGGCGGTGAAGACAGCCCTCTTGCCATCGTATTTAGGTCTGAGAGAGAACGGAGGAGAGAGAGAGAAAGTAAAAAGAGAGAATGGATGGAAAAGAAAAAATTGGAAAAGGTTTTTATGAGCTCTGAGAGAGAATCGGGCGCCAAGCAAAAAAATTAGGGGATTATAGGAGGCCGCGGGCGGCAAACGAAAAAGGGGGGGGGCAACACTTCCCAAGTGTTGTATTTACTTTATAATATTATATGACATTTTAAAAGTGTTGTATATAGTATATATTATTATACGACATTTATAAATGTCCTTATAAGTGTTGTTAAATTTATGTTTACGACACTTTAAAGGAGGTGTCGTAGATTATGATAAATACTCATTTATGACGACACGTTTTCGTAGAGTGCCATCATGACGAAAGAATAATGACACTTATTTAGAAAGTGTCGTAGATAAAGTGTCGTTATTAACCTATTTTGTTGTAGTGTAAGTCTATAGTCAGACGCAGCAGACACTATGCGCCCTCAAATAGGCGCAGCAACTCATCATGCGCCCTCAAATAGGCACAGCAGCTCACCATGCGCCCTCAGTGGGGCGCATCCTGTCAGCAGCCTACTTACGTGCCTTCTCAGTTATGTGCATCCCTTCAGCAATCCGTTCATGCGCCATTCTTTCAGCCAGGCTCACCTGGCCAAGCAGGGTGAGGGCAGCAATCGACCCACCATCCAGAGAAAGAGCCCCAAGGAAGACCGCAATCGAAACCGCGGCTAAAGGAGCAGCTTTCAACCAGTATAGGCAACACCCCACGCAGAGAAGGAGCTTGCCCAAGCTAGATGAAGACGGTCGGGGCACCACAATTCCGATCTGTGGCTCTTCCAGCATAACAGAGAAAGGGCCTGCGCATCCTCATCTTTGGATGCAACAGACACCTTCCGTCTGCCTCGGAAGCCTCTGACCCCGACTTTTGGATGTAACAGTTACCTTCAAATGCAAAGTCGAAGGCAGTTTGCCGCATCTTCACCCTTGGAAGCATCTCTTCAACGAGGGAAGCTCGAGCTGAAAAGTTCATGTCGGGAGGACGTGAGGGAATGAGAAGCAAACTCTCCCCATGACCACTATTTATAGGCCGGGCAAATCACACCCATGCGCCAAGTGGATGGCTCTCCAAATCCCGTGCAATGAATGTGCATTAAATGGATGAATCAGACGCTTCGAATTCAGCCGAGTCATGAATGACTATTAAAAGCAGCGTAACAGCCGCACTAATTAAAGTGTGTCATAAATGCATTGGCCAGGCCGTACATCACAGAGATGCGCCCTCTCTCAGCATCAAAGCGCATCACTCTGATGTGCCCAATACCACATGCATCATACAGATGCGCCCCCGCTTCAGCACCAAAGTGCATCACAGAAGATGCGCCCACATACGCTTAGTGGAACGCCGATCGACGCACCCACTCAGCTGTCCATCGAATGTCAACAACATTACATGCTGGACTGACAAAGTTGGCAGCACGACTCCCAAAGTCTGAACAGTTGACAGCTTTTTTCAGAGAACGAAGTGTCGGCAACGTCAACACCATCATTACTCTCCTTCGACGGCTACCGCCACATGGCCACCCAACCACCTGTATGCGCCTCCGCAGCCATGTGCCCAAAGCATCGCATGCGCCTCAAAAGCCATGCACACCAGACTCTTTTCTGATCCCTAAAGACAGAAGTAAAGTCACCACCAGAGCTTCGCATGCGCATCAGACTTTCCTCTGATCCCTGAAGACAGAGGCAAAGTCATCACTACAATCTCGCACACGCCTCAGAAGCCATGCGCTCCAGATAATTCGTAACTCCTAAAAGTTATGAGTCAAAACCTCGTATGCGCCTCAGAAGCCATGCGCATTAGAGGAGTCAAAGCATCCTCATGCGCCCAATCCTAGGCGCATCCTACCAGATCGTTCCCTATCAAATTCGAGATCCCCGAGCCATGGGTCGACGATACGTACTCTTTGACTCAACTCACCCAAGATCTCAGCAACAGAAAGATCTTCCCCTCTGCTACGTGCCGGCTCACAACAGCAGTATGAAGATTTCAACCCCTCCAATCAGGGCGCATATCCACGCGCCTCCATCAACAATCACCACGTGGCGTCCCCACGTCAAGGCGTATCCTACATATGTGCGCATGAGCAGCCAGCCTGCAAAGCTATAAATAGAGGGATCCTTTTCTTCTCATACACACACATACCCATAGAGAGCAATCGACCTTGCTAAACAGAGACTTTGCAGAGGCAGATACAGACACTCAACGTCTTCCTCCTCTCAAGCTCCAACACCCAGAGCAATCCAAACCTTCAGAGAACTGACAACCATCATCGAATCGTCAACGGAGTCAACGTATTACCACTCGCTCCATCGGCACTAAGGATCCTAGATAAACAAAAGTGTACTCCTAGGACTACATCTAAGTCCTATCTTGTAATACTGTTCTGTTTGTATTAAAATTGCAATAAACAAAGAATTTTAATGGCAAATACCCCCGAGTTATCGTATATCGATCTTTGATACGCCTCAATATCATCGACGATATGCGTAACCTGACGATCTTCCTTTGCAACTGATTTCGTGTTGTGCGTTGATGCTGTTGTCCGAGTTGGATATTCCACAATTTCCTCGATATTCAAGATCAAGTTCAATCGCTATTCCTCAAGCTAGTTTCAAGACCGTTGTCCAAACTCAAGTCATAATTCATTTGAATCAATCCAAAATTGTACGTGCGATCCTCTAAGTTTTCTCGATCAAGACTATTCATTTTCATTCATCGTTCCGAATCGTTTTCTAACTTGCGTTGCCCATTGACAAGTTGTCCGAACGACATCTCGTTCGGGACAATCGAAGTCACGACCAACTAAGCGTGACGCGTTCTAAGTCTTTTGCACGATCGTATCGTCTCGTCGACGTACTCGTTGTGTTTCGTAATCCTCAATTTTTGCTCGAATGATTTCTATGACGTCCATACACCACTCAGGGTTCGAGCCACTCGACTAGTCGTCGACACTCATTCTTATTCTTCTCTAAACCTATCACATACACCACTCGGATTCAAGCCATACGATCTAGTCCTCAATCACATTCGCGTCATGCGCTAAGACATCCTTCAGATTTGTTCGACGAATCTCTAGCGTAATCGCTCACGTCGCCTCAACGTACTAAGTCATTCACACTATTCCTCAAAATCCAAATCAATCTTCCGTGCATGCCTAAGCGTGAACCCGATAGTGCTCCGATCGATATACACTCTTAGTGTAGCTTCATTCCCGACCGAACGGTATTTGATATCGCTTGCAACTCGATTTCACCATAAAGTCGAGGTGCACGACACGCGGTACAACTTAGCCAAAAGACCGTATGCATAGATATCCCGTGTGAACTATGTTCGTGTTTACATGCTCACTTATTCTTGTTCGAGCGATAATCGATCTCACTCGCAACTCGTTTGCACCAGAAGGTCTAGGTGCGCGATACTCCGCACAACTTAGCCAAAAGGCTACGTGCATAACCATCCCGTTCGAACTATACTTTGATCTCGTGTACTCGTTCGCTATTGTCAGGGTAAGGTTATTCAAGCACGCTTGCGTTTTCTAACTTCTAGCATTTTAGTTTTCTTTCGACTCAAGCCCGTCGTGATTTAGCATAAAGGCCTTCGCCTATCGATCCCGTTCAACCGAGTACTTGTACGAGCTTTTGAAAATATTAGACTTATTGTATGGAACATCCCAAGACAAAACGAGAGAGAGCGTACACTTCTTTTGTTTTCAACCGAGCTTTCAAAACTGAGAGAATCGAAATAAAGTCCAAGGATGTAAAGCCGTGATCTGATACCAATCTGTCATGCCCCGCTCTCGCACGAGCGATCGTCCTCGCTAGGGCGTGATTCCGCACAGGCCTAGGTTGCGCCCGTGCAAGGCTAATCCCAGAAACAGCCGATTTGAGCTAGGCCACAGAGTCGCACAGAGTGTCCCCATTTACAGCGGAAAGTAAATGAACACAAGTTGAAGCGAATTCAAACTCTTTATTGATTTTTAAGAAGTTTACAAGCGACGTTAGGCCGATATTACAAATCGCTCAAGCTCTCTCTCCCTAAAACATAAAAGGCATGCCAAGTGGCTTACAAGATGGAATGATTCATGGCGATATTCCGATACATTATGTCTTGTATAGGGTGCTTCAGCTTCTTGCAACGTTCCAAGGCCCCAGAGCTGGCTCCGTGCCTTAATACGTTCGATGGAAGCTCCGCACCCGCCGACGTCTTCTGCATCATGCAAGCAGACTGTGGAGTTATCAGTACATTATTATGCACTGGTAGGGAGGCTAGCTCGCCCATAATTCTATCATTACCAAACAAGTTCTATTTACTTTTATGCGCCGTCTATCATTCATTGTCTTTCTAATCTTGCCTTAGAATCATTTTCGTGGCATATTTTATAACATATCTCGTGTTGCCAAATTCAAGTGTCGCATGGAAATACATGTATGACTTACCCATACTTACCGTCCGGCCTTCCCTGTCCAAAGTAAACTAAGTTAGTCAACAATTCATATGTAACAACTTAACGTGATTCTTGTAACATTCAGTGTTCAATGGCATGTCCCTGCCTCAGGTTCTAGCACGTCGTAGGCGTGTTTTCTTTTAACTCATTTGCATGAAGTACTCCTTATCATTTGGTGTGATACATTTCAAGCCCGTTCAGTAGGCGCTTTGTTCAGTTAACTTAGACTACTTTGATTTCAATGCAAGGACTTGTACGTGTATAGCCACCAGCAAAGCCCACTTAATCTATATGCACTGGTCGCTGGCATGTCAGCCATTTGGATATTACCTTGCCGTGGTATTTCTCAACTAGCATAGGGTGCAGGCTGGCACACACCCCATTAGTCTCTTGAAATAAGCCTGCACTTACGTCCCCTGGGTGGCCAAGCCCGTACCCAGGCAGCCCGTAAGCCATATTTTTTATTTTGCCTAGGCCGACCACGATCCTCCCTTTGATCATGCCGCAGAATCCCTATCACTTGTGCACGAGTCCGTCCACGACCATTTTGTATTTTATTGTCATAGGCTAACCCTTAGCCATAATACGTTATCGACCAGTTTGGCGTCCGTGCAGCGCGGGTAGCGAGCCCCGTTGCACGTGCCCGTCTGTAGTGCCCCGTCCCGCAAAGTCAATCGGAGGAATCGGAACGCCGACGGCGTTCGGACTTGGCCTTACAACGGCGACTCGAAGACATCGCTCAGGTGGGGGAGTTTCGGTGAACTTGCCTCATCTCTGCCTTCACTTAATAATTCGTGTGGTTTCAACTTGCACAAGTAGGCTAATGTAAAAGCTACGAACGCACATAGCTAAGGGAGTAATCCCGATCCGTCGGAATGTCTTAGAACATGGAAAATGGTCCCATGGTCTCAATAGAAGCCGGCTCAGCGTGCTTTAAAAATGACACTCGATCCTTCGTCCCGTGGCTTGGGAGAAGGAAAGTTGGTATTCGACACAAACGATGAGTTAGCCTAAGTCATAGGCGTCGCCCGTGTAAATGCTCGATAAAGCATGTTCGTTTTCACTGCGCAAGGCTTGGCATAGCCATGGTTCGTCCCTCGAGTTAAGTTGTAGGCTTAAATAAGTTAGGCAAAGTTATGCCGATCGACCTAAGTCATTCTAAGTGCTGTCCCGCTCGTTCTGCGGTTGTCAAGTTAAATAGTCCCACGATCTCAAGGCCCGTCATATAACGTATGACTTGGGTGATAGCGTCGCGTAAGACAGAAGTCAGTTACAGGTACGAGCCACGGTTAGCACGATGTAAAGTTAGCCACGGTCCATGGCACTTAAGGAACACGTTTTGTTCAAGTTAAGTTGGAAGGCTACGTAGTAGTCGTTCCCTCGAGTTCAAAGGTGATTCGAGGCGGTCCCTCGGTTGGGAGTCTCGCGTTCCTATCTACGTTAAGTATTCGAGACGGTCCCTCGGTTGGGAGTCTCGCGTTCCTATCCACGTTGAGTTTCGAGGCGGTCCCTCGGTTGGGAGTCTCGCGTTCCTATCCACGTTGAGTTTCGAGGCGGTCCCTCGGTTGGGAGTCTCGAGTTCCAATCCACGTTAAGTATTCGAGGCGGTCCCTCGATTGGGGAGTCTCGCGGTCCCGAGGCACGTTATGCCAAGTATGATTCAGAGCACGAGTTGCAAAGTATAGTTCCGATCGTACCAACAAGTAGGCCATGCATTTACGTGAGTTTAGATGTCTCGTAGGTGCGTGGTCATTGGACACCTTGTCGACAAGGATTTCTGCCTAGACTGGTTATACGCCGGGGCACCGGGCCCAGTCGTCCTAGGAGGTAGACGTTATAGCGCGCATGCTTTTATTGCGTGGGTAGTCGGGGGCTTTCCATGGGGCTAGCTACCTTGCATCGAAGGACCCGCCGCCTGCCCGAGCTATGTCCGCGATGGCTTGTCATGCCAGTGGCCTTTCATATAGATATTTGGCGTGCTAAGCGGCGAATCCGCATGCACGGTGTCGGTCATAATAAAGGAAGTGTAAGCACGGTATGCGTCGAATGGTGAAATGTGTGCTCGGTTGCACCCAAAGTATTATAAAGTCTACGATTCGGTTATACGTAAAGACACGTGCTTCGGCACGAGATACGTTGTCGTACTTGAGTTCTCAACCTCGGTTCCACAAGTTGGGTTATACGTTTCGAGTTAAGTCGAGAAGGGCCGTAGGGCAAGTATTTGACACGACCTAGTCGTTACGTCCAAGAGTATGGTACGAAAGACAAGTGTGAGTCGGTACGTTGACAATGCAAGCACGAGAAAGGTCTAGAGGCAATGTATGGGTACGTTATTAGTGCAAGGCACGGAGATGGTCTAAAGACACTAAATAGGCCGAGCGTCGGTCCTAAAATCGATCCTAAGGCAAGACTAGAAAGACAATCGTAAATAAGGGGGCTTGTATTGCACAAAGTAAAATAAACGTGTCGGTTTTGTATGGGTGGGCGAGGAGCTCACTCCACCAGTACAGTGGTACTGACACCCACACAGTGTTTCATGTGCAGGCACAGGTAGAAGCTCATGGCGCGGAGCTCGCTTGGATGCGTCGAGGCACGAAGTTCTTTGGCGATTCGAAGCGTGCGGCCGCATGGATTCGAAGACTTATACGGGACATAATGTATGGACATCGCCTTCCGAAGCTTCCGCTGGATCGACAAAATATATCGAGAGATGAGAGAGAGCTGAGCGATTTGTAATGTGAGACGAGTGTAATTTGAGTGATTGTAATCTTGGCCTTGTGCCCCCAATGTAACCGTTATTTCAATATAAATAAAAGGGGCTTCTTGAATAACTTGTGTTTGTTCTAAATTTCCGCTGCGTGTTCAATGTCTCTGCTCGGGACTTCTGTGCGACGACCCCGTCGCAGTCGCTGTAATCGGCCGTTATGGAACCCGCCTTGCACGAGCGCAATCTAGGCTCGTGCGGCATCACGCCTTAGCGAGGACGATCGCTCCTACGGGAGCGGGGCGTGACATAATGGTATCAGAGCACGGCTTTACGTCCTTGGACTACCGATTGAATTCTTTAACTCCGTTGTTTCTACGAACTCTGAAACGTTGCTTCCGCAAAGTGATATCGTTGGTGCGCTCTCTCTCAAACGTCCTTCGGCATGTCCATACAATAAGTCTAATATTTTCGAAAGCTCGTACAAGCGTTCAATCGAACTAATCGATAGGAGGTGGCCTTTGGGCCGAACGGTGCCGACCTTGAGTTGATAGAAAATGCGTGCTAAAGTTAGCGAGTCGTGTACGTGCCTAACGAGTCCTACGTCGACATTATAAAATAAGCACGCAAAGTCGGAGTATAGTCCATACGGGATGGTTATGCATACGGCCTTTTGGCTAAGTTGTGTTTCGTATCACGCACCTCGACTTTTTGGTGCAAACGAATTGCGAGTGATATCAAGTATCGCTCGATCGGGAACGGAAATACACTTGGAGTGTATATCGATAGGAACGTTATCAAACTAATGCTTAGGCGTACACGAAGGATTAATTGGGATTTGAGGATTGTACGAACGATTTAGTGCGTCGATACGAACGTGATTGAGGACTAAATCGGATGGCTCGAACCCGAGTGGTGTATGGACGTTATAGAAATTGTTCGAGCGGAACCATAGGAGTTACGGATAGTACGAGTATGTCGACAAGCGGTGATATCGCAAAGCCTTAGAACGAGTAGCGCTTAGATGGTCATGAAGTCGCAAAAGTGATACCGTTCGAACGATTTGTAAACGATAGTACGAATTATGAAATGGTTGAATGGAAATTCTAAACGATAGAATAAATGGATGACTTGATTGAAGAAATCGATACGGATAGTATACGAAATGTTAGCACGACGGGAAGATAGCGTATACGAAAGGTTTGACTTTGAAGTTACGCAAACGACTCTGAGGATGGAAATCGATGTGCTCGATGGGTTGAGTTAGCAAGGAATGATGCGGATTGAAGAAATATGTAGTCGATGACTTAAGATCGACGGATAAACGATACGTGAATTTGGGTTGAAGAAATTGATGATGTAAACGATTCGAGGAGATAATCCAGTCGGACGATAGCATCATTCGCACGACTCAGAATTCGTTGCAAACGAAGATCGTCAGGTTACGTATATCGTCGATGGTATTGAGGCGTATCAAAGATGATATGCAATAACTCGGAGGTACTCGGACTCGGTGAATGACGATCGTGCAAGTGCTATTATTCGGTTGGATGCAATACTTAGGATTTTGTTTGAGATGAATGTTGGATAAAAGTGATCGTATTTCGATGGTTGCGTTGATAACCACAACGTCGACAGTCTTGTCTTGCACGAGTGCTACTCTAGCCTCGCACATGCGTTGCGTCGGATTTGGGACGATCATTCCGCGTGAGCGTTGACATGGTGATTCATGTCGCGGGAATAATCGAACTCAAAAAATTTGGCTGCGACAACTTCGATTGTCCCGACTTGTTGGTTTGATGCGAAGGAGAACTCGAGAATGTTAGGATTTGTGATTGACAGTTGATTAAACTTGAGGATTGAGTAGGTCCAATCCGCGCATCGAGAATGAACGAGTCTAGACACGAAACAAGAGTTACGCCCCGATGAGAATGATTATTCCACGGGAGCGTTGCATGGTGATTCATGAACCACCGTGGATGATCGGACTCGCGTGAGATCGGAGCGTGGCATATTGTTAAGTCAGACGACCTTGTGATCGATTACGTGAATTGGAATAGATGATTTCGGAAACGTGAAATATGAATTACGGTTTCAAGATGAATTGTGTCGTAGCGTGCTTGACTTGAAGAAGAATGATAGACGAATTATGTCGAACGTGTTCAAAGAGATAGACTATGCGAAACGATTTGATGAATGAACGATATTGATACGACGTGGAATTGGTTGAAATGTAAGTCATTGTAGGATGGTTTTACTAAACGATTCGGACCCCCCATGCGACGAACATTGGGATGGGTGTAGGGAATCGATGCTCGATGTTTAGAAATCGGAGTGATGCGAGCTTGGGTAGAAAACCCTGTACCATCGATTTGGTTTGACCTTAGGATGGGGTCAGTGTTGATATCGTTGTTTGGGAACTATGATTCCAGTACTGACGAAAAGACATAGCCTAGCGGTTAGGCAGGCATTCGAGTGCGAAGCGATAGGAGTTACGGAGGCACCACTTGCGAGTCTTGGCTGACATGCACGTATATCAGGGACGCCCGAATATGTGCACGATCCGACTCGAGTGGTGATGGCGGATTCTCTATCACGAGGCTTGGCTGACATGCATGTATTTTGGGGACGCCTGGAATATGTGCACGATCCAACTAAGTGATACGTTGAATCAAGTGAGACTTGAGAAACTGGAAAGTGTCGAGGATTTTGGAATCGTGAGTTTCGAAGAAATGTTGGTGATAATACGATCATTGATTTGAAACGAATTCGAATGTTAGTTGATCGATTAGTGTGCCTTACGACTAAGTTAGCGATAGCACGAGCGTGGCTTAAAAATCGAAGAAACGCGTAGGCGAAATGTGTATGATTGAGTCTTGGCCATAGAAATGTAGGATGGCTTGCCTTCAGGAAAGTCTCGAGGACGAGACTTGTTCTGAGTGGTGTATGTTGTAGTGCCCCGTCCCGCAAAGTCAATCGGAGGAATCGGAACGCCGACGGCGTTCGGACTTGGCCTTACAACGGCGACTCGAAGACATCGCTCAGGTGGGGGAGTTTCGGTGAACTTGCCTCATCTCTGCCTTCACTTAATAATTCGTGTGGTTTCAACTTGCACAAGTAGGCTAATGTAAAAGCTACGAACGCACATAGCTAAGGGAGTAATCCCGATCCGTCGGAATGTCTTAGAACATGGAAAATGGTCCCATGGTCTCAATAGAAGCCGGCTCAGCGTGCTTTAAAAATGACACTCGATCCTTCGTCCCGTGGCTTGGGAGAAGGAAAGTTGGTATTCGACACAAACGATGAGTTAGCCTAAGTCATAGGCGTCGCCCGTGTAAATGCTCGATAAAGCATGTTCGTTTTCACTGCGCAAGGCTTGGCATAGCCATGGTTCGTCCCTCGAGTTAAGTTGTAGGCTTAAATAAGTTAGGCAAAGTTATGCCGATCGACCTAAGTCATTCTAAGTGCTGTCCCGCTCGTTCTGCGGTTGTCAAGTTAAATAGTCCCACGATCTCAAGGCCCGTCATATAACGTATGACTTGGGTGATAGCGTCGCGTAAGACAGAAGTCAGTTACAGGTACGAGCCACGGTTAGCACGATGTAAAGTTAGCCACGGTCCATGGCACTTAAGGAACACGTTTTGTTCAAGTTAAGTTGGAAGGCTACGTAGTAGTCGTTCCCTCGAGTTCAAAGGTGATTCGAGGCGGTCCCTCGGTTGGGAGTCTCGCGTTCCTATCTACGTTAAGTATTCGAGACGGTCCCTCGGTTGGGAGTCTCGCGTTCCTATCCACGTTGAGTTTCGAGGCGGTCCCTCGGTTGGGAGTCTCGCGTTCCTATCCACGTTGAGTTTCGAGGCGGTCCCTCGGTTGGGAGTCTCGAGTTCCAATCCACGTTAAGTATTCGAGGCGGTCCCTCGATTGGGGAGTCTCGCGGTCCCGAGGCACGTTATGCCAAGTATGATTCAGAGCACGAGTTGCAAAGTATAGTTCCGATCGTACCAACAAGTAGGCCATGCATTTACGTGAGTTTAGATGTCTCGTAGGTGCGTGGTCATTGGACACCTTGTCGACAAGGATTTCTGCCTAGACTGGTTATACGCCGGGGCACCGGGCCCAGTCGTCCTAGGAGGTAGACGTTATAGCGCGCATGCTTTTATTGCGTGGGTAGTCGGGGGCTTTCCATGGGGCTAGCTACCTTGCATCGAAGGACCCGCCGCCTGCCCGAGCTATGTCCGCGATGGCTTGTCATGCCAGTGGCCTTTCATATAGATATTTGGCGTGCTAAGCGGCGAATCCGCATGCACGGTGTCGGTCATAATAAAGGAAGTGTAAGCACGGTATGCGTCGAATGGTGAAATGTGTGCTCGGTTGCACCCAAAGTATTATAAAGTCTACGATTCGGTTATACGTAAAGACACGTGCTTCGGCACGAGATACGTTGTCGTACTTGAGTTCTCAACCTCGGTTCCACAAGTTGGGTTATACGTTTCGAGTTAAGTCGAGAAGGGCCGTAGGGCAAGTATTTGACACGACCTAGTCGTTACGTCCAAGAGTATGGTACGAAAGACAAGTGTGAGTCGGTACGTTGACAATGCAAGCACGAGAAAGGTCTAGAGGCAATGTATGGGTACGTTATTAGTGCAAGGCACGGAGATGGTCTAAAGACACTAAATAGGCCGAGCGTCGGTCCTAAAATCGATCCTAAGGCAAGACTAGAAAGACAATCGTAAATAAGGGGGCTTGTATTGCACAAAGTAAAATAAACGTGTCGGTTTTGTATGGGTGGGCGAGGAGCTCACTCCACCAGTACAGTGGTACTGACACCCACACAGTGTTTCATGTGCAGGCACAGGTAGAAGCTCATGGCGCGGAGCTCGCTTGGATGCGTCGAGGCACGAAGTTCTTTGGCGATTCGAAGCGTGCGGCCGCATGGATTCGAAGACTTATACGGGACATAATGTATGGACATCGCCTTCCGAAGCTTCCGCTGGATCGACAAAATATATCGAGAGATGAGAGAGAGCTGAGCGATTTGTAATGTGAGACGAGTGTAATTTGAGTGATTGTAATCTTGGCCTTGTGCCCCCAATGTAACCGTTATTTCAATATAAATAAAAGGGGCTTCTTGAATAACTTGTGTTTGTTCTAAATTTCCGCTGCGTGTTCAATGTCTCTGCTCGGGACTTCTGTGCGACGACCCCGTCGCAGTCGCTGTAATCGGCCGTTATGGAACCCGCCTTGCACGAGCGCAATCTAGGCTCGTGCGGCATCACGCCTTAGCGAGGACGATCGCTCCTACGGGAGCGGGGCGTGACACCGTCACACCTGTTGCTAACCATTCTTTTCTTTCTTATCATTTATTCATTCTTTCTTTTCTTTCTTTCACTTTCCCATTCGTTCATTGATTCATTTTCGTATTCATTCATTCGTTGATTCATTCATTCACTCGTTTATTCGTTCCTTCTTTCATTTATACATTATGCAACTTCCCGTACGGGAGTCGACTTGGCGACCCATCGGTCCCATAGTCTTTCAATCTTTCTATACTCTACTCGAAATGACTATGTTGATAGTCTTTCCGTTTCATTGTTGTAGACCATTCATTATTTCATTATTGAACGCATAAGGGACTTCAACGTAAGCTTGTGCCTTAGCACGAGCGTGGAGAGCAGTGCGAGAGTTCTCATATTTTTCATGTTCTTTTTCATATTCTATACAAGCATACAAGATGTGATTATTCTCTTAGCTAGGTGCGTTGAGTCATTTATTAGCATGCACGGTGTTATCGCCTAGCGATTCTAGCTATAGTATCTGTATTGTTATGTGTCTAGGCTAAGCATAGACGGGTTCATCGGAGCCACCCACCTTAGCGATGTTCGCATCGGCCGAGCGATACTCCGAGCGCGCCTTTGAAAGTCGAAGTCCGGATTCATCTTGACGGGCCAATGTAAGCCTTGAATCGATTCTTCATCAGGTCGATGCCAACTCTTCGGGTCGACGGCTCGTTTGAGTCGTTGCACTTGCCGTTTGAATCGGCGGTCCGCTAGGGCGGAGCGGGTCATTACATATGATGATGAATATGTTTATGACTCGATGAGAGCTAAGTTCCTCGGTTTGGAATTATTTTGTATAATGCAAAGCCCACCAAAGATTGAATAAATGTTTGTTATACAATTTTTTTGTAATTAATAAATTTTATTATTTAGTGATCTTAGCATGTTATTTCTCATCCTGACTAAATTGTTTACTAGTCTACCATATCAAATCGATTTGTTAGACACATTCTATTGCAACGCTTTAAAAGTTGTTTTTATAACATTTTATATATAAGTGTTACAAAATTTTAGAAGAGGATACTATTACAACGGTTATCATGTATTTAAGGCCTATTATAACATCTCTACTATTATAATGAGTCTTCAAAACGGCTCAAAAGTGACATCTAAGCCGTGTATATCATCAACCCTTTTCCTCCTTTTAAAAAAAATATTTTAAAATTAACTATCTTTCTTATTTTCTGTATGGGTAACCGAATCATCTTTCCTCACGTAAAAAATTAACAACTACCATATACTAGAATATATTTAAAAATAAAATTATGTTTAAACTAACTACATAATATTATCTAATCAAACACATACCCAAAATTTAAAAAAAATAATCATAACAAATCAAATTCAAATATATTCAAATTATATTTTAAAATATTCTAATATAATTTAATTTTTATATACTTTATTAATACTATTTTTTTATTATGTGTGCAACGCACGCGAACGTGACAAGTTTAGATAAAAAGAAGGTTATATATAATTTAATTTTTTATAATATTTCTATACGCAAAATTTTCGACCACAATTTAGGAATTTGTTTATATGTTATTTACAAATTTGGGGATTTTTTTTGAGGAAATGATACATCAACATAAATATTTGGTATGGATTTAGGATTCGGGACAACTATGAGCTAATATAGATATTAAACTAGTTGTTGTGCTCCTCGAGCTGCTTGACTCAGATGAGTCGTCCCTAGCCGAGGCACATGAGAGAACGCACACTCCAGTCCTGGATCTGAAATCCCTAACGAAAATCAGAAGTCCAAAATCATTGCTTGTCTTTGATTGCAAGGTTGAGTGATTTTACTTTCATTCGTTTATTCCAAAAACTCCATGGGGCTACTTTGAATTAGTAATATCATTTCATAGGGACTGCTGGCAATGGAAGCTTCTCGTGCTGTTGTCAGAGTTGGCATCTTTGTTGTGAGACCTTCCCTGCAAAGCCAGGGGCAGAGAGGTTAAGGTACCTCAATTTTTGGATGGAGCCATGGAAGCCAGGGATACGAATTCCTTTAAATGAGTTCATACTTATGCCTAGGTATGTCAAATGTTTCTGACCAAACATTTTCTAAGGTGTGAACTTAAGCCAGTGAACTTACAAATTTCAATTCTTTGATATCCATTTTCTGACTTGTGAGTCAACTTAAAATTTTCAATTCTTTGATGTCCATTTTCTGACTTATGAGTGAATTTAAGTCATATTTTGAATTCAAAATAATTCCAAGTGGCGAACGGGTGCAAGGCGTGGGAGTATGCCGTTCAGTTCGGGCCAAATCCTTGGAGGATTACATCAGGTGATAGACTAGGACACAAAAGTACAAGCTAATTGTGGTTCTGTATTACATTTTCTATTTAATATAAGCACTGGGTTGTTGTTCTTATGATTCTCAAACATAGATGAGCAACTTTTTCTCGACTGTTGGGTGAAGAAAAGTGTTTGCTCAAATTTTTTATGAGGTAAAGTAATTATGATAACTATTGCATTGGATTGATGAACATAACTGTTTACTTTTATGTTTATCTTACGCAAGAAGTACCTTATATTCGTGTACCCCTTTGATTAAATAATCTAACCTTTGAAATATGAGCGACTCAGAAATCTGTTGTTGTTTTGATGATGTTTTTAATTCTATGTATAGTTGGTATAGTTGTACTTAGCTTATAGGTACTGACATGTAATACTTGTACGTACTCTATTCTGAAACACTACTATGGTTTCAAATACATCTCAATTCTGAAACCTAATCTATGTATAATACGAACATTGTATATTCTTTCTTATCGGATCTTTCGATGTGCTTCACGGATCCATTATTGGATCTTGATGACTTGTTGCAGGTTCCAGCACAGACTAAAGAGGAAGCCGAGGTTAGCGACGGAATTAGCGACGTACCGGAACTAGCAACGTCTAAGCTCCGTCGGTCAGCTTGGTGAGACATAGCGATGGATCCCCGACGGATACTGTGAGCCCATTTTTTGCCAAAATTTTCAGAAGGTTACCGACAGATTTTAGTTGCTAAGTCGTCGCTCCAAGCGACAACTTAGTGACGAAAATAGCAATATTTTCTAATACATGTTTGGTACTTTTTTGGTATCACACAGCATATTAGCGACGGATTTTATGTTGCTAATCCATCGCTAGCCTGAGAATTTTCCAGGTTTTCGTTGCTGATTCGTCGCTAGTCCGTCGCTAACCAGAGAATTTTTCAGGTTTTCGTTGCCGATCCGTCACTAAGAATGATATTTTTCTAGATTCAAATTTCCCCCAATACCATCACCGTACAATGTAATACAAATGAACACAAACACAGTACACATGTCAAATACACTACCATAGTACACACATATAATACAAATGAACACAAACACATGAATATATAAAATAGAACTGCCACAATACCACCACCGTACAATGTACTCAAGTCAAGGGTACAAAAATAAACAAGTCAATGGATACAAAAATCTTCATACACAAATCGAAACATACCACATCATACAAACCAATGTTTTAAAAACCAGACTGATAATCGAACCGAAATTTTTTCATATAGGTCAGACCGGGGTTCAACCGAGGTTCAATCGAGGTTCAACCGGGTTTCAATTGAAGTTCAATAGATTTGGTTTGGTTTGGTTCAAATAGGTAAAATATTCATATTTACTTCTTCGTTTAGTTTGGTTTGGTCATAAGTATGTTAGTTTGGTTTAATTTTACAACTATAAGGTCGATTAAAACCAAATCAATAATCAAATGGTCCAAATTTCACATGATAATTTATTTTAATTTTTAAAAAAACCAAAATTGGCCAGTTCAATTGTGAACCGGTTCAGTCGGTTCACCGGTTGAACTCGGTTGTGAAAAAAAAAACCGATGGTTCTTTAAAAGAACCGATTTTAGTCGAACCGGACCGATTTTTTGGCTTAAACCGGTTGGACCCGGTCCAACCGCCGGTCCGGTCCGGTTTTTACAACATTGATACAAACTATCCATCACTGCCAGACAAATAACAACAAACCAAAAAATCAACTCGAAAGTGGGGGTGATGGCGGCGGCAGATGTCGGCTTGCCATATACTACATGTATCGATGATTTGTGGTAGCTTATGAGTATATATATCAAAATTTGTCGGAGCTGGAGTAGACCCAGAAAGGAGCTGAAATAGACACAACAGCTGCAGCAGGAGTGGTAATAGCAACCATGGAGTGGTAGGAGGACGGGACACTTAGTACTATCATCTGTCTCTGTAGGCCGTGCAAAATCTGTGTGACCTGGACCAAATTGAGAGGTCTAAACTGATCGTCATTGGCACCCGGCTGTGATGATGCAAGTGGTGGTGGTGGAGGGAGAGCTCTCAAGTAAATAGATGGCTGTTTTGCTAACGATCCCGTGCCTTACATGATACCACATTTTCCTCTCCCGATAGTTTGGATCCATAAATCGTTCCTCCCATACTGTTGGAGTGGGAGGGGTTCCCAACCTATGTGGAGAAGACCCCGGAGTGCGACGAGCGCCGTCCGATGTCGGAGAAGCTCGGGAAGTAGGCGATGGAATTGCTGTTGTTGCTGCTGGAGCTGCTGGAAGCAGGGGATCCGAGTTCGGGCCGAACTCGGTCTGGCCGTTCTAGGGTTTGGCCAGTAGGTGCTGGTTGCTCCACACAGAGTTCTGGCCGAACTCTGTGTCGTCGGGGGCTGAAGCGGATTTCTGGATGAGTTTTCATCATTGGATCTAATCCAACGGTCCAGGTTGGTTGCAGGATTAGGGAGATATATTGAGTTTTCTCAACCCTAACTCATTATCGCAAGTAAACACAACTTTTGAGAGAGGAAGGTGGCAAGAGTGCCATTACAACTTCGGAGAAGAAGACGGAGGATTGAAGGTCGCTATTCGAAGGAGATCGTGTTCGGGTAATCTCTACTCGTCGTTCTCGCTCTTCGTAGCCTTGTAATCATTGTTCTTATCTCTGAGTGTTGTGGGGATCCGATTTAGATCGGGAGGAGTTTGTAGAGGGTGTAATTCTTCTATTCCATTAGTGGAGGCTTCTCAGGGTTGGACTCCGATCGTCCCGTGGTTTTTTTCCCGCAAGGGTTTCCACGTCAAAAATTCTCTGTGTCTGCGTGGATTGTTTTTGTGTGATTGTTTTGGGTTCGTGCGTTGTATTGCTCGGTCCTCTCGCAGGTACTCTCCGGTTTGGGGAAAGGTTTCCGCGTTTCTTTCCCAACAGAGTGGTATCAGAGCTTTGGGTTCAAAGGGTGTCAGGAGTTGACAGAGGAACCAGAGAGGAGAGATGGACGCGAAGCCGGTGCGCATGGTGAACCTGAACGGCACCAATTATCATTATTGGCGGAGCAAGATGAAAGATTTGCTATTTGTCAAGAAGCTGCATCTACCCGTGTTTGCATCCGAGAGGCCGAGTGATAAATCTGAGGAGGACTGGACGTTCGAGCACATACAGGTGTGTGGGTACATAAGGCAGTTTGTTGATGAGAACGTGTACAATCACGTTGCCAATATTGAGCATGCGAAGACGTTGTAGGATAAGCTGAAATCCTTGTATGCGAAGAAGACCGGGGTAAACAAGTTGTTCCTGATCCGAACGATGATGGGTCTGCGGTAAAAGGATGGGGCGTCTATTTCGGATCACTTGAGTGAGTTCCAGGGCGTGGTTGACCAGTTATCTTCTATGGGAGTCAAGTTCGACGACGAAGTTCAGGGACTATGGCTGCTGTGTACATTGCCAGACTCGTGGGAGACCGTACGAGTATCTATGATCGCTTCTGCTCCAGAGGGCGTGGTCAGTCTGGAGTTTGCCAAGAGCGGGGTGTTGAATGAAGAGATGCGAAGACGTTCTCAGGGCACTTCATCTACATCCCACCACTCAGAGGCATTGGTTTCAGAGAGCCACGGAAGGGGCAAAAGCAGGGGTCCAGGTGGTGGCAGAGACAAGAGCAGGGGGAAGTCCAAGGGTCGTTACGAGGACTCAGAGTATTACCATTGCGGTAAGAAGGGCCATATCAAGCGGAATTGTTTCGCTTGGAAGAGAGAGAAGAAGGGCGACAAGGGGAAGCAAGAAGAGAACACTACAGCGGCGGCCTCGGTGCATGGAGGCGATGTGATCGTCGTAGGTGATGAGGTCATTACTAACCTCGCCTGCGATGACAATTCTTGGCTGGTGGACTCAGGGGCTTCAGCACATGTATCTCACAATAGGGCACTGTTTGCCACTTACACTACAAGCGACTGTGGAGTGTTGAAGATGGGCAACGGAGATGTGTCGAAGGCGGTTGCCGTTGGAGATGTGCATTTGAGAACGAAGACGGGTGCGGTTCTTGTTCTCAAGGATGTTCGTCATGTCCCTGATATCTGTTTCAACCTGGTGTCGGTTGGAAGGTTGGATGACGAGGGATTCTTCAGTCTCTTCGGGAACAGTCAGTGGAAGCTTTCCAGAGGTTCGATGGTGATTGCCAGAGGAAGCAAGAAGTCCGGTCTCTACTATATGGAGGGGAGCGCAGAGGGGGCACAGGAGGTGAACGCAGTCAGTGATGCGTCTACCGAGTTGTGGCACAGGCGGCTCGGCCATATCAGCGAGAAGGGGATGAGCTACTTGGTGAACAGGAAAGTGATTCTGGGGCTCAAGTCTACAAAGTTGGAGAAGTGCACGCACTGTTTAGCTGGAAAGCAAAATAGGGTGTCTTTCCAAAGTCACCCAAGTTCGAGGAAGCCGGCGTTGCTCGAGTTGATTCACTCGGATGTCTGCGGTCCTATGAAGGTAAAATCTCTTGGTGGTGCTTCTTACTTTGTGACTTTTATTGATGACTGTTCCAAGAAGGTTTGGGTCTATGCCTTAAAGACCAAGGATCAGGTGCTGCCTACTTTCAAGGAGTTTCAGGCCTCTGTTGAAAGGAAGACGGGCAAGATGTTGTTGTGTGTTCGGTCCGACAATGGCGGCGAATACATCGGTCCCTTTGATGCGTATTACAGAGAGCAAGGGATACGACACCAGAAGACTCCGCCAAAGACACCTCAGCTCAATGGTGTAGCGGAGCACATGAACAGGACACTGATGGAGAGGGTGCGGTGTTTGATGTCAGAAGCAAACTTGCCGGGCAGTTATTGGGGTGAGGCTCTTCTCACAGCTGCTTATATTATTAATTTGTCTTCTAGTGCTCCTTTGCAGGGTAATGTGCCTGATAAAGTATGGTACGGCAAAGAGCCGTCATACAGTCACCTGCGGGCGTTTGGTTGTAAAGCCTTCGTGCATGTACCGAAGGACGAGAGGACCAAACTTGAGCCGAAGACGAGGCGATGCGTCTTTGTCGGCTATGGTTGGGATGAGTTTGGCTATAGACTCTACGACCCAGTGGAAGGAAAGCTCTACAGAAGCAGGGACGTGGTGTTCGTCGAGGATCAGACCATGACCAACACTCAGGATTTCGAGACGCCTTCTGAGGCTGAGGAATTGCCTGAGTTAGAGTCATTTCGCTTCGAGCAGTTTCCAGAGGACATCGCAGAGGATCCAGTTATGGGGGAGCCGGTACATGGAGTTGCTCCCAACCTTGATCATCAACCTGCTGATGGTGGTCAGGGTGTCCCTCAGGAGGATGAGCATGCCGGAGAGGTAGTTCCTGAAGGGGCGGAGGCTGTCGGTATACAGCCAGCACCAGTGGCTCCACTGAGAAGGAGTGACAGGGATCGTCGACCATCTACGAGATACTCACTGGATGAGTATGTGCTATTGACTGACAGGGGGGAGCCCGAAAGTTTTGCAGAGGCTATGGAAGACGAACACAGGCAGGAGTGGATGGTGGCTATGCAGGAGGAGATGAGTTCCTTGCACACCAATTCCACTTATGATCTGGTGCGGTTGCCAAAGGGCAAGAAGGCTTTGAAGAATCGATGGGTGTTCAGAGTGAAGCAGACGGATGATGCTACTCGCCCTCAATACAAAGCGAGGCTGGTAGTCAAAGGCTACGGTCAGCGGAAAGGCGTAGATTATGATGAGATCTTTTTGCCTGTCGTCAAGCATTCGTCTATCCGGGTGGTGCTAGCATTAGCAGCCAGTTTCGACTTGGAGGTCGAGCAGATGGACGTGAAGACGGCATTCCTCTACGGTGATCTTGAGGAGGAGTTGTACATGGAGCAGCCGGAGGGATTCTGTGAGAAGGGCAAGTCACATTTGGTCTGCCGGTTGAGGAAGATCTTGTATGGTCTGAAGCAGGCTCCGAGGCAGTGGTACAGGAAGTTCGAGTCGTTTATGGGGGAGCATAGTTATGCACGGACGACGTCGGATCATTGTGCATTTATGAGGTATTTTACCGATGATGATTTTATCATCTTATTGCTCTATGTTGATGATATGCTATTAGTGGGTCGGAATGCCACTAGGATAGCGGAGTTGAAGCGCCAACTGGGCGCGGCCTTCTCTATGAAGGATTTGGGCACAGCGAAGACTATTCTTGGGATGGAGATCAGCCGAGAGAGAGAGTCCAAGCTGCTACACTTGTTCCAAAAGAAGTACATTCACCGGGTACTTCAGCGTTTCGGGATGGACGGGTCGAAGAAAGTGAGTTTCCCCCTCGCGGCTCACTTTAAGCTCACTGAGGAACAGTGTCCATCTACCGAGGACGAAAAGGAAGATATAGAGCGGGTTCCATATGCCTCAGCTGTGGGAAGCCTGATGTATGCTATGGTGTGTACGAGGCCAGATATTGCTCATGTAGTTGGTACGGTTAGCAGGTATCTTTCAAATCCTGGAAGGGTACATTGGAGTGCGGTCAAGTGGATTCTACGATATCTTCAGGGCACTGCTGGTTGGAGACTTTCCTTTGGTGGTGACAAGCCGAAGCTGGTTGGGTATACCGATGCTGATATGGCTGGAGATGTAGACACGAGGCGATCGACTTCGGGCTACGTGATGATGTTTGCAGGAGGAGCGGTGTCGTGGCAGTCGCGGTTGCAGAAGTGTGTTGCCTTGTCGACGACGGAGGCGGAATACATTGCGGCGACGGAGGCTTGTAAGGAGCTGTTGTGGATGAAGAAGCTGCTGCAGGAAATGGGACTGAAGCAAGAGCAGTATACTTTGCTTTGCGACAGTCAGAGTGCTATCCACCTTGTGAAGAATCAAACGTTTCATAGCCGGTCCAAGCACATCGAGACTCGGTATCATTGGATACGGGATGTGGTTGAGAAGAAGGACGCGGAGCTTGAGAAGGTGCATACAGATGACAACGGAGCTGATATGTTCACGAAGATTCTACCAAGGGGAAAGTTTGAGTACTGCAGGCAGGTCGTCGGGATGACGACATCCTCCCCGTAGTTGTGAAGGGGGAGATTTGTTGGAGTGGGAGGGGTTCCCAACCTATGTGGAGAAGACCCCAGAGTGCGACGAGCGTCGTCCGATGTCGGAGAAGCTCGAAAAGTAGGCGATGGAATTGCTGCTGTTGCTGCTGGAGCTGCTGGAAGCAGGGGATCCGAGTTCGGGCCGAACTCGGTCCCATGGCGAGTTCGGGCTGAACTCGGTCTGGCCGTTCCAGGGTTTGGCCAGTAGGTGCTGGTTGCTCCACTCAGAGTTCTGGCCGAACTCTGTGTCGTCGGGGGCTGAAGCGGATTTCTGGATGAGTTTTCATCATTGGATCTAATCCAACGGTCCAGGTTGGTTGCGGGATTAGGGAGATATATTGAGTTTTCTCAACCCTAACTCATTATCGCAAGTAAACACAACTTTTGAGAGAGGAAGGAGGCAAGAGTGCCATTACAACTTCGGAGAAGAAGACGGAGGATTGAAGGTCGCTATTCGAAGGAGATCGTGTTCGGGTAATCTCTACTCGTCGTTCTCGCTCTTCGTAGCCTTGTAATCATTGTTCTTATCTCTGAGTGTTGTGGGGATCCGATTTGGATCGGGAGGAGTTTGTAGAGGGTGTAATTCTTCTATTCCATTAGTAGAGGCTTCTCAGGGTTGGACTCCGATCGTCCCGTGGTTTTTTTCCCGCAAGGGTTTCCACGTCAAAAATTCTCTGTGTCTGCGTGGATTGTTTTTGTGTGATTGTTTTTGGGTTCGTGCGTTGTATTGCTCGGTCCTCTCGTAGGTACTCTCCGGTTTGGGGAAAGGTTTCCGCGTTTCTTTCCCAACACATACGACGTAAGTGGTTGAGTACTCGAAGTCCTCTCACCCCCCCCCCACCCCCACCCACTCGACTCTCAAGTGTCTCATACTTTCCTATATTGTGTACATAAATAAGTTTAGAGGTTGGATCATAGTTTGCAGTATCCAACGATAGTGATCCGATCCTATGTGGTACTGATATAAGATGGAGAATTTCTATGAGAGTTCTACATATATAAACTCTTACAGAAATTATCCATCTTAATACTGGGCCCCACTTTTAAACCAAATCTTAAAAACTTATATTTAATGTTCCCCATCTTAATAATAGGCTGTGTCACGCATGATAGAAATTGAGAACCATTAGAGAGTATTTTGGGTGCAACTTTTATGTAGAAACTCTGCCAACTAAACTAGGATAATTTTTTTATAATACAATGCCAAATAGGATAGAAACTTAATTTTAGAAACGAAAATGATATTTTGCACGGTTTGTATCCGCGGATGTGACCGCCGGCCGACGTGGCGGCCATGTATGCTGATCTTAATGTTTTCTCTCTCTGAATTTGATGATTCTAATTGTTGCATTTATGAACCAGTGGAAGTTTGCAATTTTATCTCTTGGTCGTCCAGAGTACCTTCAAGATACGGATATTGTTTCTACCCGGTTTCAGGTGCATTATCTTCTCTCTGTTTGTATTATCTTCTTGCTAGATGTTATGTTCATTCATTTGGCTTCTTCTTCTTTTCTTTTTTTTTTGTAGAGAAGAGCTGTTTTTGGAGCCTGGGAGTAGTATCTTGGATTACAACATCCAGACACTTCTCCAAAAAGGGTCCACACAGTTAATCAGGTAAAATCTCTTACTTTTGATATTGGGCTTATTGGAAAATGAATGACGATGTGTCATTTACATTGAAGTTCCTTTCAATTTAGCTGGATTTGAATGAGGCTTACAGAAGTTTGTCCTCCATGGTTTTTTTTCTTTTCTCTTCAATATATCAGCAATTATTTTGTGTACCTAATTAACCTCAGTACACTAATCCAATGCCAAAATTTGTGGACCTGCAGAACCGTCACACTTATGAGAAGCCTGTGAAAATCTGCAACTAGAACATAGGTCTACCCTTTCCTCCATGGCATCTACCCCAACTTCAATGCTAGTTACCTTCAGTCTTTGACCAATAAAAATGTGGAAATGTACATCTTGAAACAATGAGTAGCAGCAAATGCGCGGCTGGTGGTTCCATGATCCTTTGCTTCGTGATTTGATTGCCATGAACGTTTGTTATAGTTCCTATGGTCGTGCTGTAAACTAACTTGCAGTTCTCCCCTAATGGTTGACTTTATGCCTATTTCATTCAGCATGCTGCCTATATGGTCCTTCGAGGCACAAAGACGTTGCATCTTCGTGTACAGTATCAGAATAGTTTAGCATTGAGGATGGCCCAATTTTTAGAGGAACATCCCAAGGTAAAGACATTTTATTTATTCTCTTTTATTCAAAAAGGCAATTGTTGAAGATTAGCATAATATCTCCAAGAGGATCTATAATTAGTTGTCATTTGTTAGACATATTGTTAGATCTGTAATTAGTTGTGATCGTGTAATATATCATATTAGTTAGATATGTTTATCTTCTTACGTTGTACAGAGGCTATTTAAAGCTTTGTATACATGGTATGGAATATATGAATGAAAGACACAATTATTATCCACACTTTTATACATGGTATCAAAGCTAATACCGATCCTCTAAATCCTCCATCATCTCCATTACATTCTCACGTATCATGGTAGCTCGTCGAAACACATCCTCTACCCGCCGAACCACCACTGTTACTGGATCATTTCCTTCTACGCCAACATCTCGTAGCTTTGATGTTGGAGGCTCGTTTGGACATCCTAGAACATGTACCCATTGTGGGGGTACCGGACATACAAAATCCAGGTGCTATGAACTGATCGGATATCCTGAATGGTGGGATCCTGCCAAAGCTCCAACAAAACACAACTCGAGACCTTCCGCTGCTACTTCTTCTGCTGTTATCGCCAAAGTACCAACACCTGATGCCATGTCTATGCATGTTGTTGGAGTGGGTGGGGTTCCCAACCTATGTGGAGAAGATCTCGGAGTGCGACGAGCGCCGTCCGTGTACACCTTCAAGCGCCGGTGGTAGGGCAATCCTATAGGCTACTGGGGCGACCCGCTCGAGTATTTCGAACGGTCCAACGAATCTCGGACTCAGCTTCCCCTTCACGCCGAACCGAGTAACTCCTCGCATAGGCGACACCTTCAGGAATACATGTTCGCCCACCTGGAACTCAAGCGGTCTTCGACGGGTGTCGGCGTAGCTCTTTTGCCGACTTTGTGCAATCTTCAGTCTTTCTCGAATGAGCTTGACCTTTTCCACAGTCTGTTCCACCAGCTCCGGGCCGAGTATCTGTCGTTCCCCGACTTCATCCCAGCAAATAGGTGATCTGCACTTTCGGCCGTACAAGGCTTCATACGACGCCATTTGGATGCTGGACTGGTAGCTATTGTTGTATGCAAATTCCTCCAACGGTAAGTGGACGTCCCAGCTTGATTTGAAGTCGATTGCGCAGAGCCGTAGCATGTCTTCGAGAATCTGATTAACGCGCTCCGTTTGGCCGTCGGTCTGAGGATGGTAAGCTGAGCTGAACTGCAACTTGGTACCCAGCGCCGACTGAAGGCTACTCCAGAATCGCGACATGAACCGTGAATCCCGATTAGAGACGATGGATATTGGAACTCCGTACAGCCGTACTATCTCGTCAAGATAAATCTGCGCCAGATGATCAACGCTCCAAGTAACTTTAATGGCAATAAAGTACGCTGACTTGGTTAATCGATCGACGATGACCCAGATGGCGTCGCTCCCCCGTGGTGTCTTCAGCAGGCCAACAATAAAGTCCATCGTGACATGATCCCATTTCCACTCTGGGATGGCAAGGTTCTGCATCTCCCCGCCCGGTCGCTGATGCTCAGCTTTCACCTGCTGACAGGCCATGCATTGTGACACGAAGACCGCCACATCTCTCTTCATCCCGTGCCACCAGAAGGTCGTACGGAGTTCCTTATACATATTGGTACTGCCTGGATATAAGGTATATTTCACGTAATGCGCCTCCGATAGTATCACCTTTCTAAGTTCAGAATCGTCTGGAACGCATAGCCTACCTTTCAGTCGAAGCATGCCGGTTTCGTCTTTCGCAAAGTCGGTCGTCCTGCCTGTCGAAATTAGCTCTCGCACTTTCTTCAGGTACGAATCGTCCGTCTGAGCGGTCTTGATCTTTTCAAGCAAGCTCGGCTCTAACTGCAACTTTGCCAACTGCACATTCCAGAATCTGACTCGAAGCTCGGTGCCCATCTCTTCTAGGTCGCGTAGTAGTCTGGGGTCGATGGATAACGAGGCAATGTACTTATGACTCAAGGCGTCTGCCACAACATTTCCCTTCCCGACGTATAGTCAATAGTCAAGTCGTAGTCTTTGATTAGTTCCAGCCAACGCCTTTGCCGCAATTTTAGTTCCTTCTGCGTGAATAGATACTTAAGGCTCTTGTGATCGGTGTAGATTGTGCACGCCATGCCATAGAGATAGTGGCGCCACAGTTTCAACGCGAACACAAACGCCGCTAACTCCAAATCATGCGTAGGATAGTTTTTCTCGTGCGGCTTTAGCTGTCGGGAAGGAAAAGAGATCACCTTGTTCCGCTGCATCAGCACACACCCCAAGCCCTGACCGGACGCATCGCTGAATATCTGGAAACCCTCAGTCCCTTCTGGAAGTGCGAGTATCGGGGTCGAGATGAGCCGTTGCTTCAATTCTTGGAATGCAGCTTCGCAGTCGTCTGACCATTCAAATGCAGCTCCTTTCTGGGTGAGACGAGTCAGAGGCGATGCGATCTTCGCAAAATCTTTTACGAAGCGTCGGTAGTATCCCGCTAGGCCAAGGAAACTTCGAATCTTGCCGACGGACGTTGGCCGCTTCCCATCGACAACAGCTTAAACTTTCTTTGGGTCGACCGTAATGCCTTCAGCAGAAATGATGTGTCCGAGGAATGCGACGCTACTCAGCCAAAACTCACATTTGCTTCGCTTCGCTTCGCATACAGCTAATTTTCTCGAAGGGTCTGAAGCACGGTCCGCAGATGCTCAGTGTGTTGCTGCTTATTCTTCGAGTAGACGAGTATATCGTCGATAAAAACTACTACGAACTTGTCGAGGAATGGTCGGAACACGCGATTCATCAAATCCATGAAGGCAGCAGGGGCGTTCGTTAGGCCGAACGGCATTACCAAGAATTTGTAATGGCCGTAACGAGTGCGAAAGGCAGACTTTGGCACGTCGTCCGGTTTGATCTTTAGTTGATGGTAACCCGAGCGCAAATCAATTTTAGAGAACACTATGGCACCTTGGAGCTGATCAAATAGATCATCTATGCGGGACAGGGGGTACTTGTTCCGGACGGTAGCTTTATTCAGCTCGCGGTAGTCGATACAAAGATGCATAGAGCCGTCCTTCTTCTTGACAAACAGCACCAGTGCTCCCCAGGGCGAGACGCTAGGTTGAATGAATCCCTTGTCGAGTAGCTCTTGTAACTGGACCTTGAGTTCCTTCAGCTCGGCGGGGGCCATTCTGTACGGGGCCTTGGAAATCGGTCGAGTATCGGGAAATGTATCGATGCTAAACTCGATCTCTCGGTCGGGGGGCATGCCGGGTAGCTCGTCCGGGAACACATCGGAGAATTATGCCACAATGTCGGTCTGACCTACGTTTGCACCATCTTGTCGCATGTCTCGGACGGACGCCAAAAAGCCTTCGCACCCAGAATACAGCATCCTCCGAGCAGAGATTGCCGAGATCAGCATGCAGGTCGACGATGCCTCACCACACGAAAAGCAGAATTCGGGCACTCCTGGTATGCGAAAAGTGACCGTCTTTCTGGTGCAGTCTATGGTTGCGTTGCACGGCCCAAGCCAATCCATTCCCAGGATGATGTCAAAGTCATTCATGTCTAAGACTATCACGTCAAGACCGATCTTTTGACCACCGATACAGATAATTCCGTCGGCACAAGCTAAATTAGTGAGTATTGGTGCGCCCGAAGGTGTGCTTACGCTGAGGTCGAGGTCTAATAATATTATCGGAAATTTGTGCTCGGCGGCAAAGTCCGCCGCTATAAAACTATACGAAGCACCTGAATCAAATAGTACGCGAGCAGGCACATTATTAAAACTAAGTATGCCTGTCACGACCGTGTCTGAGGCAAGCGCTTCTTCTCGAGTCATGGCATAGATGCGATCCTGGGCATTCGGGCGACGGTCTTGGCCATTTTGTGGTACGGGTTGAGGTGCTCGAGGAGCCAGAGCTAGATTCTCTGGATAGTGCTGTTGAGGTGCCATTGGGTTCTGCCTTCTGGTTGGATACTCAGCACGAATGTGGCCCCCCTTGTCACAGTTCCAGCATCCGCCATCTGGTATCGGGCAGGTATCAATAATGTGACCGATATTGTGACATCGGTTGCAGTAAGGTCGTGGATTATGCCCTTTGTATCCGTCTTGTTGCCCATTGTTTGGATGCTTGGTCATATTGTTTCCTCCCGCGTGGCTAGGGCGTTTGTGATTGTAGGTATGCACAGCGCCGACAGCACCTGGAGGATATTGGCTTTCGAGGCGGAGGGCGTGGTTGAGAGACTCCCCCATAGTTTTGTATTGTGGAACAGACACATGGGCGTAGATAGATGGACGTAGACCCACATCGAACCGTCGAGCACGACTCGCCAGGGAGGGCAGGAACTCGCCAGCAAACTTGGCTAACTTGTTGAACTCTGCTGCATACTGCCGCACCGTCATATTCCCTTGCCTTAGCTGCATGAATTTATTCTCCTTCTCTTGTCGGACGGCTTCGGCGATGTATTCGATCTCGAACGCCTCTCGAAAGGTGGCCCAAGAAATTGTTGCTGTCTCGTCGTCGCGTCTGATTGCTCGCTTTTGCATGGCCCACCAGTCGTGTGCGTTCAATCGGAGTAGAAGTTGAGCGCATGCGACTTTCTTGGACTCATCGACTCCCAGAAGCTCGAACCGGTCTTCCAACTCCTCCAGCCAGTCGATCGCCAACGAAGGGTCTTCAGTACCGCGGAAAGAAGTACGAAAGCTCTTTGTGAATTTTGACACGTCGAAGTTGAAACTTCTCGGTGCTGCAGGCATAAGCTCGGGTACCTCCGGTTCGATTTTGTTTTGTCTGGCCGCAGGCTCGATCACGGCAGGAGTTGTTGCAGAGTTATTATTGTTGGCCACCACTGCCTGGACAGTCTGTTGAAGAGTATCAAGCTGCTTCTGCTGCAACTTGAATTGTGCGTCGAATCGGGCCTCGAACTGGGTCTGGCGTGCCTCCGTCTCCCGCCGATGTTGCTCATTCAAACGCTGACTCTCCAGGCGTTGTTGCTCATTCAGACGTTGATTCTCCTGAGCTTGTTGTTGTTGCGCTTCTAGCATGTACAACATCCGTTCTTTGGCATCGTTAGAGGGTCCGGGACTCGAGCTACTCGAGCCGCTCGAGGCACTTTCTTCGTTCACCGTCACACTTTCTAGAAATTTGAAGGCAAAATACATTAGTCATAATACTTATCATGGACTCACTCGTATGGAACGACATATCTCATCGACACAATGCCAACGGTTTTGAGACTAGGAACTCGACACTGGAGGCCAAGGACGTAAAGCCGTGCTTTGATACCATTATGTCACGTCCCGACTCCGTAGAATCGATAGTCGTCTCCCGGGCGTAATGCCGTGCGAACCTAAGTTGCGCTCGCACAAGGCATAGTCACAAGGTTATCCGAAACACAACATCAAGAGAATACACAGAGTAAATTGAACACACATTATAAAGAAGGAAACTTCAACTTTATTGATAATGAACATCATATTACAGACTCGATATAAGGACGCCGCGCGGGCTTTTTACAAACTGACTCCATTACAAAATGAAGGCCGATGAGATAGCCATTCCATACATTTCATCCCTGATTACAACCAACAATTCAAAACCACCTGGGATGGTGGGCAGTCGCTCCATCTGTCTTCTGCCTTTACAGCGGAGTCTTCAAAAGAGATTGGATCCAAGCTTCGACCGCACGAATGAAGCTTCAAAACATACGAGCGTTGCCTCCTTTCACGCGGCACGCTCCTCCTGATTTACCGTACCTGTAGGGAGAGCGAGGATCAGTACAATCAACATGTACTGGCGAGTGGCTAATTAATTTCCAGGCTCTCATTTGGTTCAAGAATAGATATAAATCACATGACTTCCTTTTTATGATCTTTCTAGCCACCCTAAACATCTTTATACAAAGCATTTTAACGAAAAGCATAAACCAAGCAAGTTACACCAAAATTTTCCTCGGCAGAGCGCGCCGTGCTACATAAAACTTACCAACACCTTCCCTGTTCGTTGTTAACAATTTATATCAAGTATTTGATGTGGAGGTCACTGGCATTGACTAGCCATCTTGGACATAGCCTGGTAATACGGGACCCTTGCAACGCAAGTAGTGAGCTCCGATGCAAGTCCCCGTCTTACCGATTGCCTATTACCCAGCTCGGCTATTCCCTGTTTCTTCCTAGGCCGAGTCGGTCCCGTGGCCCCGGGTTGCCGCTCGAAGAAACCACCGCCCTTGTCGACAAGTTGTCCATGACCGTAATCGATTCATTTACTTGTTTGTTTTGTAGGCTTGTAATAATTCTATCTCTTTTCTACGCAACACATCTTTTTCTTTCTCTAACACATAGGACTTGTATTCTTTAAGCAATTCATTCAATGTCGATATCATTACCTGAGTTCTCATTATTGAAATAGAGGGTCGAGACGAAGGAGGTCAGCCACTCACCTTAGTATTTACTTGAGGCGAGAAACTGGTTGGCCGCGCTAGACGTCGCCTACGCAATCACCTGAAATCGTACAAGCAACCGATTAGAACACTGTGTTATTCAAGGAAATTCAATACGAATGCGAAGTTCGAAACGCAAGCCATGAAAACCATCGAAAACATTCACAAAAACGCATTCAGGAAACAAATCCAAAACCAACGCAAGCGGCGTGAAAAGCAGAGCAACGGGAGGTCTCCCCCGACTCAGCCGCAGAGTCAATCCTCGAGTCGCTACCCGCTGAATATGGGACTTGGTTTCGAAGAAGCCATTCCATAACATGGAATGGATCTTAATTCAACCGTTCCCGTTCGATCGATTCGATCGATCCCGACATATCGGTCCCGACCGAGTCGATAGCGACAGTGTTCCTTTCTCGCGCACCCCGTGGACGGAGGACGGGACACGATGTAGGGACGAGGCACTACACCCACCGTCAGAGGCAGGGTTGTTGCTTAGTTTCTATCTTATCTTTATGATTTTGAGAACACTATAAGCATTTCATGATACTTATCTTTCTTTTTCATGTCAGAGAGGAGCAGTTATTACCGGAACCTAGCAACAGTTACGATGCCATCCTCTGCCTAGCAACAAGTAAAAGGAAAAGATCTACGTAGCCTTCAAGACTTCTACTGATTGCAGAAAGTTTTGTAATGCGCATATGCACATGTCCACTCTTGTACTTGTGTAACATTTGTAATTATGAGAAATACAATATCTATTGGGGGAACATTATTGGTTGCCCTCAGCTTATTGTGAGATGTAGTATTCATGGAACTTAATGTTGTATTGAACTTGCATACATTTGTATTGGGCATGTAAACTTAACTTTTTGTTGCATTGAAATATTGCTCTTGAACTTATAATGTTAATTGGAGTGTGGTTTAATTACTCGTCATTGGAAAACTAGTTGAAAACACGCTCATGGTAAAAATATTCAAATTATGCTATTGATATTTGTTTACACGCTCATGGTATTAATACAATATTATGTAAGACATTTTGACTTCATTGGTCTATGCAGATTTATTTAATCCATTTTGGGTGTACTTATACTATTAATATTTGTTTACTTTCTTTTATATTATAATCAATTTTAGTTTATAAAATCTTTAGAGGGTTAAAAATTGTTTATTTACATATATTAATCCATATTATTGGTATGGTATTTTGAAGAATCAGGGCAATTGATAGGAACACATTTCTACCATTCCAATACTGGAACACATTATATTCGTTCCAGTATGAATGCAAAAATTAATTTGAACTATTCTTTGTTAGGAACACTTTATTGGTGTTCCAACACTGGCACACATATAACGTGTTTCAAAAATCATCCTTTGGAACCCTTTATTAGGAACACTTTGTAGGTATTCTAACACTGGCACGGATATAAAGTGTTCCAATAACCGTCCTTTAGAACACTTTTATTCTGTTTCAAGAATTTGGCAGCCCAAAATAGGCATATGTGCATATGTTAAAAACAATTCTATGTGTGTGTTTAGAATTCCAAGTTTGATAATTTAATAACTAGTCCAACTTTATGCTTAACTTTGAAATTCAACATGTGTGTATAAAAATTGTAATTTTTAATATGATTTAACCACTATCTCAACTTTGGTCCGAACCATTAATTCCAACCGAACAAACCAAATTTATTATTCGGTTCGGTTCGGTTTCAGTTTTGGCTAATTTAGTTCGGTTTCGGTTTTTAATTTTTTTAGAATTTTAGTTTGTTCGGTTTTGGCTAATTCGGTTCGATTGAAATCGAATAGACTGAACGCTCACCCATAGTTTAATGGAACCGATGATATGATTTCTTTGTTGAATAAAGCTTTATCCATCTCTCCTACATTTTAGATAGAATTCAATAATTTAGAGAGACCCAAATACTTGAAAATATTTATCATCAATTTTTGTAAAAAAACATACCGAATAAAGTTCAAATGTTCGTCGGAGAATTACGAATTTGGATTTGAGTGGACTTGGACCACAACTTCAAAGGATTTCATTTTGGGATTTTGGGAGAGAAAAGTTAAGAAGAAGAGGATTTTTTTTGACTTTATATAGGTGGAAGTGGCAACCATAAGTAAAAAAACTTAGTGGCAAATTTGTAAATAAAAAACAAATTTGAGCTAGTCCTAAATAATTTTGGATGTGCCTAGGGATGACAATATCCCCCCGAATTCGACGGGGAATCGATTTTTTTATCCAATACTGACGGATTTGGAGATTTAAAAATCAGAATGGAGACGGGGATTAAAAAAAATCTTCGATCAGGTTTAGGGACGGATATAAATATAGTACTTTTCGTCCCGATAAATTTTCGACCCCGATTACTTATACCCATATCCATACGTGCAACCCATTGGAAATGACATGATCTCTTGATCTATCTAGTAGTATACATATTTATTTTACGAAAACCATGATTAACATGTTTTATAATTTTTTTGAATGAAAATAATTTTTTTAAGCTTATTATGCATATAAAAAATTGTTAACTGAACGGGAAACGGAGACCAGAAAATATGGCGCCAAAAGTGCTAAGGATATTGTGGCCCATAAACGAAAGGGGTCCACCGCGACGAAGAGAAGCGCCCCTTTTCAAAATGGCAGGTGAGTCTTCTCCCTCGAAAAGAAATGGGGATCGAAGAAGAGGGAAAGCGAAGGAGCACGAAACTCTAACCCTAGAAACAGTACACGCTCTTCTTCTTATTCTTCTTTGATGTTCTCGTCATCTAGTGCTAAATCGATCTCTCCGGACTCGAATCTGGCTGCTGACGGACACGGGGGTTTTCAAAGTTGAAATGGATTTCAAATTCGAGGGCCCGACTAAAAGTGAGTTAAAAAAAAAATCCTTTCTTTATTTTCTCTGTCATATGCCATCATATGCTATTGGTTCTTCTCTACTTATGTTGATGATCTATGATTGATGGGTGTTTCAACACCAAGATATGCGCTTTTTTTTTTACAGTTTTTTTTTTGTTCATATTATCTCAATTAATCAGTTGCAAGTGCAATGCAAATCTCTTTTTTCTTTCACGACTGAACTATAGACTTCTTTTTTTTTGTTTATTAGCGAAATAGCGGAATTGAAATTTTATTAAAAAAAGGAATCGTTGGCAAACAAAACCAAATGTTGACCCAAATAGGGTGAGCGTTCGGTTTCCGAATTAGCCTAAACCGAACAAACCGAAATTCTAAGATTCAAAGCCAAAACTGAAACCGAACCGAACCGAATAGTGAATTCGGTTTATTCGATTTGTTCTGTTGGAATTAATGGGTCGGACCCAAATTTCGGATCATGGTTAAATTATATTAAAAAGTATAATTTTTATACACACATTTGTTGAATTTCAAAGTTATTCATAAAGTTGAGCTAGTTATTAAATTATCAAAGTTGTAATTCAAAACACATACAAAGGAAAGATTACATAAAAAAAATGTATACACACTTTGCTACAATCAATCCTCTAGGCAATTAAAGAAGGAAAGGTTTACATAAAAAGAGTAACATTTTTTAACTTCCTTTTGCTTTTACCTGTATCTTTGGCATATGCCAACTTTCTTGTCCCGGGTGTATAGCTGCTTTGGCTTTGGCTCAAGTTGCATCAAGATCCGTTAGCATAACATATATAAAGTAATCATTTTGTAATTACTCAAAATCTAAGTGCACATTGGGCCATTTCTGTGTACATATATATTTGTGTATACTATGAATAAAAAACACATCAGATCCTATATCAGTTATATGTCTTCTGTTGTTGATTTGACGGAAATTCATACAAGTATTCAACAAATTCAACCATAGAAGTTGATTATAATAGCAAGTAAACTTGCAACTTGCAAGCAATATTGCGTAAGCACGAGCAATGAAGCAATGAAAATTGCTAAGAAAGCAAAGCTCCCATTTCACAACAGAGTTGTCGTGAGAGCAAAGCTTTTGAAATCAGAATGTTGATGATGAAACTCCTTGGGGTGACAAAAACATTGTTGCTTAAAGCAATATTTGACCATCATTCATCGATTTGCTTCCAGGAACCAACAAGTTCAGATGAATCACTGGAACGCTAAATTGTCACCTCTTTGATGTTGGACAAAACATGGACTTTGGCACTCGTTGATGCTCCTATTGTTGATTGCTACACTGCTACACTGTGTTTGCCATTGATTATCTAAGAACGGAACAGTTTTATGGGAGGACTGAACTTTGATTCACAATTACAAACTCGCTTGTACAAAAGAGAGCCTAGGAACAAAACCTAGGAAAAACAATCTAAGTACAATTGTTTAGTTTTGATTCTGGGGGGTGATGGTAGAGGCTTGGGAAAGTGCTATCAACTCTGCCTTACTCCTTGGACGATCGAACGCAACCTCGGCTCTGGCAAAGAAATGCTCTCTCTGCTCGGATGTGTACCTCTGTGTATCTCCCTCTGTGTGTGTCTCCGTCTGTCTGCAAAGGAATAACCCCTTGCTATTTATAGGAATTCGTGATGAGTGAGGTGTATCGCCACGTGGCTAATTTTGGGTCACATCTTTGTAACTGCGCCTTGAGAAGTGGGAAGTTGGGGATTGGTTAAGATTGATTTTGATTTGTTTGTTGCAATAAATCCGAACTGTTATGATCTGTATGTTGCAATAAATCTGAACTGTTAAGACTCAGTCAGCTTCTGCCACGTGTTTCAACTGCTACTCTGTGGCAAGCCGCATGAAGGATGCATCCTGACTGAGCCACATGAAGGACTGTCCCATAACCGAGCCGCATGAAGGAGGTCTCATGACCGTGTCGCATGGAGAACGCCTCATAACCAAACCGCATGAGATTGGTCTCATGACCGAGCCGTATGAGATTGGTCTCATGACCGAGCCATATGAGTGGCCTCATGACTGAGCCCCGTGAGAGTGGTCTCATGATCGAGCCGCATGAGAGTGGTCTCATAACCGAGCCGCATGAGAGTGGTCTCATGATCGAGCTGTATGAGAGTGGTCTTATGACCGAGCCACATGAGAGTGGTCTCATGATCGAGCTGTATGAGAGTGGTCTCATGACCGAGCCGCATGAGAGTCGCATAGGCGATCTGCATAATGACTTTTCTTTGGAACTTGTGAACTGTGCCAGATTTCATGACGATTTTCTCGTCTTTTTAGGAGCATGTCACGTCTTGTCTTTATGTCATAGCCATCATGTCTGTCAGAGCAGTTGCCTTTATGTCAGAGCAATTATAGCCAGCTGTATTGGCAGATTTTGAACCGCATAAGGTTCCCTGCTATTTGTGGGCCGCATGAAGCTTCTTGGGTTTTTTGAGCCGCATGAAGTTTCCATGTTGCTTTTGGGCCACATTAAGCTTCCATGTTGCTTTTGGGCCGCATGAAGCTTCCTGAGCCGCCTGAAGCTTCTTGGGTTTTTTTGAGCCGCATGAAGCTTCCATGTTGCTTTTGGGCCGCATGAAGCTTTCATATTGATTTCGAGCCGCATAGCAAATCCCATTCTTTTCCATGCTTCTACTCAACATATTTGCTCCCTGATCTGAGGCTAGTAAAGCACTGCTCTCGATCGTTGTAGGGAGACTTTTGGGACCATCATATTTGCTCTCTGTTTTGAGGCTAGTAAAGCACTGCGCTCTATTGTTTGTTGGGAGACTCTTGAGAACCACTATGTCCGTTTGTCGCCAGGGGCTGGACACGGACGGTTCTGTACAACTTTCCATCGAAGGCCCGCTTAACAGTTAGCAGGACTCTCTGATGGTCAGAGGTTGGGACAGCTGACTGAGCTCGACGAGCCCGCGCTGTCCTAGACTTCTTCGCTCTAGCACCCGAGGGTGCGTAGTAGGAAGAGTCCAAGTTGGAAGGAGGGAAGGGAAGTTGGTGCCCTTTTCAAAGGAGGCAAGGGGGCTCTATTTATAGAATGGAGTGAGCCCTTTCTTCTTCTCCTTTCCGATGTGGGACTAAAAGCGATATTTTCCATGCTTCTACACAATGCTACACACTCTCATATCCTGTGCGTATGAACCCTTCTGTCAATGCCAAAGTGTAAAAACATTGAGTTTATATAAGGGAGCCGACCGCCTACCAATAATAACAATATGGATGGATAACCAAGGAATAACACCCAGACGGCTGCGATAGTAACTCCCTATTAAATAGGACAACTAGCCAACTACGAAGCTGAACCGCTTCATAGCAGCAAATAAACAACAAAAATTTGCTAAACAACAACTTGCAGAACCCGCATAACCGCATGACATGTTGAACGGCATGAAGCGAGCGACGCCGACTGAACCCACGATTACGTTATGAAAACTGTATTTAAGTCAACATAATTCTAAAATAATTATGGCCATTCAAAATGAATCAACAAACCAGAATAAATATTTAAAATCACTTAACCCAGGTCCGACATCATGTCGTCGACATACCAATGGCATACCAATAGTATGTCGACGGTATGCTTAATGAGAACACACTTTCGTCCAAAAGTTACTACACTTTAAACATGAAGTCACTAAGATGTGGTACTTGCCTTGTGGTCTCTCTCCCTCTCCCTCTCTCTCTCTCTCTCTGGGGCCCACATCTTGCGTTGTAATACCACCATCCATGGTAGGTATTGTATGTGGTACTTGTTTCTAAAACCTTCTAGACTAGGAGAGTCTTCCATAAGTCTAAGATTGGCTTGCATCTGGCCATAAATTTATCAAGCCCTATTTTCTAAACTTGGATGAAAAACATGTGGATCAAACCAACAACAATATTTTAGATATCTGTGTCAATGAATATGTTCTATCACCAGGCACTCCCACCTGCCAAGTTCTAATTTTATTGCTTAGGTCAGGAGCCCAACATGCTTTATTAAAGAAAATAGAGTTCATAAGTTGTGTGATCCATCCTCACTACAAGATTTGTAATACAAATAATTTGAGGTAATTAACTTTTTGCTAGAAAGAGTGTGAGATGATTAGTTATTCATGAGAAAGAACCAAAATATCTATCCTCCAAGAACTACACTATCAGGAAAAATATTAAGATAATTCGTTCCAAATCATTCCATTTTTGATCTCTTGCAACCTGGGGACAACATCTCTCATCACAAGTCTTTCGTTTGGCACGTCCTTCGAACAATGTAAGCCCACCTCTATGATAGATGAGAGGCATCTATGCAAAATGTTCACTCCGTTTGAATGTTGCTGCAGGTTGGTAAAATCTATTCTAAGGATATTGCAGTCTACAATCTCCAACACAGAAGCGGGATACGCATTGCATACCCATTGCCTCAGATTTAATTTCCCACTGAACATTATGTCGAGTGGATTCTTTCCTGTGACTAATTCAAGCAATAGAATTCCAAAGCTGTAGACGTCTCCCCTTGTTGTAGTTAATCCAGTTGACCCGTACTCTGTCGCACATATTGTAGTTAGCGACACAGTAAATTAGCATAGAGTAACGAGTGTATATTAGAAAATATTGTGTACCTGGAGCCATATAGCCGATGGTGCCTATGTTGTTGGTCGTCCCTATAGACTGGTTGTCAGTAAGCATCAGTTTCGCAATGCCAAAGTCGCTTACGTGTGCTACCATATTTTCGTCCAACAGAATGTTGCTAGGCTTCAGATCACGATGTACTAAGACGTGAGGATGTTGGTGATGAAGGTATTCTAAGCCCATTGACACATCCAACATTATGTTTATCTTTTGAAGTAGGGTCAAGCATTGCTTGTCAGAGTACAACCACTTGTCCAGACTTTGATTCGACATGTACTCAAGAACCAATGCCTTGAAGTCCAAGTTTGAACAAGTACTGATGATTTTCACAAGATTTCTGTGTCGAACCTGGCCTAAAGTACGACATTCTGCATCAAAACTCCTTGAAGCCCCTTCAACTTCTAAATTCAAGACTTTTACTGCAACAACCAACCCATCATCTAGGCTTCCTTTATATACCTTGCCAATGCTACCTCTTCCCAGTAACTTGACTTCGTTGAAGTTGTCGGTTGCACGAGCTAGCTCAAAGTATGTAATCCATCTATGGTAATTCAAACACGAAGACTCCTCCTTGGACGAGACCTTAGCCTTCTTTATAATATGTTTGATAAAAAGACTAAAGCAAGCGAGAAGCACCAATGCAGAAGATATAAATGGGAGGGCATATATGATCAATCGCAATTTCGCCCTTGAATTAGATGCCGTGACATTTGCAGGGCAGGGTGGAAATTGTAAGTGAGGTGCTCCACATAGTGCTCGATTTCCCACCAAAGATGTGATGTTGACATTGGAGAATACTTTGCCCTCTGGTATTTCTCCTTCCAACATGTTAAAAGAGAGGTCTAAACTATTAACATATGATAGGTTTGAGAATGACTTGGGTATGACACCAGAGAGAAAATTATGCGAAAGATTTAGATATTTGACGCTGAATAATCTACTGAGCTGCTGAGGAATTTGGCCATGGAATGAATTATTTGACAAATCTAAATATGTAATACTTTGGAGTTCCCCAAGTGCACTAGAGATGTCACCTGACAGTCGATTACTCCAAAGATCAATGTAGTCTATGCCCTTCAATTTTGCAATCTGCGGAGAAAGTAAGCCCTCAAGTCTGTTTTGATATAGGTTCAAAGTAATGAGTCCAGGTAGGCTCCATATGCTCAAGGGAATGGTTGACGATAACTTATTCACAGCTAATTCAAGGACTTGTAGCCCACTAATGTTACCTATAGAATCTGGTATCTGACCCGAGAGTTCATTAACTCCAAGGCTGATTCTTGACAATCTAGTCATTAGGCCGATATCTGATGGTATCGATCCTGTAAATCTATTAGCACCCAGATACATCTCCTGGAGATTCGTCAGCCTCAAAAGTGTTGTTGGAATCTTTCCCCTCATCTCATTACTCGACAGAGCTAGAGAAATCAGGCTGCTCAAATTCCCTAGTGCTGCAGGGATGCTTCCTTTGATGTAGTTCTGGGAGACTTGAAAATAGTTAAGATTCATCGATAGATTTCCACAGGCATCTGGAAGAGGACCTTCAAATTGATTATCCAACACTTCAATAGTATTTAGATACCTACAATTGGTAACAGATGCGATGAAATCCAGCCCTCCTGATAGAGCATTCTTTGACATGAGCAACCTCTGAAGGAATGGCATCGACTTGTCAAGTGTAGCCGGCACCGGCCCGGTGAGATTGTTAATCGAAACTTCAAGATGGATCATGTTAGAAGCATTGCATAATGAAATTGGTATTGAACCTGCAATACCATTATCATGCAAGTAAAGATACTGCAGATTCACTAGATTCCCCATCTCCTTGGGAATTTCGCCTTCCAAGTCATTAAACCCCAAAAAGAGGTATCGGAGCTTCGTGAGGTTGCCTATCGAAGCCGGGATGGCTCCGGTGAATTGATTTTTTCCCAGGGACAAATGCACAAGCTCCGATAGGTTCCCGAGTGAGGATGATACACTTCCGGTTAGCTTATTTATATTGAGGTAGATCCGTCGGAGCGTCGAACATCGGACGAGGTCCGCCGGGATGCGGCCGGTCAGCGAGTTGTCGGTGATCGATACGTCTCGTATTCGGGGGAGCAGTACCGGCGTGGGGAGGGAGCCGGAGAGGTTGTTATGGGACAAGTCGATGGAGACGAGCGAGGACATGTTGAATATCGATTGAGGGATAGGACCGGAGAGGAGGTTCCGGCCGAGGAGGAGCGTCGCGAGCCGGGGAAGCCCACCCAGGGCGTCGGGGATGGCGCCGGAGAGGGAGTTGTCGGAAAGGTCGATGGAGTAGAGGAAGGAGAGGTTGGAGAGGTGGGGGGAGATGGTGCCTTGTATGGAGAAGCTGCTGAGATTGAGAGAGACGACCCTCGGCGGATATTGTCGGCTGCACCCGACACCAAGCCAGGTGCAGAAGGAGGCGTCCGTGGTCCAGTTTGCTGCGATGAGGCCGGAGGCGTCGCTGCTGCTGGCTTTGAGAGCGAGCAGCGACGACAGTTCGGTGGAGTTGTGCACTGAGACTGCCGCCGATGCTGCTGGATGTGGCATGAACGGAACAAGAAGCAGTAGCAGTAGGTATTGGTTGCTTGAGAATAGAAATGCATGCACTTCCATGTCTCTGTATCTATATATTTTTTGATGCAGGTAGGTAGGGATCTATAGTTTCATATATTCATAGGCTTAGAAGCTGCTGCTTATTAGTTTATATTTAATGCTATTTGTCCTATTAGTTTGTCCTAATTCTCATTATTGCTGTTTTAGTATTTGTATAAGACATACACAGTAAGCTAATCTTTGTACTGTTTAATTTAATGTATGTTTGGACTTTGAACTGTTGGCACTTGGCACACAGCATAATTCTATTTGTGCTGATTCTATTTATCGCTGCCGTTTTGGTATATATGTAGCTAACTGCGACAATGAAAATGCTACACACATTAAGCTAATGGCGATAATAAAAAGGCTACAACTAAGAAGTTAATTATTTGTTAATATTTAATGCATGTTTTGAGTTTTTGGTGGCAGTTGGCACGCAACATTCTGCCGTTCGTTTTTGTATGTGAGCCACACAATATTTCATTTTGAGATAAATTCTTGTGAATAAGTACCCCCACATTCAAGATATAAATAATAAAAGATGTCAAAAAATGCAAAAGTATAACTCTCCGATAACGCGGAAAGATAAAATCTAACAAAACAATTACTTATCAACTAGAAGCTATCAAAGTTGTGGATTGGGCCATGTCAAATATTTAAAGTATCCTTAATTTACAGATGAACACCCAGCCCAAAAGTTCATCCTAATATATACATGAAAAAGTATCGAAGTAATGCTAAGTAGACATCCGAGTGAACTCCACTATTACTTAGACAACATGAACTTCTTTACCTTTGAGCATTGTGGTATTTCACCAACTGAACTTTTTTTTACCTTCGAGCATCGAGTATTGGGCTGTGTTTGATTGGGTTTTTTTTCCATGAAAAATATTTCCATCACAAATTTTCCACCAATTGTATGTTTGATAGCTTATATTTTCCATGGAATTATTTTCCAAAAAACTATCATTTTCCATATTTTCTTCTAAAATGGTGGAAATGAAACTTGCCTAACCCATAGGAAAATATCATTTTCCATGGAAAATAAATATTTCCGTGGAAAATAATGACAACCAAACCCTCAAATTAAGTTTTCTATGGAATTTTTTTCCTAGGAAAATAATTACATGGAATTAATTTCTTTTCCACATATTTCCCACATTGCAATCAAAAGCACCCTAATGGACAAAGGGATATTAATATCTTTTGTATTTCTTATTGTTTCAAGCTTAGTTTTTCTTTAATCTCACTTTGTCTTGGAGGTATATACTCTAACCTTCTTTGTTTCATATTAATGAATCTTGTCTGGGATCTTTTTGATCGCATCCTTCTCTAAAAGAAAAGAAAAAAGTTTTTATTAAAGAATAGGCTATAGCAACCAACATACCAATAGTCTAATTTATTAGGGTGGTTTCCTCCTACGTGGAGGATACATGGAGTACGTCGAGTGTCATCCATGAGATTGAGTTTTCGACATGGCTCATATTAGAGCCAAGTATCAGAGTTTTTGGTGGAGTATCAAAGGTACCGGTATACCGATAGCATACCAAAAAGTGCAACAATTGTCCAACAACTTTTGACACAATTTAGTGCGTGTACAACATGTTGTCGGCATGCTGGTCGTATGTCCGTGTGTGCAGGACAACAATTTGATCATAATCTGATGGTCCAAATTATCTCGAGATTGGGAACGGGTATGTCTTTGCCTGACCTATAAAAATATGGTTGTGTGAGTTTCCACAAAAAGAGAGTAGGCAACTTGCTAGAAGAGAAAAGAGGGAGATCGGAGAGTACGCGGTTGATTTGAGAGAGTTTCATTTGAGGAATGCCACATCATCTGTCTTCTTGATCTCGGTCTTCGGTACCTCGTTGTTTCCCATTGTACTCGGTGTATTTCTTTTATTCTATTAGTAGAGCTTTTTTGAGTTGGACTCCAATCGTCCTGTGCTTTTCTCTTGCATTGGATTTCAATATAAAAATCGTTTGTGTTTGTGGTTGTCTATGGATGTGGTGTTGTGATTGTGTATTTGTAATTTACATCGATTTGGTTTAGTCCTTAGGAGTTCCGTTCGGTCAGAAACAGCTGTGTTCCATGCTCCATTCCTAACATATTAGTAGTAGCAACTAGAAAGACCCCAAACTAAAAGTAAATCATGATTCAAGTACTTGCCTTTGGAGAGATGTAATGTTACGGTAGTGAGTTTTTCGGTAAATTCAGTAAGTGATGGGCAAACGTGGAAGAGATAGACCTCTTTCGGTTAGTCGGGGTACAGGTGTTTTTGAATCTTCTTTCGAGCGAGAGGCTCACGCAGGTGCGAAAATGATTTCCTTTCTATTACCGGTGCGCTAGTGCCCACCTATGGTGCTCGACAAGGAAGCAAATCCTTTTTTTTTCAAGCAAGCTTTTTGTTCTTCTATCACTTTCTCTTGTAGTTTTATGCCCTTTTTCACTTTTCAGTTAAAGTGAGTCTCTGAAGCAAGCCCTAAATGAATAAGAAAAAGCCATTTTCTTTGTTTATTTCATCACCTTTTCTTTTGAATAGGGAAGTGTCGGTACGTACTCAAGCAATAAGTACATGAAAGGCAGCCACCCATGCTGTCCAAACCTTTCATTCATTACTGGACTATCCCTTCCATTATTGACTGGCATTGGGTTGATACATGTACTGACATAGACCTACTTATTGATCTATGAAATGTCTGGTATTTAAGACAGTCAGGGTTCACACTTCAATGGAGACATTGAGAATCAAATATCATTTATAAATCCTCAATTGACTGGGAACTATGAATGAATTGACAGACAAAAGGGAGACTCTTCGGCTTAGGCTATCTAAGAGGAGGGATCACACTATGGACACGCTCGCGCTTCAATCAATTAGCTCTTACTATTACTTGAGTACTGCTTGAAAGTCTTTCTTCTATGAATTGACTATATATGTTAGTGGGATTGCCTAGAGATAGCATGGAAAAAGCCGCCTCCTTTCTAAGTTTGTGCTCATGTATCCTTGACTATGAAGTTGAACAAGCAGAACGGAATCAGATTTGAACTGAAATCTTGAAGGAGACTTTTTCAACAAATGACAACAATAGCAAAGTCCCCGCTTAAGCTAATAGAAGAATCTCCAAGCCGGTGACACCCATACGGAGCAAAGAATTCTTTTTGCATGCCAACCTAATGACAGAGTGGTCGACAAGAGCCGTCAATAATCGATTGTCTTGTCGGGTCATTCGCTCCTTTTCTAATCACTTGTGTAGACCTTACCCTGCCCGAAGGAAGGCCCGTTTGAAACGTTCATGCCTCATTTGGTTCACAGAAGGGAAATTGATTCCCTTGTGCTTTCCATGGGAATGGGAAAGTAAAATTCTTGTCATATTTCCTTTACGTTGTTTGGTAAAACAAGGAAACCACCTAGGAAAGACCATTTGATTTCCTTTCCAGTGTTTGGTTGGTGCAGGAAAGGAAAGCAAAATAAATCAATGTTCCAATAATGTCCTACCTTTTAAAATAAAAATGACATTATGAAAATCCAAAGGGACCCAACATACGAGGAGTTAATGGTAAAATAAGCAATAACACATGGTTAGTTTTGTCATAATTTATTGTAATAAATGTTGGGAAAGGAGGAGGGAAAATCAATCCCATGGGTCATGAGTGGAACCATATTCCCTCACATTTTTCCTCTTGTTAGGAAATTGATTTCCAAGTTTGTGGTTACCAAACAAAGGTAAGGAACATCTTTCATTTCCTGATTCCTTAAATCCGTGAACCAAACGAGACCTCAGTACTCACTATAAAATCAGATTGAGAAAGGGTCAAACTATAGATATACTATAGATCTAGAGTGTAACCCGGTGGATGATATGAAGGTAGAAGCACCGTTGTAGACCCAGCGATAGCATAAATGGATCCAGATCGGCTAGTAGACACCTAAGCCAAAAGATAGAAGGGATGTAGCTGGTGTTCGAGATGTAATAATAACTCTATGGTTGGACCTCATTGATCAAAAGTCTTATCCTGTCAATCTATAAAAAAAACCTATTTTCATATATTTTGAGACGGGGAAAAAGTTGCTCGACCTTTCCTCACTAGTGAGAAAGCTCGGTTACTCATTTCAGTGATCGCTACGGAAAGGTAATTGATACATGAGGAGAACAATTAGGAGGTCTCCTAAACCGATTTTGTTTTTCTTAGGCATGTTAATCTAATTCATGGAAAACCCTACTTATCTATTTTCTCTCTCCCAACCACTCAAGAGAGGGGTTCCATCGTCAACCAAAGTTCACTCTTTTTGGTATCCCAACTCAAATGTTCTCATTTACTTCTTATGTTTACAGCAAGCCTCTATCTGAGTGTTGACATTAAATTCCTTACGACAAGCCCGCTCTTGATGTAGAGGAATGGTGGTTTCCTCAACTATATAGCAAGCCCTTCTTCCGAGAAAAGAATAAAAACCATAACTGTGAAGGTTCATGTTAAGTACACAATTATATTCGTTTACACAGTACGATAAAAGACAATTATAGAGAATAGGACTCATTCTTAAGCAAAGACGATCATATTCTTTAACATAACATCAATATAACAATAACATTAGAAAGCTATATAAGCATTTGTCCCATCCGTCAATCGAGAAAAACACATGCGTTACACTAACAAGGAGCGTGCTTCTTTATCCAAAACATAATTATATTTTTAAATGAACCTACATATAAAAGTGGTTTGCTCGTTATTTTTGTTCGTGCATTCTTTCATTCTCCAGCTAATATAGGCATTTGAATGAGATTTGAAGCATATTAATGAGTCAACAGCCTGCCCATGATACTCTCATCTACTTTGCCTTCTTTCTCTTTCTGGGCCTCTCTTTCATAGATCTATTATTCTAGACTTTTTTTAAACACGTTCTCAGGCTATTCAGTGGCTAATCATCAACTTGGCTCACTTTATTTCTTTGCATATTATCTACATATGCCAAGGAGCCACAATATTACCATTCATTCAAGACTGGAACTACTTTTAGGACTAAACCTCAAGCTTTGACTGTAAGGTTACCTGACTTCATGCTATGAGACTGGTTCGAGAGAAAGTAGCTAGCATACCAACTGGAACTCCTACTGCGTGGAAGAAGTAAGGCTCTTCCTTTTGAAATGAATCCCTTATTGGTTGTCGTATGAAGCCTCATGTTCTAAAAGGCGGCCGCCTAGGTGCTAGGCACCGGGTGCCTGCCCGATGTCTGCTTAGGCTCCTATTTAGTCCCCCCGACGCCCGACTATGCATGTTTCAGGGTTTTATGGATTTCTTCGGCAATCTTTAGTAGGTTTTTTGGAATTTTTTTTGAACCGCCTAGATCTAGGCGGCTGCCTAGGCAGACTAGGCGCTAGGTAGTAGCTGCCTGCCCGACTAGCGCCTAATGCTTTTCACAACCTTGTATGAAGCTGTCTCATAAATGAGATAATCAACTTCAGAGTCCTTCCTAGCAGCCTATTCTAGTGTCAAAAAAAAAACATTTGCAAGGTCTTTCCACTCATGAATTCCTGCTATTCAAAGCAAGGGTCGGTGAAGCATACCTCGTCCATCCTCTCTATAGCCTATCATGTCGTCTTGGTAAACCTCGAAACAGTAAACAAGTTAATGGCTTGCCTTCTCAGATGCTTTGAGAATTGCCTCTTTGACACTACCAGTTCCAAGCCCTAGTTTTGAATCTAGTCTCAGTATCAAGATTGTACTAGCTAGGCGAAATATCAGATTCACGTCCTAAAAGTGTCTACATCCGATCTTTATACGCTATTTGTCCTGCAAACAATCCATTTTTCAAAAAAATGAAAGTCATAGTGATATATGCTACTGTGATTTGTCGAAAAGTTTAGCAGCATTTGTTCACTTGTATGACTCTGAAAACTTCTTTCAGCGGGTGGCATCTATTCCCCCATTTGGGACATTTGAAGTAGATTTTGTAACAACCGATTCCAGTACAACAACCAAAGAGCGCACAATGGATTCGAGAGAAGATACTTTTATTTCGAGATGGAAAAATGGGCAATCAGTTTTGGCAGAAAAGCCATTCTTGTAATACTATAATCTCATCTTCTCTAATGAAACTTTCTTATTATAGGTATAGATCACTGCTATAATGATCCTTTCAAGATACTATTCGAGTGTATTCTCTTGTAGCTTATACTTGATACATGTCTCTGATATTATTGATGCAATAGCAGCATATTTTTACACCGTATTTTGATTCCATTGCCCCCACAATTATTTTTGCATACAATTTTTTAATTTAATTTAATTTAAAATTATACTTAAGGTCTGCCTCCACAGTCCAAGGAAAAGAAGATGACTAGACAATTCGCTCCCACAGAGTGGGATGTCTGGCTCCGCTCTCCTCATTGTCTTCATCAGAGTCCCCCTTCTTCCTTCCAGTCAACCATTCATTACTATCATCAGAGTTTCCGTCCATCTTCATGTTTTTGAGAGAGTCCCAATAAATTAGTTCTAATGAAAGATTGCTGTACCAAGATTGCAAAGAATAGGATTGAAGTACTCAACAAAAGTTATACGGTGGTTGAATTTATAGTAAGCATCTTTTATGCCTCCAATTAACTTGCTTTGGCTTGAATTAGTCCTCTCACTAATGGTTATCTACTCATTACAGAAGAAGAAAAGAACATGTTAGTTACAATGGACTCTGCTTCATCAATCAAGAAATTTATCTAGCAGGTGAGTTGTCATAATCATCAATTCTATACTTAGTAAGTCAAAATTTTGGAACAGGTTCATTAATATATGCCTTTTATTATTGAGTAATTATTCAATTTAATATGGTCAAATGCAGATCCATCAGGTTAGCTTTATTTGTTCTCAAATGTCTGAATGATCTTCTTTGATTGTCTACCTATTAAGGATTAACTTTGCTTGTGGGAAAATAAGAAGAGCAGTGGCCTTTCTATAGCCCTTTACTTCAATGTGTGCAAAGCATGAACATTTGTTACATGAACTTTTTATCATCAATATTGTGGCTTGTTAGATTATCTCTTGTTCATTACCTTGATTGTTTCCTTCTTGACTTTATTCGATGTGTAACATTCAAACTAGCCTCACGTCAAGGTGTGTATGCATGAAAGGAACTCATGCTCAAAGTCATCTCACCAATAATTATCTTCTGATGAATTACTTACCAGTAAAACATATGCCAATCTAAGAAGCATGGACACTAATTGCAGGTGCGGCCAGGGATGTGCACGGATGCGATGCGAGTGCAGATGTGGGTGCGGCCAGGGATGTGCACCGAAACCGATACTGTGAACCTTGATTAGATGTTTTGGTATTAGAAATTTGTTACATTTCTCTTTAGTTGTATGCTCATATCTCAATTAATTCTGACTTGTTATAAATAAAAATCTTGAACGTGGACCATGTCAGTTGATTAGCAATTTCCTCTTTCTTTAAAGTGTACAATACTCATACATATAATTAGAAAATTATGATTTTTCTACAAATAATCAAGCCTGGATTTTTCCATAAACGTTACCTGTTTGCATCTCGATTTCTCTTTCTGTTAGAAGGCCTATCGTTGAATTTTTTTATTCGTCATTCTTCTTTACATGCAAAGTGCAAACAAGAACCAGCTCTCTACTATTAACTCTTCAAGCTACTATATTTTGGAGAAGACGTGCGATTTAATTAAAAAATTTCCTGAATATTTAGATGTGGTTGTTAGTGTTGCTCGAAAAACTGATGGGCGACATTGGGGTGATCTATTCTTTGCTGCTGGAAGATCAACCGAGTAGTTGTAGAGAATAATTAAAACATTTTTTTGCTTAAGACATCATTAATTTCCTGACAATTTGGCATGTCAGTTCATATATTTTCAAGTAATTTCTCGATGTATCTTCTCAAGTCAGAAGAATAGTTAGTGTAATCCTTTCTATTAGATGTGGAGTTATGTATTGTGATTGTTGGTATTATCATATGCTAAACCATTACTGGGAGATGTTTGCGGTTGGCTTTTCATCATACCTTTAGGCATATAGGCGAGGATAATTTCAATAAGAACTTCACAGAGAGGATCGAGTATTATGCTTTGTTTTAAGTTTTTTATGGAGTGACAACTTCATGTTTTTATTGTCTTTTGTAAATTTACATGCAAAATTAGATATATTACTTCATGTTGTTTTGTGCTTATGGAGTTGTATTAGCTAGAAAAAAGTTTCTGATTAAGTCAACCATATATGTTCCTCTGCATGATTTTCCTTCCCTTCATGATATTCGTTTCTTGCGTGTGCGTGTGTTTCTGCAAGAAGAAAAAAAATATAAGAGTAGAGGAAGAAGGAAAAAAGAAGTGAATATAGAACTCTTGCAGGGTCAGAAGGTTGATGATTGCCACAAGCAAGGTGTGGATGTTGCTGGTGAGCAGTGCATGGATGGTCAGCGATATCTATTTGACTTCTCCTTCCTCTTCCTTTCCTCTACCACTTAGGGTGGGAGTAAAGAAAGTAATGTCTAAAATCGGGGATAGAAGTATGCTGGTAGAGACACCTACTTTCACATACTAGTATAAATATTGTTACTGAAATGAAAAGTCGCTTTTTTTGTATTGTTAGAGTATGAATTCTTGTTTACTTCAAATTTAATCAATATATACAATTATATATGTTCCTAGTTGGATGGTATGGTTCTAATTCATAGTCACCTTGTTTATTTGGATGAATGATGTTTACTCTTCTTTTCAGGTTATTTGAAGAATGCTTCCAAGAAAGATGGTACAGGACAGCTGCTTGCTATATATTAGTATGGGGACATCTTTCTTCAACAATATGGCTTATTTAGAAAATCTGAATCTTGTCTACAATCTTGTTATTTATTAGTCTACTTAGGAAGTTTTTCGTCAAGGGTTATTTTTTTTTACTGTATAAAATTATTATTTATAGTTTTTATATCCTTGCAACGATTGAAGGCTTGACTGAGACTGGCCCATCTAAGCCAGGCTCCGTATGAGCTCCGAATTCAAGTTGATACCTTGGTTAAGGGAAGGTTCCTGTCAATTTATAGTTTTCATTTTTCTGCCTGCATGAATTGAACATGACATCTCCACTAGGGGACGGTTCCAGTCAATTTATATAAGGATGTGTTATAAACTGTATATGCTTCTTTGATTCTGTTCCAAAAGGGTTACATACCATTTGTACCGAGGTCATACTTGTCACGTCCCAATTCTGTAAAATCGATAGTCGTCCTTCGGACGTGATGCCGTACGAACCTATGTTGCACTCGCACAAGACACGGTCATAAAGTTATTTAGAGTACAACAACAATAGAGTACACAGAGATTGAGCAACACATTTGCACATTAGAAAAGTTTCCTTTATTGATAATAAACATCATTTACAAGACTCGAGTACAAGTAGAGAGTTGCTGCACGGGATTACAAAATGGACACATTATGGGATAGTCGTTCCATACTTTATATCCCTTTATACAACAAAACCATTCAACACTTTGAGCCATCCAAGCGAATCAAGAGCGTGTCTCCAAATGTATGAGCAAGCCTCCACACTCGAGCAAGGCTTCAAAATATACTAGGGTCGCCTTCAGTTTCTCGGCACGCCTCCTTAGTTCACAACACGTGTAGAGACGAGGGTCAGTACATTACCGTGTACTGATGCGTGACTAATTAAGTCCCACGATCTCAATTGTTATAGAAGTTATGTGAAACATGTATAGTTACATGATCTTTCTAACCATCCTAGTTAATTTCATAAGAGCATTTTATAGGGCATAACAAATATAAACTACGTTGAATCTTACCCACGGCAGAGTCTTCAACCCTGTATAAAACTTACCATGTTCTTCCTTGTCAACCAGATATCATTAGTTAAACAATATATATTTGTGAAGGTCACTGGCATGAAAAGCCATCCTGGACTTATAGTTTGGTTTAGACGATGTAGTTGAAATGAGTCTAATATCTCAGATAATTTTATTGAGGGCTACTGCCTACTACTTATAGAGGGTCCAACCCCTCTTCATATTACATCTAACCGATGTGGGACTAAAGTCCCTTATTTACTCTCAACACTCCCACTCAAGATGGGCGATATATATTAATCATCCCCACCTTGTTACATAGCTTTGACAGACTCAATGAACTAAGACCCTTAGTCAGACAGTCTGCCACTTGTTCTTCTGAGCGAACATAGTCAATCTTCAGTATCCCTTGTTCCAGCTTTTCTTTGATGAAGAATCGATCGATCTCGATGTGCTTCGTTCTGTCGTGCTGAACCGGATTGTTCGCTATACTTATCGCAGCTTGACTATCGCTCAGAAGGTGCAATGGTGTCCCCTTGTCTAGCTTCAACTCTGTCAGCAGCGCCTTTACCCATAGCAATTCTGATACTCCTAGAGCCATTGCTCTGTATTCTGCTTCAGCTTGCCCAGTCTGTATCGCAGTATCCCTCAACATCTGTGCATCCATTCTTCTTTTCCCGTTATTAGTCGACTGTATCCGTCCTTATATCAAAAAGCAAATAAAGAGTTGTTAGTTTGTGATGCTTGTGAGTTGGGAAAACATACCAGAAGCTCCTATGTGCATTCTAGGCATCGATGTTCTGCTGCTTTTGATATGATTCATTCCGATGTGTGGGGCCCTTGTCCTACAAACAGTGTTAACTGTTATAGATGGTTTGTTACTTTTATTGACTGCTCTACCCGTGTAACGTGGGTCTACCTGTTGAAGAATAAAAGTGATGTTTTTGAGGCATTTCAAAGCTTTCATCAACGGGTGAAGACACAGTATAATGCTCGTGTTAAGTGTTTTCGGTCGGATAATGGGACGGAATATACCCATAAGAGGTTTGCTGCGTATTTATCCTCTCATGGTATACTACATCAAACCTCTTGTGCATATACGCTGGCTCAAAATGGTGTTGCCGAACGAAAAAATAGGCACCTGCTGGAGGTAGCTCGGACAATGATGCTGGCTATGAATGTCCCTAAATTTTTGTGGGGGCAGGCTGTCTTAACAGCCTCTTATCTCATCAACAGGATGCCCTCTCAATTACTGGACTGGAAGACGCCTTTGGAAATGCTCACGGGGACAACTGCGTACACCGTTCCTCCGAAAGTATTTGGTTGCGTATGCTTCGTCCACGATAACAGGCCTGGTGTTGGTAAGCTGGATCCTCGAGCACTTAAGTGTGTCTTTGTTGGGTACACCGGGACACAGAAGGGTTACGTTTGCTGGAGTCCGGTTGAACGGAAGCTGTTTGTAAGCATGGACGTTACATTCAGAGAGCTGGAACTTTATTATGGTTCAGATGAAGGTTCTGCGTTTGGGAACACGCCTCACACAGCGGGTGTTAGACGTGAGGGGGAGGTAGTACGTCCAAACGTCGTTGTCGGATCGATACCTTGTCCTGTCGTGACAAACTGGCAGAAAGGGGGAGATAGCATCATTGATACTGATACGGAGGATGAAGAAGACAATACGTACATTACGCAGGGGGAGAAGCAGACAAGGGAAAAGGAGCTCCAAATTTACAGAAGAAGACAGCAGAGGTCCAGTACTGTGCCGTACCCTGTGCCTATATTGTCAAGTCCCTCGTCTACTCCTGTTCCGACTCCTGAAGATGTTACTCCCGCATCGGATCGCTCGGATTCGGAAGCGGATCTCTCCGATTCGGATGGTATGCTTTCTCCACCACCCATTGCTCCCTTAAGGAGGTCTTCTCGCATTAATGCGGGAAAGGCTCCTATTCGTTATAAAGATTATGAACATGATATCGCCAACTACCTATCTTATTCTAATATTTCTCCGACTTATCAAACTTTCCTCACTTCGTTAGACTCCACTTCTTTACCTAAGAATTGGCAGGAAGCAAAGAAGGACCCAAGATGGAAAGCCGCAATGATGGAAGAACTTGGGACATTAGAGAAAAATAAGACATGGAAGCTGGTGTGTAACTCCACCTTTCTAATATTTTTAGTAATTAGAAATTTTTTTATTTATATATATTTCGTGAAGAGTTATTTTAACTATCCTATTTAAGTTAGCCTTTGGGCTTCTATATAAACTAATTGTTTTATCAGCCCATTACTTGTCCAGCCCATTACTGTCCAGCTCATTAAATTGTTTTCAGCTACTGATTTTTAATCCACTAATCCTTCAAATTTTGGGGTGGAGAGAGAGCATGTGCAACACCCAGCTCATTCTTCCCTTCCCTAACAGCTCACCCATGTGAAGGTTCAAATTCTCTAACGGTTTCCTTCACCAGAGAATGGAGCTGGCATTTTGGCGCCAAAACTATTGCGTGAGACCCAAGCAGTACACCCTATATAATTCTTCTTTCTCCCTGTGAATGAAGCCATCCTCTATTCATTCTTCAACTTAATTTCTCTCATTTGATTCCTTGGATCTGGAGGAATGGAATTAGCAGCCATGGCCACCCTTCTTCCCAGCAGTCGAGCTCTTGTTGAGACAAGCTAATTCCAGTAAGAGTCAAGCTTTTGAATCATTTAGTTTTGTAATTCCAACTCTCAATTCTTTTCTGGATTGATCAAATTTTGTAGAAAGATTGATTCGTGATCGATCGAGTCGTTCTTCCTCAATCAAGAACGGGAAACAGTTGTGAGTTTCCACCAATATTTTGAATATCGATTTGTGAATAAATTTTGATTTCAACCGTGGCTTTCTTTTCCTAGAGTCTTGTGTGCTAGATCAACGGATCGATTGTGTTGGATTAGCTTGGAAATCTAAATCTGGGATTAACTAGGTGATTTAGAGATCATTGCATTTTCTTTGGACAAGTCCTTGACATTCTAAGCACACTATTTTAATACTGTGTTCCATGTGTTTGTTGTTATGTCTGAGCAGTTGATTTGATTATTTTGGGACGTGGAAGTTGTGTTCTATCTCTGAACCAACAGCCCCTTCAAGAACAATCAGGTAGCTATATTTTCCTTGCAATTAACTGGTTCCCTAATTAGTGGTAGCTCGTGTGGTGATTGGTTCGAATGTTTTGTAATGCAGCAACATGGTTGATTGTGGTCTGGAATATATTTTAGGCATCATGATGCTTTGATGGACCTAGAATATATTCCTAGCATCATGGTCCCTTTATGGACCTGAATTATGAAGCATTTGGATCACTGGTTTAATCTGGGTTTGGGCATATCCATGTATTGATGGATTATTATGAGAGCAGTTATATCCTGCTCGAATGTAGACATACGCATCAAGGCTTTCACTATCTGAAATATTGTAGACTTGAGGCTATGACTGGGTCATTATTCCTTGAGCATTCCTATTTTTGTTCGATGGAATCATGTGCTAACGGGATACTGTGCTGGGAATACTTTTTCAGTGGCTACCTAGCAGCCATTGGAACAACTTGATGATGTGGTGACTGGGAAATCAATCTCAGTCCCTTGGAAATATATAGTTGGGTTAACATCAAGTTGGGGATGGCTGAGATCATACTTCAAACAACCTATGATGATTTCAAGCTAGTGAAATCTGAGGTTGTTTATAAAATCCTTAAGCTCTGGTTATTCTGCATATGTTGGGAAAATGGTTCTCAAGTGGCTTGTTGCAACTGAAATTCTGTTGGGCTCAATTCCAGGAGTGGAATCTCATTTTAGTGAAAATTCCACTCATTTTTCAGTGCTGCTGAGCATTCCCTGTTATTTCAGATTGATGCTAGATGTTTTGAGTTGGTTACATAGGAACTTTGTATTAGAGTTTCCTGTGTAATATGGATTTTGCTGTGGGACTGGTAGGATTGACACCAAGGTTTAGATTGGTTTGGCTTAACAAGTTACTGTTGTCCATTTTACTTTAAACTGGAAATGGCATTCCCTTTGTTTAGATAGGATTCTTTTTATTGCTGTTATAACCTGTGAGCACTTGCAAGTCAAGTTTGGGTTCATTTGAAATCTGGGACCTGGTTATAGCATTTGGCTTCTATGCCAATACCTTAACAGGTTTTATTTTCACCTGTAGACTCATTTCACTGTTAGTAATGCCCAGTCTTCACTGAGAGTAAACTCAGTTCTTGGAGTTGGACTCACTGTCCTGCTATGGACTGAATTATTTCTCAGGACCACTTGTGAACTGAACATCATGTTCCCT
>JANAVB010012200.1:13357443-13655372 GCA_029216955.1 Iris pallida | reverse complement strand
TGAAATCTGAGGTTGTTTATAAAATCCTTAAGCTCTGGTTATTCTGCATATGTTGGGAAAATGGTTCTCAAGTGGCTTGTTGCAACTGAAATTCTGTTGGGCTCAATTCCAGGAGTGGAATCTCATTTTAGTGAAAATTCCACTCATTTTTCAGTGCTGCTGAGCATTCCCTGTTATTTCAGATTGATGCTAGATGTTTTGAGTTGGTTACATAGGAACTTTGTATTAGAGTTTCCTGTGTAATATGGATTTTGCTGTGGGACTGGTAGGATTGACACCAAGGTTTAGATTGGTTTGGCTTAACAAGTTACTGTTGTCCATTTTACTTTAAACTGGAAATGGCATTCCCTTTGTTTAGATAGGATTCTTTTTATTGCTGTTATAACCTGTGAGCACTTGCAAGTCAAGTTTGGGTTCATTTGAAATCTGGGACCTGGTTATAGCATTTGGCTTCTATGCCAATACCTTAACAGGTTTTATTTTCACCTGTAGACTCATTTCACTGTTAGTAATGCCCAGTCTTCACTGAGAGTAAACTCAGTTCTTGGAGTTGGACTCACTGTCCTGCTATGGACTGAATTATTTCTCAGGACCACTTGTGAACTGAACATCATGTTCCCTAGAATTTTACATATGTTGTTCCAGTACTGGAGGGGACTTAGTGAGTTAAAATTGATATTAGATTGGGCATGGGGTCTACTGTTCGACTGAGCTTGATATCAGTCAACCTAGAGACTGATAGACCAATTGTTAAATTGTTCAGTTGAGTTGGTTACCTTAGTGGTGTTATGTTCTTCATGTGATATTCAGTTCCTTGTTTGATTAGTCTTTACCATTTACTGTCTTCACCATGATATCTGATTTTTCCTTTCAATTGGCACTTATGGACATTAGTGGCCCTTGAGTTCATTGTTTGTAGGAATATCATTTTGGACAGAACACCTGTAGGTTGGCATTGAACTGTCTATGTGTTGCAGTGTTCTAGTATAAATGGAATGAGTAATACCTGATACTTTGAATGATATTTTACCATTACTGCTAACTGGGCAGGTTTTGATAAGACTTGTACAGTCCAGAAACAGGAAAACTGAGTCTTGGTTAATCCTGTGTTAACCTAGATCAATTCCTGAGAATCCCAGGAATTTATTTCCTGTGTGAAACAGGGAGACATTCCCAGTTGAACCTAGAAGCTAGGCTAATTATTTTAGTAACTTGGGTTCCTATGAAACCTCCCATACTCTGGTTGGAACTAGGCTATAAGATAATTCGTCTATAACAGGATCTTGTTATGGCTTTTGGTTTCATACAAAGTTCAAGTGACGAAGGTTTAAAAGGACCCATAAGAATCAACCCTTAACAGTTATCTTTAGCCAAATAAAGCTATGTATCCATAACATGTATTTTGTTCTATTCTAAGTTCTTGATAGAGTAGGGTATAGTGACTAATGTTGGTACCATGGTAACTAAGGGTTATAATTAGAAATAATTTGTGAATAGAATCTCTTGATAAAACCAATTAGAATTAGCTGTGTATTAATCAACTTGTACACATCATTATTTACAGGAGATCATCCAGCTCTTTTACCTACTTGTACTTTCCTGGAGCAAGGCAAGTACACTCTACGGTTTTGTACTTTTCATTATATATCCTGTACTTCCTTGAGTGACACAATTGCAACACGTCATTCTTTCTGGTGCTCTTGTTCTCTTGTGCTTATTACTTGTATCTGGGGAGGGGAAATATGCTATCTATGTGACCAATCCCAAGTAACAACTCAGGTGTGTTTTAGCTTAGACCCCGCATCGTGCACGCGGGTCCTAAGTCACCATTCATGTGCTTTCAGGTGCTTTCAGGTGCTTACCCTAGCCGGTCACATATTTAGTTATATTTCAAATGCATTACACACATGTTCAGGAGATTTCCTTGTACTTATTTCCTGTGATATCATGTTCTTTCAGGTGCTTACATATCATGTTCATTCATGCTCTTACATTCATGTTCTTTCATGTACTTTACCCTGTTCTTCATGTACTTATTCACCTGTGTTTTCCTGTACTTTCCATGTTCCCTTGTACTTCATTTCATGATGTCTTGTTCATTACCTAGAATTGTACTTGCTCCGCTCCTGACTGGATATGTTATGATAGGTGAGATGGAGGCTTTGTGTGACACATACTATGGACAGGATACTGCCTTCCCTACTGAGCCAGCTGGAGCTGCTTGTGACCTAGAGGCTGCAGAGGCCTAGTACTTCATTTAGTTTTCCATTTATCTTTCCATGTATTGAGACTAGCAGACTTTTATAGTTGAATTGTAATAAATTCAGATATTGTATCTTTACTCTGGATATGGGGACACATTTATAGATGCTGTGATTTCATACATGTTCATATTTATCTGGTTAGTTTTCCCTAGATTGGTCAGCTTACTTTGTTGTGTTAACAACAAAGGCTGGACGTGTCCGACTCGTATCCGATTATTCGGGAGCGGGTCGTGACATGGTGCCATTACCTGAAGGGAAGAAAGCTGTGGGATGCAAATGGGTTTACACAGTGAAGGAGACACCAGAAGAAAAGTTGAACGATACAAGGCGAGACTGGTTGCAAAAGGCTATACCCAGACATATGGTATCGATTATGATGAGACTTTTGCCCCAGTAGCGAAGATGAGTACCGTAAGAACACTGGTCTCCATTGCAGCAAACTATGGGTGGAAGCTACACCAGTTAGACGTAAAGAACGCATTTCTTCATGGAGACCTACAAGAAGAAGTATACATGGAGACTCCTCGGGGTGCTACTTTGTGTCAGATTGAGGTGAAGGACTTAGGACAGATGAGATACTTTTTAGGTATCTAGGTGTGTGATGGTGAACAAGGAATTATTCTCTCACAAAGAAAATATGTACTAGATCTGCTGAAGGAGACAAGGATGCTGGGATGCCGAGCAACAGTCACTCCAATTGACCAGAAGTGCAAGATGGAAGCAGAAGCAGGAGAGCCTGTGATCGCGAAAGGTATCAAAGGCTAGTAGGCAGACTGATTTATCTAGGACATACTCGCCCTGATATATCATTTGCAGTAAGTGTTGTAAGCCGCTATATGCATGATCCAAGAACGGGTCATATGGATGCAGTATTTCAGATCCTAAGATATCTGAAAGGGACGCCGGGAAAAGGACTGTGGTTCAAGAAGAATGGATGCACAGATGTTGAGGGATACTGCATGCAGACTGGCAAGCTGCATAGACGACAGAAGGTCTACCACAGGGTACTGTGTTTTTGTAGAAGGAAACCTGGTTTCATGGAGAAGCAAGAAACAGTCAGTGGTGGAGGAGCAGCTCGGCTTCGACACTTCGACTTCGGACTTCCGGTTGGGCGTCTGCAACCAAAGATGCCGTGCTCTATCCAGACCGTTCCTGTCCAAGTACCATAGACCCTTATGCCATGTGCAGTGTCTAGTCGTCTCCCGTTCCCTTCTCCTGAAAAGTTACCTTAGGAATATTAAAGGAAACAATACAGTTTAGATCAAGGATAATGGCGCTAATGGATATAAGATTGACAGGAAAGGAAGGAGCATGTAAAACATTAGATAGAGTGATGGAAGGAGTGCAATCAACAGTGCCTTTACCCGTAACCTGGAGGTACCATCAGCAGTCTGAATGCTTTCAGGCGGCGTTAGAGTAGAGTATTCCCGAACTCTCCTCGGGACCCCGTGACATGGCAAGATGCCCCAGAGTCCATAATCCAAGCTGGCTGAGAGACAGATGCAAGAGCATGCGGAGGTATACCTGCACTAGTTTGGGAGAAGTAAGTGTAGTAATCTCCTGTAGTGGACGGCGCCCCAGGAATGACTTGTCTTTCACCAGAACCAAGCTTTGAGCCACGCATCTTCTCGAGAACTTCTCTCTCAAATAGGTGATGTCCGCCAGCTGATTGTCCCCACCTTCATCCGCCAGATGCGCCTTGTTGCCTCCAGAGTAAGTGCCCCTTCCACCACCGTAGCTGCCTCGACCACCTCGTCGTCCACCGCGACCACGGCCCCGACCATTCGAGGGAGTCCGTGTCGATTTTGGGCAAAAGCGGATAATGTCCTGTGTCACCACAGTTGTGGCAAACGCCTCCCGTAGAAGGAGGCTGTGTGAAAGTGGCAAGAGCAGATGTGTCAACTCCGGCCTGCTCCCCTTGGGAGATACCCTTGGTAGGCATCAGCTTCAACTGTGCTTCTTCCTGTGCCATGGCAGCTATGGCGTCTTCTAATGTCGGCAGCGTTGGTTGTGCGAGAAGTACATTCCTCCATTGCTCAAATGCTGGGTTGAGCCCTTCAAAAACTTCATCATCCGTTGCCGCGAGATATAATCCAGAAATTTCTGGAAATATTTGCAAAAGCCGGTTCAACTTGAGCATCCTCCATGCCAAGAGGATCATAATGGTCAAGATCAGACCATACTTCTTCAATAAGGCAGCGTACTCAGAGATGGTACGATCGTCTTGGATTACCCGATCGAGCTCATCCTGCAGTTGGAAGACTCGCATGGGGTTATCCGAACCGGAGTACATGTCTTTCAACGTTCTCCAGATATCATCAGCTCCCTCATTGCTTCAACGTTACCCGACATTTGGTCGGTCAAAGAGGCTGCCAACCAACCAGCCACGACATTGTTGACAATGTCCCATACAGCAAACTCCTTCGAGGAGTGATCGACAGGGGCTCTGGTGTGGCCATCGACATAACCAACCAAGCCACGTCCCTTCAGCGTCTATCGCCTGCTGCGACCATTTCAAGTAGTTGGTCGTGCCTTCCAACTTCGTCTCCAGCTTGTCCAACTTCCCCATTTTGTACGGTGACGGATCCACATCAGTATGGGTCACGCGTGGGGTTGCCTCCGGTAATCTCTTGGTCAGGAGATCCTCGACCAGGGCCTTCATTTCTTCTGCTGTCAACTTCCCATAGATGGAATCTATGACTTCTTCAACTGCAATCAGTGAGGTGTTGTTGTTTCCTGAGTCGTCTTCTTTTGAGTCGTCTTCGTCTTAGTCAGCTATCGGGGGGAAACAACAAAACGAGATCCCTCACTGATATGTCGTAGTTTATACGACCAACTAGAACCGCGTCATGATAACGCGTTCAGACGGTTCAAGGATAACCAACGTAGTTGTGCCTCCTTGCATGAGACAAACCAGAGGTATACCAGCCGTGCAGAAACGATTGTATAGACAACGTTTCTGAGATACGAAAATCTAAAGAGATTTCGTATTCGTAGTAGAGCTTCTAAAAAGAAGGTACTAATTCTCGAAGGCAACAACAGAGATCTTCTAAAGAGAAGGAAATCTGTTTTTTTAGAACAACAAAGAAACCCTAAAAAGGGTGCTGTAGCAGCAAGTGGGGGGCGGCGCTGGCGGAGGGGGGGGAACAGCTGTGGAGGGGGGGGGGGCATTGGAGGGAGGGGGCGGCGCTGATGGGGGGGGGGCGGCGCTGGAGGAGGGAGGGGGGCAGCGCGGGAGGTAGGGGGGCGGCTGTGGAGTGCTGGAGGACGGGGGGGGGCGGGAGGTAGGGGGGGGGCGGGCGTCGGGCTGCGGGGGGGGTGGGGGGGGGCTGCGGGCGGCAGGGAGTGGGGGGGGCAGGGAGTGGGGGGGGCGGCAGGGAGTGGGGGTGACAGGGAGTGGGGGGGCTGCGGGCGGCAGGGAGTGGGGGGGCGGCAGGGAGTGGGGGTCGGTGGCCTTGGAGAAGGCTGGAGGGGGGGGGGGGGGCGGCGGCTTGGGGGGAAGGAAATTTTTTTTTGTGGAAAGAGAGAGAGAGAGAGAGAGAGAGAGAGAGAGAGAGAGAGAGAGAGAGAGAGAGTTATGGCTCTGATACCAAGTTGAAATGAGTCTAATATCTCAGATAATTTTATTGAGGGCTACTGCCTACTACTTATAGAGGGTCCAACCCCTCTTATATTACATCTAACCGATGTGGGACTAAAGTCCCTTATTTACTCTCAACAGACGTTCCTTTCAACGCGGGTAGCGAGACCCGCAGATAGTTTTCGAATTACCCGTGCTAGCATCCAGCACAACTATCGTGGTTCCTCCTAGGCCAAATTAGTCTCGTGTCCTCGGAGGATACCGTTCGAGAAACCAAATCTCTTGTGCACAAGTTGTCCATGACCGTGTGATACTAAACTAATTATTCAAGCATTATCTACGATTTGATAAGAATTTAACATTCTCAGTGATTCTACTATCGTTTGAACAATCCTTAGTACGTTATGCATTACCGTTGCAATACTTTTTCATCGATTCAATCTTTATTAACGTAGTTCTATAACAAGCCTATTATAAGTAAACATATAGCAGTTTAACGATTTATAGTTCTATAACGGGCATATCATAAGTAAGCATGCAGCAGTTTTACGATTTACAATTTTATGGAACAAGCATGCAACATTGTGTTTTCACATCTATATAGCATTTTATGTTATCCGTATCGTTGATTGATTGTAGAGCAAGAGGGTGAAGGGAAGAATGTCAAGCCACTTACCGTTGGAGAATAAGACGAGAGAAAGAGGTCTTCTACACTACGCCGCACCTACGCGATAACCTGCATTCGCATAAACAAAGGACAATACTCTTACCTTTCTATCAAATTCAATATGTAATACGAAGTTCGAAGAACGCATACAATTGAATCCATTGAAGTCATTCTCGAAAACGCAATCATAAACCAACGCGAAAGAAGCAAATGCGGCAATGAAAACGACAAGGAAAACCAAGCAGCGGAAAGGTCTCTCGCTACTCGGCCGCATAGTCCTTCCTCGAGATACAATCCGCTGAATATGGAATTGATTCCGAAGAAACCAATCCATAACGAGAAAATGTTCTTGATTCAATCTGTTTCAATTAATCGGTACCGACAATGTTTCTTAACCGTGCTCACCGCAAACGAGGAACATGACACAACGTTGGGACATGACACTACAATACTTGTCTCATGTTCCATTTGTACCGAGGTCATACTTGTCTCCTGCTCCATTTATTTTTGCAAGATTGGAACCGGAGCCAAGTTCCCATAGCACATAAAACTGTTATATAGTTTTAGTAATTTCAGCAGAAAACATTTTGATAGCAACTCTTTTCTTTGGTAGTATATGTGATTGTACTAGATAAATATCTAGCAATTTTGCATAGTATATGTAATGCAGTTGTATTTACATTTGGGATAAAATATGGAACAAATGATTGTTATTGATCTTTAATTGCTGCAATCGCAGGTGATTGCTAAGCTAGAGGGTCCTGCTGTGAGTCAGTATTGTTTACTACGGTTATTACAGGTAAGCATGGTTTGGTCTTAGGCTGTTCGGAGTTCAAGGTTTCTGATTAGTGAAATAATGATTTTGCTCTTGCAGACAACGCTCGATGAATCTTTATATGAACTTGCTGGGGAGCTGGTTTGATTTTTGCATGTAATACATGCATCTTCTCCTTATTAAGCCTAAGCTTTTATGTCTTGGACAGTATAGTTATTGTTGATCAATCACAGGTAAGGTTTTTGCTGACATCTGGAAGAGACTATGAAATTGCTTCTGCAGAGTCTGATAAGCTGTCTCCTAAATTTTTGAGCTATTTTCTATTTGTTCTTCCTCTAGGAGGCAATCCTCTGACTCGAAAAGGTATACCGTAAATTTCATTCATCATTTTCCTAAACCACTGGTTATATAGAACCCTTGGGAGAATAATTTTCTCTGATAACTTGTTATTGTAACAATAATTCATTCAAAGAGCTCAGTGCACATGTTGCTTCTGTTAAGAACATCTTGGAGAACCATGCAAGCTATTTAATGTCTGGGAAAGAGCTTTCAAAACTTGTAGCATTTGTAAAGGGAACTCAATTTGATTTAGTGGTGAGTTTTTATCTGGGAATATTGTCTTCATGCTCATTTACTTATTAGATTTCTGACTTTGATTGTGTCTGGCTTTGTACAGGAATACCTTCAACGGGAAAGACTAGGATCTGCACGATTGGACAATTTTGCTTCTGGGCTTAAACTGATAGGACAAAAGGTATAACTTATTTTCTTTCTTTTTTTTCATGTCATAATTTTGCATTGCGGCTTAGAAGCAAGCTATGAATTTCAGCCATATGTTCCATCTAATTTACTCTTCTATTCCTAGTATCCTATCTTTATGTGCTCATCTATGTTATATGGACTTGGAAAATGGGTGTCTATATCCGTATCGTGTCTGTACCTGTATCCGCATCCGTATTTGTGCAACATAGGTAACTAAAACTATACCTATCTGAAAACTTCAATATCCCGTACCCTATCGGTGTCAGTACTCATCAACGTAGATACTCATAGTACAGAAAGATGATGTCAATGAAAACTGTATGTACACTGCAGCTTCTTGTGTCGTTTTTTCCTGGAAAATACAGAGATGTTGTATTATCTTATATACATTAAGAATTAAAAAGATGAGCAGATACACGCTCGTTCACACACATATATATGACAGGCATGTTATTCTTCTTGATTATTTAGCAATAGTATTTAACAAGGTCTTAATCCGCCTCCACCAAAACTTTAACAGTTATATCATATATGACAAGGTCTTAACCATAGTTTGCAGTATTGGCCGTTACCGATCCGATACGGCTGATATCGATATGGTTTGGCATATCCCTATCCGATACCGGTCGATACTGACCGATTCCGACATTGGGATGTCTCTTTTTTGGTCAATTCGAGGAGAAGAAAAATTTGGAAGAAAAAGACCAATCAACAAGGGTGTAAAAGCATAGTAAAGTTGTAAAAGAAGAAAACTTATCTATCACATGTAAACCAATCGACAAGGGTGACTACTATTCATTCAATTTCAAAACTACTAAGAAACAACACTTGAAATACTTAAAATTATGCCTAAATAGTAAATGTATAAAATATATTTCCTAAAATGTTAATAATTTACTAATAATTATTTGCTTTCGGATACCAACAAATTCGATACTCCGATCCGAAACTGTCGATATTGTCGATACTGTCTATCCTAATACACATAGGAATGGTCCGATACAGATTCCGCTACCGATACTTTGAACCTTCTTCGTGTCATGGGATGAGTGCGATTCCCTTTAGTAAATTGTACAATCATTCGTCTTTGTCTAGACTCTTTATAGTCAAGGGGAACTTGGAGGATACTCCTTGGTTGCATGAGCGAGCTTAAATTGCATAGCCAAGAGGCAGTTCTACTACCCTCCCACTTATGTCCAAGTCTTATGGCATGACCATCTCATGCTCATAGCAAACTTAGCTAAGAATTTGGCACCACCATAGAGGGTTGAGGGGTCAACGGTCGGTCATAAAAACTTTGTCAACTCTTTAATTGTTCAATTGCTTTTGGAAAGTAATATTTACTATTTAACCTAATCTAAGACTTTTATTTAATTGTTTTCAGCTCCAAATGGTACACTGCATAGTAGATTAGATGCTGAATTCCTTCTGGCTCATATGTGTTCTGTCAAATTCAAGGAATGGATTGTAGTCCTCGCTACTCTATTAAGGCATTCAGAGGTATACTTGTTTTTTTAGCATAAATTGCTATGATCACTTTACTTAAAATGGATAATAAGAAATCACATCACCGGCACAATTTCAATATGCTAATCATTTCTATAATTGTATATTTCATTAGACACACATGAAAATATGTTTACTGTGATCTGTTTACTATATTTGAATAATTTAAAAGCTGTCATACCTTAATATAAGTTACTCTGTCAAAGTTCATGTCTGGCACATACATTATTTATGTTGTTTGACACCTCTCTTGTAGACTTGTTTGAACAATTCTTTCTCTAGTAGTTGAGATTTTCTAAATTTTAGTTCTGTGTTAGCTTTCTAAATTTAATTACTTGATGTGGAAAATTAAGAAGCTTAAATGCTATAGCTGCATTGTTCCTGTGATCTTCAGTCTATTACTATTTCTACTATTGTTTGTGTCGCTGAGATTGTTACTCGGATGTACCCGTAAAAAACTAATTTTCCTTCCAAGTTGAACATGCTTGAGATATCCAACTTGGGGGGAAATGTTGACTAGATATTCTGGCACTCATCTCCCTACAATCTTGATCCTCAATTTCTTCTATACCTTCTTGTCGTTTGTCCTCATGCGTCAACCTCTACTATTGTCTCTTGTTATGCGTCAACTTCTGCTCTTGCCTTTGTCATGCGTGACTGACACTGTTCACTCTGCCGGGTGTTCTCGTCCACCAACCTCTACTATTGCTTCCTCTGTCGCGGTCCTTGTGTTGTGCGCCAACGTGTATTGCTTCCTCTGTCGTGCATCCTCATGTTCCGGCCTCTGCCACCATCTTCTTCTTCTTCTTCTTCTTCTTCTTCTTCTTCGGCTCTGCTACCATGTGTCGACTCTTGTAACTGTTGTCCGCTGATGTTGTTGGTTCTGTTCATGATGGCAACTCTGCTGATGCTGACGGCCGATTATGTCTAGTTGTCTACTAGTGTTTTGTTTTTTCAGTTTATGTAGCAACTGTAGTTTGAGGGGAGTTCTGCGATCTGTTGGGTGTTAGAGTTAGTGAGCTTATGTAGTTTGAGTTCAAATTCCATATTAGTGAACACCGTATACACAAGTGCAAAGTCCGACATTTAAATGACAAAAAACCCCGTTAGATTTCCGCTTTTTGTACTAAAAGACCCCATGTTCGTAATTTTCCTGAAAGTATAAAATCTGCTCATTTTGCTCCCTTTCCGCTAACTACTGTTAAGTGGGGATGTAATGACTATTTTACCCCTCCACTCTCTCCCCCCCCTCTCTCTCCGGTAGTGCGGGAAGGAGGAGGAGGGGGCGGGGAGGGGGGTGGCTCGCCGGGGCAGGGGAGGGGGCGGCTCGCCGGGGCGGGGAGGGGAGGGGGGTGCTAGGCTCCCCAGGCCCGGGAAGAGGGGGGCTGGGCTCGCCGGGGCGGGGTGGGGTGCGGCTCGCCGGGGCGGGGAAGGGGGGTGCTCGGGCGGCGGCGAGGGGGGGGGGGGCTCGCTGGGGCGTAGGGGGGGGGGGGGGGGGGGGGCTCTCCTGGGAGGGGCAGGGGGCGGGAAGGGGGAGGGTAGTTTGATATTATTTTAATAAAAAATGTCACTTAACGGTCAAAACTAACGGTCAACTGACGTAGGGGGCTGGCCGAGCAAGTCATAGATTGCGGGGGTCTTTATTTGCTAAATTTGACTAAAAGGTCTTTCTACTTCTACGCAAAGGCGAGAATCTAACGTGGAGTTTTTTTTCATTTACCCAAAGTACTCATAGGGACCCTATGTAGTTTGAGTTCTATTACGTTTCAGCTGTTCCAGATTTCAATTGGAGCCCCAAACTGTTGAAACTACGATAATTGGTCTATTCAAAACCACGTAAACCGCCTGAAACAGTCGAAACAATACTCATAGGGAGGATCTGAGACATAAACCAATGCCCTCGTTTTTGAACCTTGCTCTAGACATAACGGTTCTTTATTTGGAAAACGTCAACCCATCAGTTTAGTTTAATGCAATCATTTGCTAAAACACTACTTATCGAAGTGCATATACTAACATGTTGGTTCACATATATTAATGTGAACCAACATGTTGAGGAGTTTAAACCTCGAGCACAAAGTTCACTGTGAATGGAAGAGTGTAACCAGATAGAGACTATTTAGCTAATAATTTTTTTTGCAGGTACTATTTGATCTCTTCCAACATGATTTGCGACTATGGAGAGCATACAGCACAACTCTTCAGGTACCTTCTCTTTTAAAATTTTGCCATGAGCTAATAATTTAACAAAATTTTAGTGCCTCTTTGGTCATGATCTCTATTTTACAACAGTCTCATCCTGCCTTTGAGGAATACCTTGATCTGCTTAATGACTTAGACGATCAGCTTTCATCCGTCTCTTATTTGGATGGTCAAAGAGGATCCTCCACATCCTCTGATCGCTCGTGAGGCTATCATCTTTGGATTCAAGCGGGCACATACTTATCGCCTGTAGGCAATTCGCCATCATCTTTACTTTTAACTCCCATCATCACCTGTAAGTTGCACTCAGGAAGAAAGTGAAGGACTTGTTTCAATTTTCAGCTGTACCTACTACCTAGTAATGGTCAATCTAATCAGGATGTAATAATCTTAGGTCAGTTTTGATTCATGTGAGATATTAGACTGCCTATTCAATTGTTCACTAAGTGGCTAATTTGCAGTGTTATAAATTATGTTTACTTGCATTTTGAATTTGGGACACTAAGACTTGGCACTATACTAACTTGTACAAATGTTTTTTTTTTGCTGTAGCGTTTGCATCAGAGTACTAGTCCCCACTGGAAAAGTCCCGTAGGCAAGGGCGATGTTTATAGTTCAGGGATTTTACTACAAGGAAGTCACGCGGTTAATCGTTACGGAGAGTCAAGTTTGAAGCATTGGATAAAAGAAGCATCACAAAATTGTGGAAAGACAAACCTCCCGAGAGAACCCTAACATTGAGCATCAATCAGGAAGTATTGAGTAGGACTCTGCATAATTGGGGTTGAAAGAGAAAGGGTCCAAGACCAGGAAAATTTATCTTGTACTTTTAAGTCTTGAATCGAGAACTTTGTCGAATGCTCTGTGTTGAAGTAGTTCTTGGTTTGTTACTATAATTTGTTAAAACATACATTCGTCTGATTGATGAATTATATACGATACTTTTGAATAAAATTGTGGAAGTTCTCTGTGTATAATAATTTAAGAAACTAGAGACAGTAGAATAAAAATGATACAGGATACTCTTATTCTTCAAGTTATACATCTGTATGAAAATATTTTATAAGTACGAAATACACAACTTCCTCAATAATCCCTTGGACTGTTGGCCACTACTTGGTGTTACTGAAAACTATTCCTCGTTAGCTATCTTTGTCCGTTTTTATATAGGGCTGGGTGTTTAGTTTTTTGGTTTCAACCGAATCGACAAAATCGAATAAAGTAAAATTCTAAAAATCCAAAATCGAAACCGAACCCTAATTAGCTAAAACAGAAAGCGAACTGAATAAGAGTTCTTATTGGAGTGATTATTTTCTGGTCAGTTTTGGTTACCTTAAGTGGTATAACACGAATGTGTTCCTTACCCTAGCTTCGTAGTAATTGGGACTGTGACAACCCTAATTATTTAATAGTATCAAGCTATAGGACTTGTTGGGTATGACTGAATGAATGACTTGATTAATACATGTTAATGTTACTGATGATTACTATCCTATTATTATTCTCCGAGGGAGTGCATTGGTACCGTATTGACTCGACATGTTATTTACAGTTATTACATCTAGGGGTGAGCATTATTCAGTTTTGGACCAAAAATCGAAATTTAAATAAGGGTTTAGGTTCGGTTTGAAGAAACTTCTGGCCAGTTTCGGTTTTGAAAATACTCATACTTTTTATTCGGTTTTAGTTTCGGGTTTGTATATATTATTTTTCAAAGAAACACAAGTCTGGACATATATTTATTCGTATATATTATTTGTACATTAATATATACAAATTTATACGGATATTAATTTATTACAAATAATATATAATTATATATACAATATATATACAAACTAATATAGACAGGTATAAATTTATATGCAGTAATGTATACAAATAAATGTATATAAATTAATTTGTACACAAAATAATAGATTTTGTTATTATCCATATTAATTATTATACAATTTGATGTATATAATAAATTATATACATACATACATTTTATCACAATTATAATAACTTTAATCACAACCATAATTTTAGTTAGTAATTTATAAATAAATATTTAACTGTAATCTTAATTATACTTTATTAGTCTTAATTATAATTTGATTGTAATTTAATTACTATTCTGTTATATTTTATTTAATAATAAATTAATCATAATTCGGAAATAATAATCTATAATTTAATAATTCATATATATATTAAATTGATAATTTTATAATCGTCATTATAATCATCATTGTAATCTTAATTATAATTTATTAATCATAACTATTATCATAATTATAATAATTTAATTATTATAATTTAATTATTAATCATAACTAGGATCATAATTATGGTTACAATAATTAATTAATAATTTATTTATTAATTATTTTTTAATTACTATTTTATTAACATAATTATTATTCATAATTATAGTTTACCAAATCCTTTGGTTGGTTGGATTTGAATTTGAATTTTAAATCCAAATCCAAATCAAATCTTTTTTTTACCAAACAAGCCGAGTATTTGTGAGAGATTGGGTCTCACCTCCAAGTCAAATTAAGAATGGAAATTAAAACGGAAAGAAGAAACCTATATTGAGCAGTGTTGCGGTGGTAATTAATTAGTTAGATAAATATCTATCTAACTAATTAATTAGATAAAACTCGTGCTCAGAAAAGGAATCCTAATTAGATAAACTCGTGCTCAGAAAAGGAATCCTAATTTCCTCAGGAATCAAAACTTTTAGTTTGATCAAGTTTCGGTTATAGGAGGCTATAAAACCCTAGCTAGCTAGCCACTACCACCGATCGATCGATCATCATGGTCGACATACTCTCAGATGATCTCGCCATGGAGGTCTTCGTCCGACTCCCGGTCCGATCGATCATGCGCTTCCGTTGCGTCTCCAAAGCCTGGAACAGCCTCATCTCCGAGCTGGGCCGCCGCCATCGCGACAGGCTGCCTCCGGCAATGGTCGGATACATACAAGAGTATCCCGCCAGTTGGCAGAAAGCCACCAAGTTCACCGGAATCGGCAGGAGGAGCTGTTACAGCAGCGACGCTCTGGCAGCCGCTGTCGCCGGCTCTCGCGGACCCGACTTCAGCTTCATGCCACTTTGCTACTCACAGGAGAACAGGGATATTGTTAGTGTATGCAACGGACTGGTGCTGTGTCACTACAGCATCCTGCAACTAGACGACGAGCAACCAGACTACGAGCACTTCCACGTCATCTGCAACCCCGCCACCAAGAGATGGAAGAGGCCCCCGAAACGAAGTTGTGTGATCCCATCGCGGTAGGGTTCGACCAACGCCTCCCCCACCGCCGCCACTACAGAGTCCTCGGAGAGGACATCCTAATGCATCCTGGCCCCGACACCTTCAGGTTCAAGATGTTCGTGTCGGAGACCGGCAGTTGGGTGGATTGCCCCGGCGGTCTTCCGCGCACCCTCCTCAAATCGTGTCTGGAGGTCATGTTCTACGCTGACGGGATCTTCTACGTCTTCGACATCTCCCTCGTGCACAACGTAGCGGCCGTAGCGGTCGTCCATCTGCTCGCCGTAGAGGAGGCTGGCTGCCGCATAATCCCGCTGCCTCCCGGCGTGCGGCCGGACGGGTTCGAATGCAGCCTTCTCCGTGAGTGGTTCTCCAGAGGCGTCCGTCCATGTCTCGGGTCGTTGGACGGCGTCCTGCGTCTGGCGGCCGGGACGCAGGACGAGATCCTGGTGTGGGCTCTGGAAGCTGGGGGCTGGGTTCCGAAGCACGCCGTCGACTTACTCGGCGTCGGCCGCGAGAGGCTGGCGGAGATTGGAGCGGACCCGGGCCTTCTCTCGACGGTGCGGTTTGTGAAGTTCCATCCCGACGTGGATGTAATCTTTCTTTGCACGCCAGGAACGGTTCTCTCCTACCACTTGGGCACTGGCACTTTTGAAGTGATGAGTAGCGACGCAGTGGATGCGAACAGCGACTCCTGCATGCCCTACTTCTTCTTTCCCTACTCTCCGTGCTACTCTGAGGAACTCGACCTCTGAAGCTACAATTCTTATGCGAAAACTTTGATACCCCCATTTTTCATGTAGCATCAGCGGTCGACAAATTCTTCTTTTTGTTTTCTTGTCATACATATAAAGTCTGTTGGATGTTATCTCTGATACTAAAAGTATAAACCGTGTTTTATTTCTTCTTTTCTTCTTCTTGAATCAATCTTGGTCTTCCTCTTCTACAGCTGCTTCTTCTTATCACTATTATCATTGGTAGTTAATTTCTCAGTGAGGAATAGGTTGATATGTGACCAAGAAAATGAGATGAAACAGTAGAGATACAAAAGAAGCATGAACAACCTACCACACAATCATAACTGTATAATCATTCCATTCCATGAATGCTCTCCAACCACTTCCTCTTCATTCCATCCATTCTCTCCAACGACTCCCTCTATTACCACTTTTTGTATTTGGAAGCTTCTCTTCTTCCTACCTACGCTCACTAGATCAAAGTGTTGTTGCATGCGTCCATCACCCACCCATTCACATCACATTGCATGCGTCCCTCTATTACCACTTTTTGTATTTTGAAGCTTCTCTTCTTCCGCTGTCTCCATGTTTTTTCGTGGGTCACATCTCCCTGTGATGCATGGAAGTCATCATTTTCTTTCTTACACATATAATTACCAATTTATAGTTGCGTTCGATACGAATGCCGAAAAATTCAGAAAAATGTCCTTCCCTCCTCGACTGCATCTACAAGGTTACAACAATAATAATCTGATGGAGATGGGAGGAAGTTTGGGCCTGTGGCAAAAGAATGCAAGTTCGAACGAGATTGACATCTGGTGTTTAAAAGACTACACCAAAGAGGAGTGGGTTAAGCAGTACTTAGTATCGATGTGGGAAGTATGTAACCCAATCTACTATAAACATCTCAAATGGTGCACTCCTTTGGCCATTTGTGAGAATGGGAAAGAGCTTCTACTAAAATTTAATCACGAGAGATGTTTTGTGTTCTTTAACTTGGAGTCTAAGACTTCCAAAAAGGCATTAGAGGTCAACAACTTGAACCCATATATGTGGGTTAGTCACATAGAAAGTCTTGTATCTTGTAATTCTTTGAAGAGGTGAAAATGAGGTGTACGTCTCTATTAACTTAATCTTATATATTAATAGTCTTCGTTTGAGAATTTATTGTTTCGGAATGGAGTTCTAGTGATTGATGTTCTACTATATATATTGAAGGTGATCGTTTGAGTTGCATCATAGTTAACATGTAGGTGCGTTCATCATGTTTTAATTGCTATTATATCTGGCCTTCAAGTTCTACTATATGAACTTCAAGTTTTACTATATGAAGTATGGAATTGGTTGTCATCAATTTACATGGATGAATTCCCATATTTAAAAGATACTGAAATTCTAGATTTGTATATATGGATGTGAGAATCCTGATCATAATATATATACATATAGATAAGCTTGTATATATATTCACTCCTAAATAGATCATATGTTTATATATTCTCAGGTTTATTATGCTAATCATATTCCTAGATCCACGACTTTTCGAAGTTCTGATTACCAAAACCCCTAGGGTTTTGCTCTCTTTTGGCGATCTCACAAACCCCTAGGGTTTCGTTTTTCCTCCGCTGTCTTTCCCCCCTCTCCCCTCTCTCCCTCTCCCTCTCAATACCTGCGCGCCCACCTCCCTTTTCCCTCCCGCTCTCATCCTGGGATTTCCTCCATGGCCACCTACAAGGAGGTCGTCGAAAAGATGGCTTCCCTGTTCTCTAGCCAAAGGTCAGCCTCGACAATTTCTCTGACGGCAAGGGAGAGTGAGGTAGCTGAGCACTGGGTTTCCTCCCTCGCCATTAAACATTTCTCCTAGCGAAACTTATCTTGCTCGTCCCTATATATCCTCTATTCTCCCGACAATTTGGAGAATAAATAATCCGATCCAGGTCTCTGATCTATATCTGGAGTCGGGCTCGTTTTTGTCAGACTCGACTCGCCATCGTCGGTGGAACGCATCATATTGGAGGCGCCCTGGAGCATCAACGACGACCTGCTAGCTCTGGAGAGATGTGATCCGGGAAAACTGCCGGAAGAATATTATTTCCAGTTCGTCGACTTTTGGGTCCAACTTCACCGTTTCCACCGAAATTTTTGAATCGCAAAGCAATATTCAGGCTAGAAGAGGCCATTGGAGCACCCCGGCCTTGCTCTCCAGCGGAGGAACCTAAGTGGAAGACTTTTGGCCGTATAAATCCTCATTGACATCACCAAACCAATTCAGAAAAGTATCTCCACCTGTAACGCCCCAGTCCCAAAATACATAGGACCAAGTACGTGAACATGCCAGCTGCACATATACGAAGAATACTCCAATATGAAATCATCGTATACATACATAAGCTGTATATAAAATAATCACAGGACAGAATAATATAATCTAATCTCATCACAGCTCAATACAGAAGGTAATAGAGTCCAGATAATAAATGAGTATATCAAAAGATAGCCGGATGGACATACCCACTCCAAACAGCTATGAAAAATAATCTCACAAGATCGGAGTCCAACCTCAAAGAAAAGGAGATGTAAAAATATCTACTATGTCTCAATAAATGAATAGACTATAGGTCAGCAGGAGATGCCTCGTCATCAATATAGGATGGATCCAGTGCCGCTCGTACTCCTGCAAAAACTCGTCTAACCCTGGAGAGATAACCAGGTCCTCAGCGGGATGTAACAAGATACAAGAATCACCATGCCATATAAATTGTGATATATAAATAAGAAAGAAAGGGATGCATGCAATAGGGTTTCTGACAATTCTACTGTGAATATGCAATTGAGATACAATCCTTCGACGCATGAGCCCTGGCTGAATATAGGATCCGGTATAGTCCCCTCTTGGGCACCAGTGACCAAGCGCATAATGTTCAAGAGCGTCAGTGGCCAACCTGAGTGGATAATCATACCCGTATCTCCAGCGGAGCTTCCGGGTTACAAGAAAAAGTGTAAGAAGCCCATACGTCAGGTATTGTTCTCCCTACCAATGCCTAGTATCGTCATCTCCATGACCAATAAAAACCTCTAGTAAATGCCAAGTCTTCTGGTATGCAATTCTATTGGCAGTTATTCCTATCCGTCGCACGTTCCGTACGTATCAGTGGCCAGCCGACTACGCGGGTACGTGTTCTACATGTGACTCACAACACGTGATGAAGCAAGTGTCAAGGCCGTATGAGATATACCAATACCTCATCACCAATAGGTGGTCACTAGGCTAAGTCCATGCAAGAGTAATAAACAAAAATAAGAAAATGAACGATAGAGTCACTTGCATCCAATGTGACTTGGACGCACAGTTTTAGAATAGTAACAACAATAAAAATGCTAAAAATAAGAATATGTAAATCACAGAGAAGGTGTCAAGGTATCTTGCCTGGCAGTGCGAAAATAGCAACTCCAAGCAATCAGTCACGTCAGCAATAAACCTGAAAGTCCACGAACGGCTCCAGATGCTGAAACAAACATCAAGAACATTTCGGTGTAAAAGATATATCTAGAAAATGTCTGTCCAAAAGTCCAATTTTGGAACAGGAGCAAAATCGTAATTTTGGATCAAAACGATGTCCGCCGTTGGACTCATTTTGCACCGAAACACGTGCCAATGTCTACAGTCTCTAAAGTCACAAACTACATATTTACGGATCCAGTTTAAAGAGACGAACCCAAGGGTATGTCCAATTTTGGATTCTGATGAGCCGTGCACAGTTTCGTCCGTTGGATCGGGTCGCGGGCCCGCCAAATTGGCGTTCCGATCAACCTTCTCAGAATCGGACCAAACTTGGCATACAGGACCAGAATTTTGCTTCGGCCTTGCTGGCGTAAGTTTTTTTCTCGATACGACGAATGTACACGAAATTATGGTAAAGTTTGTAAAAGGTCGATACGGGGGTATCTCGACGGATACGTACTGATTTCGTCACGCACCGTAACAAAACGAGTTCCATCAATTCCCACACGTCGGTAACATCCATACGCGCCTTTCGATGCGTATAATGCACGACCATGTCGCCCGATTTGTCGGAACGCACGCCGTATCGGGAATTTTTTAAGTTTTTAATTTTTAACCTAGTTTTTTGCCTAACTTTAATGACATATATAATCTTGCATAGTAATCAATATGTAAAACAAAAAGCTGCATTTTAATCTCGGTTATATTGAATTTAACTATGCGAAGTTGGTTTTCGAAATTACGTACTAGTTTGGTCGATATCGACCTTCCAAGTTGTGGGTTGGGACTGCCAAGCATAGTTCAGTTAACATGGTTTTCCTCGATTTCTCGAGTATTTTCCTATCAATTCTAACTTGATTTGATTCGATACTAGATAAAGAGATTAAAGATGGTTATATGGTTATTCGATAGGATTTAATGAATAGAAAAATGATTGAGTATTAATGAAGAAATTGTAGTTCGAAGGTGTTTACCTTACAGTCGAACACAGGGTGGTTTGCCCTGCTCGTGGTCGGCCTAGGGTGGCTGGCTGTGATCAACGGTGGCTGCAGGCGATCGGCGGGGGGGCGCACGGTGTAGGGTCATGCTGGAGTCGATCCTCGGGGTGGGTGCGAAGGTTCGATGCAACTTTTTGATGACTTTCTAGGGTTCGGTTTTTAAGTATTTGTTTTTATAGTGTATTTGAATTCCAATCGAGATTTGGATTGGAATCATAGGATTTAGTTTGATTCAAGGCTGCATAGGAGTCTAGCGGGGGAGAATCTTGTTAGGATCGTATTGCAATTATTTGAACGGATTTGGTTCTAGATTGGTGAGTTTCGAATTTTTGAAACTCAAGAGACTTAGTCCCTTACGCGGTTTTGGCCGAGCTTTGCTCGGGTTGGGGGAGAACGTGAACAGTACAAGCACTGACCAACAGAGTGTTGTTCTTTTTTTTTTTTGCTTTTCTATATATGTTATATATATATATATATATATATATATATATATATATATATATATATATATATATATATATATATATATATATATACACACACACACACAACATCTAAGTATATAAATTACCTAAGGAATATAAACTAGATAAAAATTACTCGAGAATTTCTAGAAAAATATTATAACTAATATTGCAATTATTTTGAGGTATATTTTTATTTTTATTGTAGAAATTTCTACAAGTTTAAGCATATATATATATATATATATATATATATATATATATATATATATATATATATATTGTCACCCTCACTTTTCCAAGTTAGGGGTAAAATGGTAATTTTCCATTTTATAATATTTTTGGGAATTTTATTTCATGAATATTAATATTTAATTATTATAGGAGTCGGGTTCGAATTTCATCGCATTCCGAGTTAATTCGGGACTCCGGGGAATTTCGACTTGAGTCGTAATTAGCATGTTATTTAACCATGGCCCACCACACTAAACTTTTATGTTTAGGAGTTTGGACTAGTTCCCCATTAGTAATTAAGTTTAATTATGATTTTTATTTATTTTTAGGAATTTCCAAAACCAATTTTGGGTCTTAACTTAGCCTAGAAGGCAAGGGAGGGACAAACTTGTAATTACAAGTGCCCCTACCCTCCCTTACATGGCAGCCATACAAGGCACCCCCCTCCACTTCTCCTTCCTTCATCACTAAGTCTTCTTCTTCTCTCTTCATTCTTTTCTTCCAACTCCTTCCTCTTCCAAATCTACAATTAGGTATGTCATTTAAACCCTCATAAATTCTCCTATTTTAATTATTCTTTCACATTAATTATAGGGGAGACCATTCTCTACAAGTTGACCCTAGATTTGGTAGGTTTCCCTAAAATCTAGTTTAAGGATTATTTATGGTTTTATCGTTTTAGAGTGGTGTATATATATATATATATATATATATATATATATATATATATATATATATATATACATGTGTATTTGTGTGTCCATATATATATATATATATATTATATATATATATATATATATATATATATATATATATATATATATATATATATGTATGTGTGTATTTGTCCATAAGTATGTGTGTGTCCATGTGAGAGTGTGTGTCCATGTGTGTGTGTGAGTGTCCATGTATATATAGATACATATAAGTGTGTGTGTCTATATATATATATATATATATATATATATATATATATATATATATATATATGTGTGTGTGTGTGTGTGTGTGTGTGTGTGTGTGTGTGGTCATGTATATATATGTGTGTGTGTATTTGTATGTGTAGAGAGAAAAAGGAATGAGGAAATGTATGTGAGTATATATATATATATATATATATATTATATATATATATATATATATATATATGAGAATGATAGAGAGGGATTAGAAGAGATTAGAAGAGAATTAGAGGGTTTAGAGAGGGAAATAGAGGGAGAATGATGGACGGATTTGTGAAGGGGAAAGGGGGAGCACCCATAGCAGCTAGAGGGCTGTTTTTTCCTCCCTAAACAGCCCCCAAACAGCAGCAAACTGCAGTAGCAGTGACAGCCACAGTAGCAGCAATTTAGGCATTAAACCCCCCCCATTTAACCCGCTATTCGACCCCGTATATACCCCACTATATACCTATATATATATATATACATATATATACCCTATTATTAGCTCTATATAACCCTAATTAGCCCACTAAATAACCCCCCAAAGATTGTTCCAAGAGGGTGTGAAAAGTGAGAGTTGAATGAGTGAATGAGAGGGTGAAAGGTTAAGTTAGGATTTGGTGATAGGGGGAAATTGAGTTCCGTGATTCGGAACGCGTTGAAACTTGGAGGAGACTTAGATAATGTAATTTAGATTTTGTGGGTAGGCTTCGGAGTTGGAATCATGGTTGCATGTGGGTTTAGAGAATTGATATCGCACCGCACCATTCCGTATCTTGAAATATTCAAGATAACGGGTAAACGGGCGATTCGGACCGTAAGATGGACTGGATGTCCACTTACCCTAGAAAACTAGGTAGGTAATGGTTGTATAGGCTAGTACCCTACTAACCTAGGAAGCACGGAGTGGAATTCCTAAGGGAAGGCCACTTGGCGTCAAGTTAGAACGGTTTAAGGGTAAATGTTAAGGGGTAATCGGGTAATTTTGAGATACGGAGTTCGGGTAGTCGGATTGACTTGAAACTTGGATGGCATGTTGGGTACACCCTACAAATGTCATATTTGAACCGATTTTGGCTCGGTTCACCCAGAGTTGACTTTTTACCCAAAAGTCAACCATGTGTCAACACTTTGTCTAGATTTGACAAAATCCAAACCAGAGTTGACCAGTTGACCAAAAGTCAATTTTTGGTCAATATTTGACCAGTTGGACCTAGGGTTGACCTAAAGTTGACCTAGAGTTGACCAGAGTTGACCAGAGTTGACCAGTTGACCAAAAGTCAACTGTAGGCCAACTCTTGATCCCGTTTGACTTTCTTTGACTTGTTTTGACCTGTGATGACTGGTATGACCTAGAGTTGACTTGGTCTGACTTAGATTAACTTGATATAACCTGATTTGACTTAGATTTGACTTGACAGGACTTAGTGTGACTCAGTGAGACCTAGTTTGACCTAGATTGCATATCATTCATTGTGAATCATTCTTAAACTTGTTTAAACCTAATTTAACATACAGTATCTCATCTTTAGGTTTCTGATTTCTGCTCTGAGCACTGATATACCCTATAGCTCAGGGACAGCAGGCGAGTACATTCACTGATAGTTTTTATTATCTTGATATTTGCTATATCCGATTCAGTCGTAGTATTTTACTTGATTCTCAGTCACGATAGTTCACAGACTGGTATTATCGAATTCCTATCATGAGATGTCATTCCTGGATTTCTTGGGATACTGGTACTTGCTTGGTCTTGATTCTTGTACTTGTATTGACGTCGATTCCTGAAGAGGACTTGCTCCCCTCTTAGGGAATCCCGCGTCATGACGTGCTATGTCCGGATCCGTATACTATTCGGAGAATGGGGAATTTTATAGATAGTGTGATCAATGCCCACCTTGAGTTACTACTTGTATCATAGCTATACCCTCACCTCACGATGGGTATAGCCTGACCTGTGCTACTACTTGCTCCATAGCTTACCATCTCGGCCGGACCGGGTCCACGCACTTGTAGCCGGTCGACTGGAAGGCTGATCTTGACCCATACCAATCACATTATGCTATAATATTCGAGGCACAATTTATATTTACTTTTCTTATCATACATCCTGTTCTGTTCTACATACAGTACTTCTCACCATGCCTGATATACAGTTACTCACATGCTCTACATGCCTTTACATTGTACCTTGATTGGAGACTAAGTTCTGCTCGGGAGAAGAGTTACAACCTCGGTCCTTGTTTGGTTTAAGGGTTGTAACTCGACTTCCGAACGGTTCCCAAGTCTTCATATATCTTTGTCTTGTAGTTCATTATACTGTCTCTTATAGAATTTGTCAATTCATATGGAACTGCTGTTAATGCTTGTACTTGCTCATTTTCCTGACAGAATACCGTTATGATATATTACAGATGTTTTGAGGCGGACTGCTCGACCTATTATGGGCTCGAGTTAGATGGAGTAGTCCAGGACCGTGGCCTTATAGTAGAGCCACTATACTTTGTACTTCCAGAGTAGTGTAGATTAGCTAGGTTTGACTGGACTGCATTCCAGCTGGTATATCAGACTGTAGCTTTCTATGTTATATTTTAAGACCCTGAGATGTTGTATTTATTCTGGGCTTATATCAGACACTGGACTTATTTACTCTTTCATCTATCATATGTCTTTCCTTCTGAGCTATCTACCTTAGTTTTATTCTGTGATTGAGACTGTATTGATATGTCACCTCTATTCGGAGAGTATATACTGTACAGATACCTTTATACTATTAGTCGTAGTATTTACAGACGTTATATACAGCGTTCTACCGCCGATACTGCGGCGTAGGCTGGACGTACCCACGTGCTCATGCCCCTCATAAGGGTGCGGGTCGTGACATATATATATATATATATATATATATATATATATATATATATAAACTAAATAAACTAATAAATTAGTATAACTAACTATTACAAAAATTAAGCTTCCAAAATACATTAAATAAATATGGGTGTTTACACCACCATTATAGACGAAGTCTATCTGGGAGAGATCACGGTCAAGTATGAGTGCCTTCCTCGCTTTTGCTCTTTTCTGTGTGAAGGTGGGATATTCCTTCTCCTCCTGCAAAGAGAAGGACTCTCTGAAAGCCATGATCGGCGAGGACTGGACTGAGGAAGAAGTGTCGAGGATAACTGATCTTCTACAGCCTCGTATCAACAAAGACGATTTTAGAGCAGAATTTCCCCGCCCATCTTCCCGCAGGAACTCAGTTGGCAGTTTAAACTGGAATGACTCCCTCCAAATTGCACCTCCGATGGCTGATCCTGGAACTGAGAAGTCGACTGACTCCCTCCCCGAGTCTACTTCCTCCCCCACTCCCCAGCACCCCGAAGGGCCACGTCCACGTGGCAACACTCCTAACCCACCAAATCAGCTCCAGCTGTCGAAGTATCAACCCCCTCATAAGCGGCAAAATCCAAGTGTCACGCCAGTTATTCCTCCTTATCCCCACCTTATAATATCAAATCTCAGCAGTTGTAATCCTACCTTCCATATATTCCTTGCCAAATATTCACTCCACCCCTCCCTGGGCGGGGACCACCCGGATATCATGGACACAGATTGCAAGGAATCCTCGGCCATCAATCAAGCGTTGTCACCAAGCCTCCAAATGCAGCTGTCCCCAGGCAATCCGAACACGAGTGGGACATCTGTTGTTCCTACCTTCCCTACTGCTTCTTCCGCAGTATCCTCCTCAATAGCTGTGACTGAGTACCCATCGCCCATGGTTCACGTCGATACTCCTCAGGTTCCTAGTCCCCTCCTCCGCCATTTTTTTCAGTCTCCACTACTCCGCCTCTCTCCGTCTAAGAACCTCGGCAAGGAACCCATCATAGAGTTCCCCCTTCCTCCCCTCCCTCTTCACCTTTGGTAACCGTTAACAAGACCCCTCCTCCATTTAAATCCTCATGGAAGAGGAGATCCCGCATGGCGCATATCTCATCTCTTCTTCCCAGCCAACCCACTAATAACCGTCCAAGCGACTCGGCTCCCCTCTAATGAATCTAAGACCTCCCAAGAGAATTTCACACTCCATCACTCACAATATTACTATGTCAAAGGTCGTGTAGGCTGACCTCCAACAGCCGCACGAGACATATTAGTCCTTTCCTAGAACTGTCGAGGGGCAAGGAATGCCTCGACAGTCCAGACTCTTCGAGCATTCCTCTCCGCCACCCGTCCCTCCATCTTCTTCATCTTTGAATCTATCTTATCACCACTCCATACTTCCCTCGTCCTCCCTCACCTCGGATACCCCAATGTCTTCTCCGTCCCGTCCATCGGCCAATCCGGCGGTCTGTGGATCGGAGGAATGACTCCACCGACGTTCGGATTCGGAACTGCTTTTGTAGCAGCTGATCTAATAACCGCTTCAACTTCTGTCTCCTTCTCTTCCACCAACCTCATCCTCTTTTCCATAAAACAAACTGAGACATCCCCCGCCTGGAATCTTCTGTATATGTATGGTTGTCCCAAACAGAGAGAGCAGATACAACTGTGGAATACTATGGAGACTCTCTCCTCCTCTTTCACCGTGCCATGGTGCTGTATTGGAGATTTCAACATATATGCAAAGCTGAAGAGAAAATTGGAGGAAGAGGCTTCAACACTCGCTCGGCGGCTGCTTTCAATCAGATGATCAATAATTGTGGCCTTATTGACCTTGGTTGTACTGGCCCAACGTATACATGGTCCAATGGGTGGTGTCCTTCGAACCATATTCAGGAGTGGCTCGACCGGGCATTTGGAAACCCTGATTGGTGCAGTCTCTTCCCCCATACCACTGTATCCACACTCCTGTGCTACAATAGTGACCATGCCCCCATACTCCTCAACACCCACAATCGCCTCTTCCGGAAGAAGCACCCTCTACATTTTGAAGCTTTATGGATGTCGAAGCCTTCTTTCCCTGATGTTGTTTCTTCTGCTTGGACAAGGGCTAAGGAGAATGCAAACAACAACTTCTTGCAACATCTGACCGCAACTATGCAGCACCTTCAAAGATGGAGTCGAGCTACCTTCGGGAACATTAAGGCACGAATCGCCTCCCTCTAAAAGCTCCTTCTCTCTATCCAGTCGAAGAACATTACGGCCGAAACCTTACAACAGGAGAGGGACACCATCGTGGAACTCAACGACCTCCATCTCCTCAAAGAAGCCTATTGGAAGCAAAGAGCCAGATGCAAATGGATACAACATGGCGACAGAAACTCCAAATATTTTCATGTCCGTGCCACCAACAGGTAAAGGAAAAACGAGATCCGATCTGTACAGTTGCCGAATAGAAACTGGAGATCCAACCAAAGTGTGATTGGTAGCACTGTTATCCACCATTTTACTTCTCTTTTTGGGCCAGACGATTCCATCCCTATGGACCCTTCTTTTGTCGTATCCTCCAATCCGCTCCCCGCTGAGGATAACGCTGCTTTGGGTCAGATACCTGATACAAAAGAGGTGCAAAGAACAATCAAGAGCATGGGGCCCCTCAAGGCCCCGGGTCCTGATGGATTCCCTGCGGCATTCTATCAGAAATGCTGGCACGTGGTTGGAGAAGACCTGACCAAGATGATTCAAAATTTCTTCTCCAATGGGCAACTACTCCCCTCCATCAACCACACATATCTTGCCCTCATTCCAAAGCGATCGGCCCCATCAACTCCGACAGACTTTAGGTCGATATCCCTCTACAATACTTCGTACAAAGGTATTACCAAAATACTCACGGTACGTCTAAGGCCACTCATGGATAGGCTGATCTCCCCTTTCCAAAATAATTTCATCCCGAGTTGTCTAATCTCAACATTAAAATAGCCCAGGAGTTGTTCCATGCCATGAAGTATTTCCCCAAGAAGAAGAATTTGTTTTCACTAAAGATCGACATGGTAAAAGCATATGACCGTCTTGCTTGGTCGTTCATCCAAAGTGTCCTACATGGGATGGCAATCCAAGGCCATATGAACTCCTTCTTTATGAACTGCATCACTTCGTCGTCGTTCTCTATCCTAATCAACGGAGCTCCGGAAGGATTCTTAACACCAAGGAAGGGAATCAGACAAGGCTGTCCGATGTCTCAATTTATTTTCATTCTATGCTCCGAAGTCCTTTCCCGACTCTTCTATCGCTATGAACATGAGGACCTTCTCCATGGAATCTGTATCAACCAATACTCCCCTTCCATTACACATCTTCTTTTCGTCGATGACACTCTAATATTTGGTAAGGCTTGTTGTCACGACCCGCACCCACTTTTCGGAACGTGTCCAAGCCAGCCTACGCCGCAGAGTCGGCGGTAGAACGCTGTCAAGCCTGCAAGAAATAAATGTTCAAAAAATAATATTTGCTGCTCATTCACATTTCTACTTTTGTTACAACTTTTACAATGAAAGAAAATACAAGATTTTACAATTACTGGAATTGATACAATTGCTTTTTATTTCTAGGTTGACCTCAGCATACCCTAGCCTTCCCAATGCTAAGAGTGATTGCGGCTAAACCTGAAAAATGTTGGTTTCCAGTCAGGAATGGAACTAAGTACACAAACCGACGGCAATACAAAAATACAATAGAATTAACAAGACATGAAAATAGCATATGGAATATGAAAGCTAGTAAGAAAACTGATGACATAGCACGATAGAGAAATAACCAAGGAAAAAACTAATAAAAGACATCTATCTAGGTGGTGTGAAAGATCTGTTTCGACATGTGAACAGCTAGGGGTAAATCCGACACCTACACGTGTTGTGTGCAGATGCTATTGTTCAAGAATAGACTCATGGGATAGTTCTGGGTAGTTCACATGTCTACTTAGATATTTCTCCTCCCGACTACTCCGTGTGACGAGCGTGTCAACAAGCAGCAAGATATATATATAGACATGAAATGAAAACACTACTATGAATCGGAAAGCAATCAGAAAGTGCACTTGCCTGAGGTCCTTAGCTGGAGAAACCAATAATACCATACCACTCAATGAGCCACAATCAGTCAACACATGCAGAAGTCTCCAGATACTGAAATAAACAGTACTAATATTCTCAGAATAGTCAAATTAGCTAGGATTGCCTATCCTTAAGCCCAATTCTGGACACAGGGGCAAAACGTTAATTTTGGGCAAAAACTATGTCCGCAGTTGGACCCGCTTGCACCGAAAAGCGTGCCAGAGTCAATGGTCTCTAAAGTCGTCAAACTACATGTCTACGAATCCAATTTTCTGATACGAACCCAACCGTATGTCCAAAGTTAGATTCCGGCAGCCGTGCACAAAATCGCCCGTTGAGTGGAACCGTGGGGCCCGCAAAACGATAATTTTATCACTATCTCAGAATCGGACCAAACTTGTCATACAGGACCAAAAAAATGATATGGTCCTGTTGGCACAAGTTTCGTCTCGATCTGACGAGCGTGCACGAAGTTATGACTGAATTTGCATTGTACGGATACGGGGCGATTCTGACGAATACGCGTCAAATTCGTCGCACACACGCGACCAATTTGAATTTCGTCAAAGCCCACACTACCACGAAGCCATTACGCACCTTTCGATGCTTTCGGTTCGTGACCACGTCGCCCGGATTGGCGGGACGTACGTCGTGTCGGAGGGTTTTAAAGTTTTCAAAATCAGTTTTGAATGATAAAATCTAAATTTTGAAATCTGTTTTCTCTGCGTATACTTAATAAAAATTAAATCTACAAAATAGGTTAGGAAGCCCTACATGTTGTCTAAAAAGTTGTTCAATTAGATTTTCTATTATGGTGCTGGATCGATCGGGATCGACCCCCGAACATGGGCTCTTGGATTGTTCAATTCCTGTTCTCGAACAAGTTTTTCGATCGATTTTGGGTCGATTTCCTGGATTGGTCACGCGATTATAGCAGAATATAATCAAAGGGGTTTGAAGGTGGTTGTGTTGGGGTCATACCTGCGCAATCGGGACTTAATTTTGTCGACCGAAGAGGGAGAAACGTGGCCTCAAACATTGCGTGCTTGGGTCGATGTTGCTGTCGTGTTCCTCTTTCACGTGCGGTGTCCGCGGCGGTGCCGGCCGACCGGCGGCCCCACGAGGCGGCGCCCTAGGCTGGGAGGTCGCCAGGGCCGGGGCTGTCAGCGCACAGGGTGGTTAGGGTTTGATGGTTTTCTAACTCCCTTCTCTCTCAATCTCTGTTTATATATACACCCATATATAAGGGGTCGGGTGTTACTTCGTACAGGATGGGTGTTTAGTTACCTCCCGAGAAAGCTGAGCCAAGCTTGCTGGGCCTGTGGGGGTTCAGCTCGGTGGGCCCAGGGCTGAGATGGACTGGGGGCTGAGCAGAGCTAAGCTCGGTTTGCTTTGTTGTTTCGATGGGGAAAGGAGTTAGCCGAGAGCTGCTGGGATTTAAGACTAATGTGGGCTGGGCTGGGTGCTCTTTGCTATTGTTTTTCTTTTCTATTAATATGTACATATTTACATATTTATGATTACATGTGTATATATATACATATATATACATATATATGTATACTTACACACATTTACATACATATATATATATATATATATATATATATATATATATATATATATATATATATATATATATATATATATATATATATATATATATATATTAATTCTAATTAAAACATATAGTCTTGTTTATACATATATATTAATCTAATTAAATACTTATATACCACTCACCTTAAAATATATAATATATATGTATATATATATTTTAATCTATACATACACACATATTTAATATATTTATATATACCTACAAATACACACGTACATTATATATATATATATATATATATATATATATATATATATATATATATATATATATAAAAATATAAATATATATAAAATATATATATATATATATATATATATATATATATATATATATATATATATATATATATATATATATATATATATATATATATATATATATATATATATATACACATACACACACACACACACACATATAAATTAATTAAATAACAAATAAAATATTTCAAATTTTCGGGAAGGGAAGCTACACTTGTCCATCTTCCCTCACGACTGTTCACGACATACTCGATCTATTTTCTTCATGGTCAGGACAATAGATCAACTTTGAGAAGTCAAGTATTTATTTCAGTAAACATGTTCATGCCAACGAGTAGCAATCCCTAGCCTCCATTCTCTGACTATCATTTATGAGCGGCTCTGCCACTTATTTGGGACAGCCTCTCCTTCTATCACTAGGTCGACTTTAAACCTATAATAGCCTGCTGGACAAATGTCGTTCCCGTCGCCAAGGTTGGAAATCAAAATTATTGTCACACGCAGGGAGAACCGTCCTCATCAATTCTACCCTGGCTTTCTTTGCTATGTACTCTATGTCCTTGTGTAAAATTCATGTCGGCATAACTCAGGCATTAGGGAAGTACCAACGGTCGTTCTGGTGGGGGCATGGCGCTACTGACAGACGACTACATTTCCTTGCATGGACAAACTTCTCCAAGCCTAAGCGAGAGGGCTGGCTGGGTTTCAAAAACCCATCGTGGGTTAACGATTCTCTAATTGGAAAGCTCTTGTGGACTTTCCTTACCAAGTCGGATCAACTTTGGGTGCGTCTTCTCATAGGAGTTTATCTACAGAATAGATTGGTATGGACTACCACCAAACGGAGAAGTATGTCTCCTGCGTGGGCGAGTATTATCATTGCTCGCACCTTATTCTAAGGGAAGATACGCTGGTGGATTAACGGAGGGTGGGTGAACATCAATGACGATCCTTGGGTGCCCAACATCCTGGGCCACATAGTTCAGGTACGCAACTCCACTTCAAGCCAACCGACTCTCGTCCGAGAACTTATGGACCTCGACATCAACAGCTGGAACATCCCCCTACTCAACACCCTATTCTCACCGATAGAGGCTAGGGCGATCACCGCTATCAACTTCAATAGTGCAGAGGGGCGTGATATATTTATTTGGACCAGCTCCAAAATATGAGCTTTCTCCTCCAAATCTATATGAGAGCATCCGACATCAGGCTCCTTGTAGTTCATCCACCTCCGCACATGACATGACTTGGAAGCACCTATGGAAAATGAAGTCCATATCCCCACGCATCCAGGTTTTCATTTGGAGACTTCTGAATGGTGCCCTCCCCCTTCTTTCATCTATAAACCAGCGACTACCACTCACCAACCCGTTATTGCCTTTTTGCTTGCTTCATGAGGAAGATGCAAATCATCTCTTCCTTTACCGTCAAACAACGCGTGCGGTCTGGTTTGCTAGTCCAATCGGCCTCCGAGTGGAAAATCACTTTGACATCCATGAACTTCTACACCTTTGGTTGAAGGATGTTGTCGCTCACGAGACCTTCCGGCTTGGTCTCCCCTCCTATGGACATTGTGGAAATGTAGAGCTGATTGTATCTTCCGCCATATTGCTCCTTCCATCCCCCGCATCATTCTTCTAGCCAATATCCTCTATGACAAATATGAGAAGGGTCAGCCAGCTCCCATGGAGATGATCTTTGATCCTCTAAATAACCCGACCATCCTCTACCATTGTGTTGGAAAAGAAGCGCGGAAACCTTTCCCCAAATCGGAGAGTACCTGCGAGAGGACCGAGCAAACAACGCACGAACCCAAAAACAAGCACACAAAAACAACCACGCAGACACAGAGAATTTTTGACGTGGAAACCCTTGCGGGAAAAACCACGGGACGATCGGAGTCCAACCCTGAGAAGCCTCCACTAATGGAATAGAAGAATTACACCCTCTACAAACTCCTCCCGATCCAAATCGGATCCCCACGACACTCAGAGACAAGAACAATGATCACAAGGCTACGAAGAACGAGAACGACGAGTAGAGATTACTCGAAACACGATCTCCTTCGAAAACGACCTTCGATCCTCCGTCTTCTTCTCCGAAGTTGCAATGGCACTCTTGCCTCCTTCTCTCTCAAACTTGTGTTGTCTAATGCGATAATACGATTCATGAATTAGGGTTAAGAAAACTCAATATATCTCCCTAATCCCGTAACCAACCTGGACCGTTGGATTAAATCCAATGATGAAAACTCATCCTGAAATCCGCTTCAGCCCTCCGACACACAGAGTTCGGCCAGAACTCTGTGTGGGGCAACCAGCACCTACTGGCCAAACCCTGGAACGGCCAGACCGAGTTCGGCCCGAACTCGCCATGGGACCGAGTTCGGCCCGAACTCGGATCCCCTGCTTCCAGCAGCTCCAGCAGCAACAACAGCAGCTCCACGTCTACTTTCCGAGCTTCTTCGACACACGAACGGCGCTCGTCGCACTCCGGGGCTTTCTCCACATAGGTTGGGAACCCCACCCACTCCAACAAATCTCCCCCTTCACAACTATGGGGAGGACGTCGTCATCCCGACGATCTGCCTGCAGTACTCAAACTTCCCCCTTGGTAGAATCTTCGTGAACATATCAGCTCCGTTGTCATCTGTATGCACCTTCTCAAGCTCCGCGTCCTTCTTCTCAACCACATCCCGTATCCAATGATACCGAGTCTCGATGTGCTTGGACCGGCTATGAAACGTCTGATTCTTCACAAGATAGATAGCACTCTGACTGTCGCAAAGCAAAGTATACTGCTCTTGCTTCAGTCCCATTTCCTTCAACAGCTTCTTCATCCACAACAGCTCCTTGCAAGCCTTCGTCGTCGCAATGTATTCCGCCTCCGTCGTCGATAAGGCAACACACTTTTGCAACCGCGACTGCCACGACACTGCTCCTCCCGCAAACATCATCACGTAGCCTGAAGTCGATCGCCTCGTGTCTACATCTCCAGCCATATCAGCGTCGGTATACCCAACCAGCTTCGGCTCGTCACCACCAAAGGAAAGTCTCCAACCAGCAGTGCCCTGAAGATATCGTAGAATCCACTTAACCGTACTCCAGTGTACCCTTCCAGGATTCGAAAGATACCTGCTAACCGTACCAACTGCATGAGCAATATCTGGCCTCGTACACACCATGGCATACATAAGGCTTCCCACAGCTGAAGCATATGGAACCCGCTCCATATCTTCCTTTTCGTCCTCGGTAGATGGACACTGCTCCTCAGTGAACTTAAAGTGAGCCGCGAGGGGGAACTCACTTTCTTCGACCCGTCCATCCCGAAACGCTGAAGTACCCGGTGAATGTACTTCTTTTGGGACAAGTGTAGCAGCTTGGACTCTCTCTCTCGGCTGATCTCCATCCCAAGAATAGTCTTCGCTGCGCCCAAATCCTTCATAGAGAAGGCCGCGCCCAGTTGGCACTTCAACTCCGCTATCCTAGTGGCATTCCGACCCACTAATAGCATATCATCAACATAGAGCAATAAGATGATAAAATCATCCTCGGCAAAATACCTCACAAATGTACAATGGTCTGACGTCGTCCGTGCATAACCATGCTCCCCCATAAACGACTCGAACTTTCTGTACCACTGCCTCGGAGCTTGTTGCTTCAGACCATATAAGCTCTTCCTCAACCGGCAGACTAAATGTGACTTGCCTTTCTCACAGAATCCCTCCGGCTGCTCCATGTATAACTCCTCCTCAAGATCACCATGGAGGAACGCCGTCTTCACGTCCATCTGCTCGACCTTCAAGTCGAAACTGGCTGCTAATGCTAGCACCACCCGAATAGACGAATGCTTGACGACAGGCGAAAAAATTTCATCATAATCCACGCCTTTCCGCTGACCGTAGCCCTTGACTACCAGCCTCGCTTTGTATCGAGGGCGAGTAGCATCATCCGTCTGCTTCACTCTGAACACCCATCGATTCTTCAAAGCCTTCTTGCCCTTTGGCAACCGTACCAGATCATAAGTAGAATTGGTGTGCAAGGAACTCATCTCCTCCTGCATAGCCACCATCCACTCCTGCCTGTGTTCGTCTTCCATAGCCTCTGCAAAACTTTTGGGCTCTCCCCCATCAGTCAGTAGCACATACTCATCCGGCGAGTATCTCGTAGATGGTCGACGATCCCTGTTGCTCCTTCTCAGTGGAGCCACTGGTGCTGGCTATATACCGACAGCCTCCTCCCCTTCAGGAACTACCTCTCCGGCATGCTCATCCTCCTGAGGGACACCCTGACCACCATCAGCAGGCTGATGATCAAGGTTGGGAGCAACTCCATGTACCGGCTCCCCCATAACTGGATCCTCCGCGATGTCCTCTGGAAACTGCTCGAAGCGAAATGACTCTAACTCAGGCAATTCCTCAGCCTCAGAAGGCGTCTCGGAATCCTGAGTGTTGGTCATGGTCTGATCCTCGACGAACACCACGTCCCTACTTCTGTAGAGCTTTCCTTCCACTGGGTCGTAGAGTCTATAGCCAAACTCATCCCGACCGTAGCCGACAAAGATGCATCGCCTCGTCTTCGGCTCAAGTTTGGTCCTCTCGTCCTTCGGTACATGCACGAAGGCTTTACAACCAAACGCCCACAGGTGATTGTATGACGGCTCTTTGCTGTACCATACTTTATCAGGCACATCACCCTGCAAAGGAGCACTAGGAGACAAATTAATAATATAAGCAGCTGTGAGAAAAGCCTCACCCCAATAACTGCCCGGCAAATTTGCTTCTGACAGCAAACACCGCACCCTCTCCATCAGTGTCCTGTTCATGCGCTCCGCTACACCATTGAGCTGAGGTGTCTTTGGCGGAGTCTTCTGGTGTCGTATCCCTTGCTCTCTGCAATACGCATCAAAGGGACCGATGTATTCGCCGCCATTGTCGGACCGAACACACAACAACTTCTTGCCCGTCTCCCTTTCAACGGAGGCCTGAAACTCCTTGAAAGTAGGCAGCACCTGATCCTTGGTCTTTAAGGCATAGACCCAAACCTTCCTGGAACAGTCATCAATGAAAGTCACAAAGTAAGAAGCACCACCAAGAGATTTTACCTTCATAGGACCGCAGACATCCGAGTGAATCAACTCGAGCAACGCCGGCTTCCTCGAACTTGGGTGACTCTGGAAAGACACCCTATTTTGCTTCCCAGCCAAACAGTGCGTGCATTTCTCCAACTTTGTAGACTTGAGCCCCGAAATCACTTTCCTGTTCACCAAGTAGCTCATCCCCTTCTCGCTGATATGGCCGAGCCGCCTGTGCCACAACTCGGTAGACGCGTCACTGACTGCGTTCACCTCCTGTGCCCCCTCTGTGCTCCCCTCCATATAGTAGAGACCGGACTTCTTGCTTCCTCTGGCAATCACCATCGAACCTCTGGAAAGCTTCCACTGACTATTCCCGAAGAGACTGAAGAATCCCTCGTCATCCAACCTTCCAACCGACACCAGGTTGAAACGGATATCAGGGACATGACGAACATCCTTGAGAACAAGAACCGCACCCGTCTTCGTTCTCAAATGCACATCTCCAATGGCAACCGCCTTCGACACATCTCCGTTGCCCATCTTCAACACGCCACAGTCGCCTGTCGTGTAAGTGGCAAACAGTGCCCTATTGTGAGATACATGTGCTGAAGCCCCTGAGTCTACCAGCCAAGAATTGTCATCGCAGGCGAGGTTAGTAATGACCTCATCACCTACGACGATCACATCGCCTCCATGTACCGAGGCCGCCGCTGTAGTGTTCTCTTCTTGCTTCCCCTTGTCGCCCTTCTTCTCCTTCTTCCAAGCGAAATAATTCTGCTTGATATGGCCCTTCTTACCGCAATGTAACACTCTGAGTCCTCGTACCGACCTTTGGACTTCCCCTGCTCTTGTCTCTGCCACCACCTGGACCCCTGCTTTTGCCCCTTCCGCGGCTCTCTGAAACAAGTGCCTCTGAGTGGTGGGATGTGGATGAAGTGCCCTGAGAACGTCTCCGCATCTCTTCATTCAACACCCCGCTCTTGGCAAACTCCAGACTGACCACGCCCTCTGGAGCAGAAGCGATCATAGATACTCGTACAGTCTCCCACGAGTCTGGCAAGGTACACAGCAGCCACAGTCCCTGAACTTCGTCGTCGAACTTGACTCCCATAGAAGATAGCTGGTCAACCACGCCCTGGAAATCACTCAAGTGATCCGTAATAGATGCCCCATCCTTGTACCGCAGACCCATCATCGTTCGGATCAGGAACAACTTGTTTACCCCGGTCTTCTTCGCATACAAGGATTCCAGCTTATCCCACAACGTCTTCGCATGCTCAATATTGGCAACGTGGTTGTACACGTTCTCATCAACAAACTGCTGTATGTACCCACACACCTGTATGTGCTCGAACTTCCAGTCCTCCTCGGATTTATCACTGGGCTTCTCGGTTGCAAACACAGGTAGATGCAGCTTCTTGACAAATAGCAAATCCTTCATCTTGCTCCGCCAATAATGATAGTTTGTGCCATTAAGGTTCACCATGCGCACCGGCTTCACGTCCATCTCTCCTCTCTGGTTCCTCTGTCAACTCCTGACACCCTTTGAACCCAAAGCTCTGATACCACTCTGTTGGGAAAGAAGCGCGAAAACCTTTCTCCAAACCGGAGAGTACCTGCGAGAGGACCGAGCAAACAACGCACGAACCCAAAAACAAGCACACAAAAACAACCACGCAGACACAGAGAATTTTTGACGTGGAAACCCTTGCGGGAAAAACCACGGGACGATCGGAGTCCAACCCTGAGAAGCCTCCACTAATAGAATAGAAGAATTACACCCTCTACAAACTCCTCCCGTTCCAAATCGGATCCCCACAACACTCAGAGACAAGAACAATGATCACAAGGCTACGAAGAACGAGAACGACGAGTAGAGATTACCCGAAACACGATCTCCTTCGAAAACGACCTTCGATCCTCCGTCTTCTTCTCCGAAGTTGCAATGGCACTCTTGCCTCCTTCTCTCTCAAACTTGTGTTGTCCAATGCGATAATACGATTCATGAATTAGGGTTGAGAAAACTCAATATATCTCCCTAATCCTGCAACCAACCTGGACCATTGGATTAAATCCAATGATGAAAACTCATCCTGAAATCCGCTTCAGCCCCCCGACACACAGAGTTCAGCCAGAACTCTGTGTGGGGCAACCAGCACCTACTGGCCAAACCCTGGAACGGCCAGACCGAGTTCGGCCCGAACTCGCCATGGGACCGAGTTCGGCCCGAACTCGGATCCCCTGCTTCCAGCAGCTCCAGCAGCAACAGCAGCAGCTCCACGTCTACTTCCCGAGCTTCTTCGACACACGAACGGCGCTCGTCGCACTCCGGGGCTTTCTCCACATAGGTTGGGAACCCCACCCACTCCAACACATTGGAGCCCGCCGGTGGAGAGGTCCATTAAAATCAATATTGATGGGACCACTAATTCGTCGGCCCTTACAGCATCCGTGGTTGCGAGATATTCTTCTGGCAGATTCCTTGGCGCCGAAACTTGTTACCTATCGCCAATCCCATTCTCCGATTGCAGTCTTCTTGCCGAGATCTATGCTGTTAAGTTAGGCTTTCAACTGGCCTTGCTCTTCTCCAACATATACATCATAATCGAAGGATACAACATCACGGCACAGAGGATATTCCAAGGTGACTCCAACCTCATCCCTTGGAGAATGCTCGACCTAGTCCAGTCTATCAAGAAGGATATCCCACCTTATGTGCGCACCAAATTTATGTTTGTACGGAGATCAGAAAACCAAGTAGCTCACACTCTGGCGAGACATGCTCTACATTGCAAACTTACTACTCCTTTTCTTACCCCTCCTAGTTGTATTCTCCAGCAGCTTGTTGTAGACACCTCACAACTCTCCTCTTCTATCCCTGTTGATTAATTTTGGCATTCAATAAAGGATACCATTGTTTCAAAAAAAGTCAAAAATAATTCAAATATGATCTAATTAGTAAAATCAAATGATCAAACGTAATCTACTTTCCATCAAAGCTAAATATTATTTAAATAAGCAAATTTAAAATTGTAATTGTATTTAATCAGACTATAATCGACTATGATCTACATGAAATGTAATTACAACTAAATTTAATGTTCTAATTACAATCCATTATATTTATGAAATATAATTTAATCTTACATACCATATCTTCTATTTGCTACTTAAATTTTCCTCTAATCTATATTATTTACCTTCTTCCAAAAAATAGATATTCGAGTAGATTGACAGGGTTTCTAAATAGATATTTTTGTATATCAGTTTTATTAATTAAATTAATGATTTGAAATTGGATTTCCCAAATTTAAACGCTGATATTGAGATGGATTGAAAATGTATAATCTGATCATGTGTTTTTAGAAAACTAATTTGCTGATTTGACCCCGTATAGGAATCATGAATTTGACTCAGTAAAAAAATATAGTAACCTAGATCATGAATTTAAATTTAACTCAAATTTAACCATTATTTAAATAAATATGTAATATAAAATTCACATCCTATTCTCATCTTAATACGATGGATACTTTAAAACTAACCATGTTAAAAACAATTCAAACATGATCTAATTAGTAAAATCAAATGGTCAAATTAATGCAATCTAGTTAATTTTGATCTAAATTAAATATAACATAATTAATTAAATGTAAAAGTTATAACTATATTTAATCTAAGTCATAATCCATTATCCATGTGAAATATGATTACAACTATAGACATGATACTTCCATTAGTTTTGTATAGAAGATATGCTTGTCCCCCCTTTGTCGTCTATACTTTAATTGATTGATTGCTTTCTCCCAACCATTGACAGATACAACAAGTGTATGAAGAGAGTGAGAAAATCAAGCAAACCCCAAAGACCAGCAAAGAGACAAAGCAATGTCATTAGTAGTATTTCTGACGAAACAAAGAGATAGAGCAATGACATTAGTAGTATTCCTGACGACGTCCTCGTCTCGCGGATCTTCGTAAGGCTTCCGGCGAGATACGTACCTGTTGTTCGATTGGTGTGTAAATCTTGGTACGCGTCGACGAAGAGTCCAAGTTTCATCCTCAGTCATGCCGGTCAAGCCCGCAAAAATATCGTGTTCGGGTCCATCAATTCCACAGGTAAGTCCACTTTCTACAATGTTAGTCTCGACGATTTGTACATTACTCTCAACGAGAGTGCCAAAAGAAGCCAAAGGAGAGCTATAGTAGAGATAGATGCACTAAATCTTCCAATGAAGCTGATGGAGTATGCTGGCAGAATTTCTAAGCTTAGCTTGTCAGCTTCCTGCAATGGGCTGTTGTGCTTTGATATTGCGGGACATCGCAATAGGAGAACTGGCTACATTATCTGTAACCCATTAACCAAGGAGTAGCTTAATGTTCCCCGAAATTTGAGTATAGATTGTTGCGACGGTATGAAACTGACGATAACACAGATTATGATTATGATTAAGAAAACATAGTACACAATGTTGGATATGAAGTGTTCAGTATCGGTCGCGGATCGAATAGAGGAGCTTGGAGACTTGTTAATGGCTCTTCTGGTAAGCGTCTCTGGCAATCATGTATCTTTGTGATGCATGGGAATGTCTATTTTCTATCAGAAGATGATTGGGATTATGTAGTAGCAATCTATATGAATAGAATTTAGTAGAATATTTGACTTGTTTATTATTGAGATGGAGCTACACTTATATAGGAGAGGCTAACCCCTCTCCTTATTATTCTACTCGATGTGGGACTAAAAGTCCATTAATACTCTCAACACTCACCCTCAAGATGGGCGATAGGTATCAATCATCCCTATCTTTTTACATAGTTTAGAGAGACTTAATGAATTAAGTCCCTTAGTAAGACAATATGCAACTTGTTCTTCTAAGCGAACATGATCGAGCTTTAATATTCCTTTCTCTAGCTTTTTCTTGATGAAGAACCGATTGATCTCGATGTGCTTCATTCTGGCATGCTGAACTAGATTGTTAGCTATACTTAGTGCTGCTTGGCTGTCACTCAGAAGACGTAATGATGTTCCTTGGTCCAGCTTCAACTATGTCAGCAATACTTTCACCAACAACAATTTTGACACTCTCAGAGCCATAGCTCTATATTCTGCTTCAGCGGTTGATCGAGCTACCACATACTGTTTCTTGCTTCTCCATGAGACTAGGTTATCCCCCACAAATTAAACAATACCCTGAGGTAGACCTTCTGTCATCCATGCAACTTGCCCAATCTGCATCGCAGTATTCCTCAACACTAAGGTGTCTATTGTTCTTGAACCATATCCCTCTTCCAGGAGCCCCATTTAGATATCTCAAAATATGAAAAACTGCATCCATGTGGCCCTTCTTGGATCATGCATGTAGCGACTCACTATGCCCACAACAAATGAGATATCAGGGCGAGTGTGACCCAGATAAATCAATCTGCCTACAAGTCTCTGATACCTTTTACGATCAATCGGCTCTCCTACCTATGCCCCTAATTTATTTTACTAGTAAATCGGAGTGACTGCTGGACGACATCCCAGCATACCAGTTTCTGTGAGCAAGTCTAGTATATACTTCCTCTGAGAGAGGATGATCCCATCTTTTTCTCAAGCTACCTCGATCCCGAGAAAATACCTCATTATTCCCAAGTCCTTTACATCAAATTATTTGATAAGTGCCGACTTCAGCTGAGTAATCTTCTCTTCCTCATCACCTGTGATCACTATATCATCTACGTATAAAGCAAGTATGGTAACATGGCCTCGCGCATGTCGGAAGAAGACTGTGTGATCTGCATTAGTCTGGCTGTACCCCATGCCAGTGGCAGCTTTTCTGAATCTTTCAAACCATGTCCGAAGAGATTTCTTGAGTCCATACAGGAGATTGCCTGTGACAGCTTTTCTCGCACCGATGGCTTACCTGGCCGGTGACGACCACCCGCTGCGGGAGGGAGGGGGGGGGGGGGGGGGGGGGGGGGGGGTGGCCGGCGGGGCCCGCCAGAGCTTCTCTCTTCTCCAGAGCCATATGTATGTATATATATATATATATATATATATATATATATATATATATGGCCGGTGACGACCACCCGCTGCCGGGGGGGGGGGGGGGGGGGGGGGGGGGGGCTACCAGAGCTTCTCTCTTCTCCAGAGCCATATATATATATATATATATATATATATATATATATATATATATATATATATATATATATATAGCAAATGATCTCTAGTCTAGTGGTTAAGGGAGGTGCATGCGGCCTAAGTGGTCGGGAGTTCGAGCCTCAGTGGAGGCGAGTTCGCCACCATTATCCATTGCTTCAAATATATATATATATATATATATATATATATATTACCTCCACTAGAAATCCGCATCAATAGACAATAGTAATGTCGAAAAACACATGGTTTAAATCTTGATATGCTGGGAATATAATGTCAAAAGCCTTGCTGAAATAAAGTTATCAATAGTAGTAATTAATGCAGCCTCTTGGTGTTGAAGTGGTCAATGAATAGAGCTCTAAAGAAACCAAGATCCAAGACACTAATTAATATCCGACTGTCTGCAGGCTGACAATATGAAGGAATGTCCAATCCATCTTTCCTTGCAGCTTCTTCAAATTCAACATCATTAACATCTAAGTGTGGCTTTGCATTATAATTTGTTGAATGTAGATAGTCATAGAAGTAGAACATGGAGTCCTACGTGATTCTTGTATTGGGCGTGATACTAGAACCTTTCTGCATTCTCGTCTATGTGCACATTTTGGTTGCATACCACTCTTCTGATTTTTGTTGGCTTAGATATGGCATTCCTTCTTGGGCACGACGATCGAGTTACTCCGGTATCATCTACTGTTACTATTGCCTCTCCCTTCTCTCGTATTTTGGTTTCTCGTGCATAGTATGATCGCCTTCTTTGCGCTCAGCCGACTCACTTTATGTCTCTATCTTATGTTTCTTTGAGCGTCGGTATAATCGGTCGGCATTTGATAGAGCTGTCAAAATGGGCTAAGCCCGTTGGGCCGGCCCGTCCCGCCCGCCAAAAAGGTGGGTTGGGCCGAGCATTTAAGAGCCCGCCAAACAGGCGGGCCTAGGTGGGCTGGCCCGCTAGTAGCCCGCCCCGCGGTGGGCTAGCCCGCGGGCCAAGTGGGTTGGCCCGCCGTCTATTTTTTTATAAATTTTTTTATTTTTTTATTTAGCACATATATGAGATATGTATATAAATGATAAAAATTTCCATTTAATGCAAGTAATGATGTATAAAATGTTAAATTTGGTCATTTATTTACATGAATGAAGGTGTTTTAAAGAAATATCTACTATTATAATGTTTCTTATATTTTACTTGTAATTTGATGTATATGAGAGTGGATAGAAAATATTATATATATGATTTTTTTTCCTTTTAAGAAACTAAATAATAATTTAAAAAATTAAAAAAAATTAAGCGGGCTGACACGCCTAGCCCGCGGCCCGCCGGTGGGTTGGGCTGGGTTGGAATTTTTCCAACCCGCCAAAATGGTGGGTCGGTCCGCCCCGCCCCGCCAAATGGTGGGTTATGGAGGGTTACGGGCCGGCCCGCCCCGCCGGCCCGTCTTGACAGCTATAATATTTGATCGATTTTTTCGGTAATTTTTAAAATCGGTATTTGAAAAATCAATATCAATATCGTACCATTTAGGATCGATTTTTTCGGTTTTGGTTAAATCGGTATTCGGTCGATTTTTTTTTCGGTATCGATATTTTACCAATTAATATTTGATCAATTAACACACTTAATATTGTAGAACCTCTTAACCTATAATATATATTTTTTACTTTTTTGGAAGCATTAATTTTAAAGCCAAGCCTCTACCAACCAAAAATTAATCAAAATTATCAGAACAATATGTAACAAGTCGCAAACACCTAAAAATGAGCTTAAAATATCAAACACGGTCACTAAGTTTAATCTTTAGTATAAGTTTAAGTAACCAAAATTCACTTCAAAATTCTATGAGAACACAAAAACATAAGCTCAAAAGATCAAAAACTCAATTCTTAGCATTCTTAACATAAATTCAAGTCCACTAAAATCCATTCCAAGTTCTAGGAAACCAACCAAAACAAAGATAAAAATGAAAATGAGTAGTGTAAAATTAATCATGAACAACATTAAAAAATGTGTGTGTGTGTGAATCGGTTCGGTTTTGTATTTTCGTTATGGTATTACACTCAAACCGTTAGCATTACCATTATACGGTAATTTAGTCGGTTCGACAATTCGTTATCGGTACATAATTTTGGTTCGATTTTTCGAAATATTTTTAATCGGTATTCGGTCGATTTTTCGGTATCGATCGGTATTTGCTCACCCCTTTACGCACCAAAGTTTTTGGTGAATCTTCTATCTATCAGCAGACATACTAGGACTTTAGACTACTTTATTATATCCTTCTCTTCTTTTTTGTGAGTTTCATAATCTTTGGAAGTTGCAAAGTTCATGGGAGTTTTTTGCATGGAGAACTTATACTACTTGGACAAGTCATGATTTCTCTCGACTTCTCGAGAATTTGTATTCCCTCTTTAGTAACATCAATGTCTTAGTCATCTTCCTCTGGAGCAGTTTGTCATGTGTAATTATAATTATTATTTTTCTATGTGGCATTGAAATTTAATAGATGTTAATCTTATCTTTTTGCAGTAATTCATGTTTAGTTCCGTATTACAATGAGAAATAGAACACTTTCTATCCCGAGAAGAACCTTCATTCACAATAGTAAAGGCAATTATACAAAGTACCAAGTATTTATTTTCTATTAGCTGAACAAAAAATGATTTGTCATGTGCTAACTGAATGTCGGTATATGTTATTTTTTTGTTTTAAACCTTTCTTTCTGATCTACCTATGATACCCATATCACTTCATAGTTATGCTATAGGCTTCCCACATGTTTAAGATCTAATGAATTGTGTTGTAATTGATTGATGATATAATTTCATTGATAGTCTCATAGGTTTTATATAGTCTTTACATCATGAAATATCCAATAGAATATCCTATGGCATATTCTGGCATCCCAAATATGTCCTCAGGATATTCCCATACTAAACATATTATATTCCTATACTAAATATACCAATACTCCCACTCAAGATGGGCGAAAGATATTCACCAAGCCCATCTTGTCACATCCTCTAATTATGCTCACAGAGCTAAGTCCCATAGTCAGTCCGTCTGCTGCCTGATGCTTGGTTGGAACATGGCCTATCTCCAGTAGTCCACTAACCAACTTCTCCTTGATGAAGAACCTATCGATCTCAATGTGGTTGGTCCTGTCATGCTGTACTGGATTGTTGGCAATACTAATAGCTGACTGGTTGTCACAGCACAACTTCATCTTGGCTCCTTGATCCAGCTTCAGCTCCACTAGCATATTCTTCAACCAAAGCAGCTCTGCAACTCCAAAGGCCATAGCTCTGTACTCCACTTCAGCTGTCGATCAGGCTACCATTGATTGCTTCTTACTCCTCCAAAAGACCAAGTTGCCTCCAAAAAATATGCAGTATCCCGAGGTAGACCTCCTGTCATCAGCACAACTAGCCCAGTCAGACTTACAGTAGCCTTTGATGTCCATGTGATTATTCTTCCTGAACATCAGTCCCTTCCAGGGGGCACCTTTCAAGTATCTCAGAATCTGGTATACTGTGTCTATATGACCCTTCCGTGGGTTATGCATGTAGCGGCTCACCACACTAACTGCAAAGCATATATCTGGATGTGTGTGGCTCAAATAGATCAGCTTATCCACCCGTCTTTGGTATCTATTCCGGTCAACTGGTTCTCCAGCCTCAGCATTCAGCTTGCACCTCTGATCGATTGGCGTTGCTACATGTATGCATATCAACATCCATGTTTCTGTGAGAAGGTGCAGTGCATAATTCCTCTGAGAGAGAACAATCCCCTTTGCGTCTCAAGTGATCTCAATCCCAAGGAAGTAGCGAAGAAGACCAAGGTCCTTCACCTCAAATTTCTTGCCAAGCTTCCCTTTGAGTCGGACGATTTCCTGTTCATCATCTCTCGTGATAATCATGTCCTCAACATACACAACAAGTATGGTGATGTGGCCTCCGCTCCTTCTGAAGAATACAATATGATCAGCATTGATTTGATGATATTCCATTCCTATCATCGCTCTCCTGAATCTGTCAAAGCACGCTCGAGAAGACTGCTTCAGTCTATAGAGGGACATTTTCAGTCTGCTGACCTTGCATGCTGTCTGATTTATGCCAAATCCTGGTGGTATCTCCATGTAAACCTCCTCTACTAGATCTCCATGAAAAAATACATTCTTCACGTCTAGTTGGTGTAGCTCCTATCCACCATTTGCTGCCAACGAGATCAGGGTCCTAACAGTGCTCATCTTCACAACTGGTATAAAGGTCTCGTCATAGTCGATGTCGTATGTCTGACTGTATCCTTTTGCTACTAGTCGAGCTTTGTAGCGCTCAACCTATCCATCTGGGTTCTGCTTCAAGGTAAAGACCCATTTGCATCCGACTGCTCTCTTTCCCTCCGGCAGTCTCACCAGCTCCCAAGTGTGATTCTTATCAAGAGCTCCTAACTCCTCATGCATTATCGCTTTCTACTTTGGATCGTTCTTGGCAACCTGCCAATTGTTAGGTACAATAATACTATCCAAAGATGCTATAAATACTCCATGAGAAGAAAAGATATGGTCATAAAAAATTTAGCAAGATCCCAACCATATCTGTCCGGAGGATTTTTCGCATTGCTGCGGGTGGTCCTTCGTACAGATAGTGGTGTGGGAGGAGTAGGAGTTGGGACGAACGTAGGCAAGGGACTTGGCACTGGCACTGTAGGTACTGGTCCTGCAGTTTGCTTCTCCCTCCTGCTATAGGTAAGTAACTCCCCATGAGTCGTAGGCCTAACACTTCTCATCTCATTTCTCTGTTTTGCTTCACCTTCTTGTTCCTCCTCATGCCAAACTTCCAAATCAGTCACCACCAGGTTCTCTATCTCCCCCTCTCGCCTTATACTGGTAGTATTAGGCGTGTTGTGTGAAGTTCTCTCCTTGCGGTAGTATGGTTCATGCTCCCGGAAGTGGACATCCATACTGACAAACTTTTCTTCTCTACTGGACTCCAGCACACATACCCCTTCTGAGTTGCTGAGTAGCCTACGAAGATGCACTTAACCGCTATGGGGTCAAGTTTTCCAACTGATGGTCTGTTGTCCTTCACAAAACATACACCAGAACACCTTCAGTGGAAGTATCCCACTATTATTGTCTTGTAATACATCACATGGGGACTTCCATCCCAAAACTTTCGAAGGCATCATGTTGATGAGTTGAGCTGCTGTTAACACTGCATGCCCCCACAGACTTTGTGGGACATTCATGTCGATCATCATACTTCTTGCGGACTCCAGACGGTACATGTCATTTCTTTCTTTCTGCTACTCTATTTTGTGCTGGTGTACGTATGCACAGGTGGTTTGATGCTGGATCTCGTGTGCTGACAAGTATTCTGCAAGCATCTTATTTGTATACTCCATTCTATTGTCAGATCTCAGTATCTTTACAACTGAGTTGTACTGAGTCTGGATATGCTTATGAAAATCTTGAAAACAAGCAGGTATATCACTCTTATTTTTTTTATCAAATACAACCAGGTGACACGAGAGGCATGCACAATCAATAAAGGAAACAAAATACATATACCCATTAACAGTGTTAATATGATATGGACCCTAAATATTGGAATGTACTACCTCAAAAGCAATAAAGCTCCTATGACCCGTACCAACATATGAGCTTCTAGTAAGTTTTTCTAACTCGCATGCATCACATACTAATTTTTTATATCTATTTTTACATAAATCTCTGGATATAACTTACTTACAGTATCAAAGGAAGAATGTCCCATCCTTCTATGATGAAGTATCAAAGTCTCCTCAGTCCTCTGTTGCAGTCCTCCCATTCTAGCCTTCTCTACCATAGATACCAGTGCTAAGTCCAGTCCTTCTCGATCTAGGTACCAAGTCCCTCATGCCAAGTGCCAGTCCTAAGTCTTCGTCCCGTCCCTTTCTCCTGGAAGATCACCTTAGGAATATCAAAAGAAACAATGCATTTAAGTTGGAGAATCATAGAACTAATAGACAAGAGACTGAATGGAAAGGATAGAGCATGTAAAATATTGGATAATCTTACTGAACCTGTGTCACGCCCCAGAACCAGAATACTGGAGAGCGGGGGCAGACATAGCCAGCTACGTATATGAAATGGAATCCATCTCGCTATACGGTCACGGCTGTCTAGGATACATGAGGGTTTATCTACAAGCCAACAGTCTCTTAAGGTCATGAACAAGCCTATTGTCTCAATCACAAGCAAGTAAGTAAAAGTTACAAGATGTATGATCATTAAATATACAATAATAAGGCGTCCCAAATATTACATATTCAGCTGATCATGAAGCTAGTCGTTACAAAATGTCAGGACTAGCAAGAGTTTAGTCATACATGATCAACCCTAGGATCTGTTAATCATGTTACAGCCCGTAGGCAGACAGTAAGTAAGTGCAATCGAGCTAAACAGGTGCTCGTCGGCTAAACGCCTCAAAAAGAATATTTTTACAATAGAGCGGGAGAGCCAAAAATAACCCACTCGTTGCCAGGGTTCCGTCTAGTGGCCACCATCTGGCTGGAAGGTCGGTAGATCCTCTGGAGCTGCTTCGAAATCTGGCCACACAAAACCAGCTGGGTCAGATCCCAGAAAGAGCGAGTGCCACAAAGGAGGCTTCACTTAAGAACTAAAACCAGCAATCAGCACAGAAATATAAATAAAAGTAAATAAGAACTGGAATTAAAAGAAAACATACCAGGATGATATACGACGAGATAACCATGGAACTATTCAGATAGCCAGGTTATAACCCGTAAACCAAACAAGGGCCGGAGTTATAACCCTTCATCTGAACGGAGCTTGGTTTCTCACCATTTATCGGTAAAATAAATATAAGCATGCTGGTCCTGCAGCAATCTGGAACAGGATCAGGGCAAGACTAGACTGGCTAAACTCCATCCAATCATTTCACGGCCAAACAAGACCTACGGCTTGATACATTAACTAACTAGGGTTATCACAGTCCTAGTTATTAACAAGATGCAGCGAGATTATTCTACAGCTACAAGCCCTGCAGACCATCCAGGTTACCCAGGTCGAAAGATTAGGGTTGAATTCAGGTGTGTACATCTCCCGGGAGACAAATGTACCCTTAAGTAGCTTGAAGGGGTGCAACACATGACAGTGTGCTGGAAATGTGCCCTACTCGACGGCAGGCTACAGATCCCAAGCGCGCCCAGGTAACGAGATTGCCTGTAGCTGGAAAATCTCTTCATGACTAGTGTATTAATCTAGTTATTAACCTTAGTCCATTTTAGTAGGTACCCCTGACCGTGGTACTCAGGAGACCCATCCTAGACATGATGCAAGACAAGACTGGTTTATTTATACAAGCACAATCGCCCACGGTGTCCAGGTTATTATACAGGTCATGTCATGTCAAGCAGCCGTCACAACAGCTTATCGAGATATAACATGTCAGGTTATCAGGTCAAGTGTACTAGTCAGGAGTGCGCCACGATGGGCCACTATCAGGTCATGTCAGGTAATCATGTCGGGAGTGCACCACCACGGGTCACTATCGTGTCAGGCTCAATTATCAATTCCAAACATATCAAGTAAATTCATGATTATCAAGTTCAGGACAAAAGACGTAAGGATATAAAATGGGCGTAAAATATCTAATAAAGGAGAAAAAAAAATATATAGGGGTCACAAGCTCTCGGGCTGAACCAGGGAGACAAAATAGGCTAGCGTACGCTCAAGCCAGCGTACGCTCAAGGCCAGCGTACCCAAGCACGCGTACGCCCAAGCTGGCGCACCAAAGGGTCCATACGCTTCCAATGGGAAGCGTACGCAAGGGTCAGCGTACACAAGGGCACGCTCAAGCTACAGGTCAACGTACGCTCAAGCTAGCGTACGCTCAAGACTGCGTACGCTCAAGTCAGCGTACCGAAGGCAGCGTACGCTCAAGCTAGCGTACCAACAGACACGCTAGGCTAGCGTACGCTCAAAAGTCACGCTGGCAACAGTCAGCGTAACCAAGCTAGCGTACCAAAGACACGCTAGGCTAGAGTACGCTCAAAGTCACGCTGGCAACAGTCAGCGTAACCAAGCTAGCGTACCAAGGATGCGCTAGGCTAGCGTACGTACGCTAAAGAGCGGCGTACCAAGGTCAGCGTACGCTCGCTAAAGAGCAGCGTACCAAGGCTAGCGTACGCTCGCTAAAGAGCAGCGTACCTCAGCGGCTTAAGCTAAAAAGCTAGCACACTGCTCACTGTCTTCTCCAAAATGGCAAGAACAGCAAGAACTCCAAGGGTTAAATCCAGGACTCCAAATGCTCATAACTTGGTCAAAACAAGTCCGAATCCAAGTTTCCAAAGGTCGAAATTGGGTAGAAGAAAATTTCCAACCTCATGGAACCATCAGAACTCGAAAACCAAGAAGTTAATTAGATCAAAACTCCAAAAATCCGAAGAAGACAATTTTTTCTACATCTACAAAACCATGCATCAAAATGAAAATCTTCAAGTTCTAAAGTGGGTTAGATCCATGCTAGGAAGCCATCAGAACCATCAAAAGGGGTTCTTAAGTGAGAGCAAGGTGCACTTGCCTAAGGGGTTGGGGAGTTGTGGAGAGGAAGGAAGAAGAAGAAGAAATAAATGAGAGTTATGGAGGAGAGAGAGGGTTGGTGGGGAAATAAATATCATGGGTGGTGGTAGGTAGGGGGTTCATGCCTTGGGTTCATGATGAACCAAGCATTGGGCCGGCCGAACCAATGCCAACCCAAGCCAACCCAAACCGAGAACAACCTAAGCCAAGAAATAAACAAGGAAAAATACAAGAAAATACGTACACGTATTTCCAAAAATACGTAATACGAACACAGGCATTACAACTCTACCCACCTTAAAAGAATTCCGTCCTCGGAATTTAATCAAGGGGCTAGAGGGACAAGAACAAACTACACTAATAACAAGCAAGCTATACTAGGCAATCAATCAATCATGCATGCAAGGATTCGATGGCATGAGGCATAAGAAAGATATTATACCTCACGAGTCAAACAAGTCGGGATATCGCGAATCGGATGTCGTCCTCACGCTCCCACGTTGACTCACCCAAAGAGTGATGACCCCAAGCAACTCGGACTAACTTGATAGTCTTGTTCTTGAGGATCTTCTCTCTCCGGTCCAATATAGACACGGGCCTCTCCTCATACGAAAGGTTGGTACCAACAACCAATTCCGAATGATCCAGGATATGGCTCGGGTCCGGGATATACCGTCGTAATTGGGATACATGGAACACGTCATGTACCTCACTTAGCGACGGCGGAAGAGCGAGACGATAGGATACATCTCCTACTCGCTCCAGAATGTCGAACGGTCCTATATACCTAGGACTAAGCTTTCCCCGTACGCCGAAACGAATGACGCCACGGTTAGGCGAAATCCTAAGGAATACATGATCGCCGACCGAAAACTCGAGAGGGCGCCGATGAGAATCGGCCCAATGACGCTGGCGATCTTGAGCAACTCGAAGGTGATCTCTGACTCGCCTGACCACTTCAACTGTCTGAGCAATCATCTCTGGACCAAGCATCTGCCTCTCTCCAACATCATCCCAGGCTAACGGGAATCTGCACTTCCTACCATACAGTGCCTCGAACGGTGCCATCTAGATACTGGCCTAGAAACTGTTGTTGTATGAGAATTCCACCAGATGCAAGTGATCTTTCCATGAGCCACCGAAGTCAAGCATGCAAGACTGCAACATATCTTCAAGAGTCTGGATCGCGCGCTCCGACTGGCCATCTGTCTGCGGGTGGTATGCTGAACTGAACTGGAGACGAGTCCCCAAACTCTCTTGCAAGCTACGCCAAAAGTACGACGTAAACCTTGAATCTCGGTCCGAGATGATACTGACTGGGACACCATGCAATCTGACAATCTGCCTGAGATACATCGCTGCCAACTGAGCTGTCGACTGACCAACTCTAAATGGGAGAAAGTGAGCCACCTTCGTGAGCCTGTCAACTATAACCCAAATAGCATCTCTACCAGCTGGGGATCTAGGTAATCCAGTCACGAAATCCATGGTCACATGCTCCCACTTCTATTCTGGAATCGGCAAGGGCTGGAGAAGTCCATCCGGTCTCTGATGTTCGGCTTTAACTTGTTGGCAAACCAAACACTGAGAGACAAACCGAGCTATCTCCCGCTTCATGCCATTCCACCAGAAATGCTGTCGGATATCACGGTACATCTTCGTACTGCCGGGATGGATGGAATACTGTGAACTGTGCGCTTCTGACATGATCTCATGTCTGATATCTCCACTGGGTACACAAAGACGCTTACCATGTCGAAGTGTACCATCTTCATGAATGCATAACTCTGGTCTTCTTCCTGCCTCATACTCTGCTCTGAGTCGCTGAAGCTTGGAATCTGCCGACTGCGCCATCCGGATCCTCTCTACTATAGTGGACTGAACTTGTAAACTGGCCATCAATGCGACACTGGAAGGGAGAACAACTTCGATATCCATCTTCTGAAGATATGCTAACAGCTCTGGTTGTGCTGTTAGAAAATAAACTCCGGCTCTCCTGCTCAATGCATCTGCTACAACATTGGCCTTCCCGGGATGATACTGCAAGTTGACATCATAATCCACAAGAAGCTCCAGCCACCGTCTCTGACGCATGTTAAGATCCTTCTGGGTGAAAACATACTTCAGGCTCTTGTGGTCGGTAAAAATCTCCACCCTGTCTCCGTACAAATAGTGCCTCCACAACTTAAGTGCAAACACCACTGCTGCCAGCTCCAAGTCATGGGTTGGATAATTCCTCTCATGATCACGAAGTTGTCGTGACGCATAAGCTATTACCTTTCCATGCTGTATCAGAACACATCCTAAACCTCTGCCTGAAGCATCACAGTATACTGAGAATCCTCCGGTTCCATCGGGAAGCGTGAGAATGGGAGCTGTTATCAGGCCTCGCTTCAACTGCTCAAAAGAACTCTGACACTCTGCTGTCCAAGCAAACTGCGCATCCTTGCGGGTTAACTGCGTCAATGGTGCTGAAATTCGAGCAAAATCCGAAACAAACCGCCAGTAGTAGCCGGCCAATCCAAGAAAACTACGAACCTCTGCAACTGTGCTAGGCACTGGCCATGACTCAATAGCCACAATCTTCTGGGGATCCACTTCTACTCCTCCTCGGGTGATGATATGACCCAAGTACGAAATGCGATCGAGCCAGAACTCGCATTTACTGAACTTGGCATATAACTGGTGCTCTCTGAGGATCTGAAGAACCACACGGAGATGTTGTTCATGCTCCGCCTCACTCTTGCTGTAGACCAGGATGTCATCCAAAAACACGATCACAAACTGATCCAAGTAAGGCATGAAGATACGATTCATGAGGTCCATGAATACTGCCGGCGCATTGGTCGCTCCAAATGGCATAACAAGGAACTCCCAATGCCCGTATCTCGATCTAAAAGCTGTCTTCGGAATGTCCTACTCTCTGACTCTGATCTGATGATAACCTGAGCGCAAATCAATCTTCGAGAATACTGAAGCCCCCTTGAGTTGATCGAACAAGTCATCTATCCTCGGAAGAGGGTATCTGTTCTTGATTGTCACTGAGTTCAAGGTACGATAATAAACACATAGCCTGGACGTACCATCCTTCTTCTTCACAAGAAGCATTGGGGCTCCCCAAGGCGATCCACTAGCACGAATGAATCCCTTGGTTCTAAGTTCTTCAATCATCTTGTACAATATCTCCAATTCTGACGGTGCCATCCTGTAGACTCTCTCTGACACTGGGGCTGTTCCGGGAATCAAGTCTATAGTAAACTCGATCTCCCGCTCTGGCGGCATACCTGGAAGCTCTTCTGGAAAAACATCTGGGAACTCATCCACTATCCTGGGCAACTGAACTGCTGCTACTGCCATCCGCAATACTGGAGGGGATGACTCAACTCCGCCTCGAGAGAAAGAAAACTCCGGCTCTCCTGGAATGCTAAAAACAACCCTACCAATATGGCAGTCTATTCTAGCATACTGGTTCCTCAACCAATCCATCCCTAAGACCACATCATAATCGGCCATCGGGAACTCTATCAATCTAGCGGGGAACTCTCTACCGCTAACTACGATCCGACACGAGGAAAATACTCTATCTACTCCCACAAGTCCGTTACCAGTAAGTATATTAAGCCTTACTGATAATGACTCGGGCTCCAATCCTACCCGTGTCGCGAATCGTGCAGACATAAAAGAATGCGATGCACCAGAATCAAATAAGGCTGAAGCTGGAAAGGAGTTGACGAGAATAGTACCTGCCACTACCTCACCTGGTGCCAACTCTTCCTCCGCGGTCATCATCATAGCCTGACCGTACCCTCGGGGTGCTGGTCCCCTCTGCTAGAATCCTCGCTGCCTATTCTGACTCAAGGCCTGAGCTTGAACATACTGCTGGGGGTTCTGCTGCTGGAACACTTGGGTCTGAGGCAGCAAAGGCCTCGGCAATGGATACTGCTGCTGCTGCTGGACCGGTGCTGGTCCTCTCACCGAAGAACTAGAAAGGTTGGACGAAGATGAACCACCCCTGTTCGGGTAGGATCCAACCCTGTGGTCTACTGCTCCACAAGCCAAACATAATCCCTGTGCCCTGCGACATTCTGCCACCACATGGCCTGGCTTCCCACAATGAGAACATCCCACTGCGGAAGACTGCTTCTGCTTCTGCTGCTGAGGGTGCATCAGAGTGGAATGCTGAATCGACGTTACTGAGGCTGCTCGCCTCGGAGCTCCAATAGTCAAAGCCCTGGCTGCCGGGGCCGGTACTGAAGACTGATTCATCAGGCCGTGAGACCTCTTCCGACCTCCGACCCTATCCACAATCCTCTGGGAGGTATACTCATGCCTCCGAACTGCTCTCAAGACTGCATCAAAAGTCTGATGCTCAAACTGCTCAACCGCCAACAAGATCTCCAGATGAAGTCCCTGCTGGAACCGCTGGGCTCTATCATACTCGGTTGCCACCAAGGTGGGAGCAAACCGACTGAGTCTGGAAAACTCGACCGCATATCCGTCGACCGTCCTGCCACCTTGCTTCAGATTAGTAAACCTCGTCTGCAGATCATACCGAGCCACGGCATCAAAATACTTGGTCTGGAATCTCTCTCTGAACACTGCCCATGGAATGGGTGCTGCTAATCCAACGGCCTGCGCCGTCCACCAGCTGTGGGCAAGATCTAATAGCTGCAAGCGTACCACGGCTACCTTATCATTCTCTGGAGTCTTGGCTGCTTTTAGAACCACCTCTGTGTCCTGAAGCCAAGCATCTGCGGCGATAGCATCTTCACTACCATCGAAGAAGGGAGGGTTCAAGTGCTTGAAGCTGTTGGCCGCGCTATTACCCTGATGACCACCCCGGGTCAAAGCATCTGCCACTGCCTGTTGCAAGGCATCTCCTCTACGATCTTGGGAAGCTATCAAGGTCCTGACGAGTCCTACCAAAGTGCCGTCATCATGCTCTACAGGCTAAACTGGCTGAACTGGTGGCTCTCCCTCAATAGACGCGACTCTGGAGGCTACTCCGGAGTGCTGGGCTTGATCTCCAGGTTGCTGCTGGTCCACGGGAGGTGCTCCGCCTTGCTGATCGGCCGGGTCAGGTACTATGCCGCTGAAGAAGACGACATAGGAAACAATAAGGAAGGACCAGGACAGACCAACGATACAAGCAGGTGATCAGGACAAGAATCCAGGGATTCAGAAGATACGAGCAGAGATCAAGGACGAATACTGATTGAGACATCTATCCGATAAACCTTCACATATCTTGATTTACAAGGCCTGCATGGGCCACCACTTAAACCATGTCACGCCCCAGAACCAGAATACTGGAGAGCGGGGGCAGACATAGCCAGCTACGTATATGAAATGGAATCCATCTCGCTATACGGTCACGGCTGTCTAGGATACATGAGGGTTTATCTACAAGCCAACAGTCTCTTAAGGTCATGAACAAGCCTATTGTCTCAATCACAAGCAAGTAAGTAAAAGTTACAAGATGTATGATCATTAAATATACAATAATAAGGCGTCCCAAATATTACATATTCAGCTGATCATGAAGCTAGTCGTTACAAAATGTCAGGACTAGCAAGAGTTTAGTCATACATGATCAACCCTAGGATCTGTTAATCATGTTACAGCCCGTAGGCAGACAGTAAGTAAGTGCAATCGAGCTAAACAGGTGCTCGTCGGCTAAATGCCTCAAAAAGAATATTTTTACAATAGAACGGGAGAGCCAAAAATAATCCACTCGTTGCCAGGGTTCCGTCTAGTGGCCACCATCTGGCTGGAAGGTCGGTAGATCCTCTGGAGCTGTTCCAAAATCTGGCCACACAAAACCAGCTAGGTCAGATCCCAGAAAGAGCGAGTGCCACAAAGGAGGCTTCACTTAAGAACTAAAACCAGCAATCAGCACATAAATATAAATAAAAGTAAATAAGAACTGGAATTAAAAGAAAACATACCAGGATGATATACGACGAGATAACCATGGAACTATTCAGATAGCCAGGTTATAACCCGTAAACCAAACAAGGGCCGGAGTTGTAACCCTTCATCTGAACGGAGCTTGGTTTCTCACCATTTATCGGTAAAATAAATACAAGCATGCTGGTCCTGCAGCAATCTGGAACAGGATCAGGGCAAGACTAGACTGGCTAAACTCCATCCAATCATTTCACGGCCAAACAAGACCTACGGCTTGATACATTAACTAACTAGGGTTATCACAGTCCTAGTTATTAACAAGATGCAGCGAGATTATTCCACAGCCACAAGCCCTGCAGACCATCCAGGTTACCCAGGTCGAAAGATTAGGGTTGAATTCAGGTGGGTACATCGTCCGGGAGACAAATGTACCCTTAAGTAGCTTGAAGGGGTGCAACACATGACAGTGTGCTGGAAATGTGTCCTACTCGACGGCAGGCTACAGATCCCAAGCGCACCCAGGTAACGGGATTCCCTGTAGCTGGGAAATCTCTTCATGACTAGTGTATTAATCTAGTTATTAACCTTAGTCCATTTTAGTAGGTACCCCTGACCGTGGTACTCAGGAGACCCATCCTAGACATGGTGCAAGGCAAGACTGGTTTATTTATACAAGCACAATCGCCCACGGTGTCCAGGTTATTATACAGGTCATGTCATGTCAAGCAGCCGTCACAACAGCTTATCGAGATATAACATGTCAGGTTATCAGGTCAAGTGTACTAGTCAGGAGTGCGCCACGACGGGCCACTATCAGGTCATGTCAGGTATTCATGTCGGGAGTGCACCACCACGGGTCACTATCGTGTCAGGCTCAATTATCAATTCTAAGCATATCAAGTAAATTCATGATTATCAAGTTCAGGACAAAAGGCGTAAGGATATAAAATGGGCGTAAAATATCTAATAAAGGAGAAAAAAAAATATATAGGGGTCACAAGCTCTCGGGCTGAACCAGGGAGACAAAATAGGCTAGCGTACGCTCAAGCCAGCGTACGCTCAAGGCCAGCGTACCCAAGCACGCGTACGCCCAAGCTGGCGTACCAAAGGGTCCATACGCTTCCAATGGGAAGCGTACGCAAGGGTCAGCGTACACAAGGACACGCTCAAGCTACAGGTCAACGTACGCTCAAGCTAGCGTACGCTTAAGACTGCGTACGCTCAAGTCAGCGTACCGAAGGCAGCGTACGCTCAAGCTAGCATACCAACTGACACGCTAGGCTAGCGTACGCTCAAAAGTCACGCTGGCAACAGTCAGCGTAACCAAGCTAGCGTACCAAAGACACGCTAGGCTAGCGTACTCTCAAAGTCACGCTGGCAACAGTCAGCGTAACCAAGCTAGCGTACCAAGGACGCGCTAGGCTAGCGTACGCACGCTAAAGAGCGGCGTACCAAGGTCAGCGTACGCTCGCTAAAGAGCAGCGTACCAAGGCTAGCGTACGCTCGCTAAAGAGCAGCGTACCTCAGCGGCTTAAGCTAAAAAGCTAGCACACTGCTCACTGTCTTCTCCAAAATGGCAAGAACAGCAAGAACTCCAAGGGTTAAATCCAGGACTCCAAATGCTCATAACTTGGTCAAAACAAGTCCGAATCCAAGTTTCCAAAGGTCGAAATTGGGTAGAAGAAAATTTCCAACCTCATGGAACCATCAGAACTCGAAAACCAAGAAGTTAATTAGATCAAAACTCCAAAAATCTGAAGAAGACAATTTTTTCTAGATCTACAAAACCATGCATCAAAATGAAAATCTTCAAGTTCTAAAGTGGGTTAGATCCATGCTAGGAAGCCATCAGAACCATCAAAAGGGGTTCTTAAGTGAGAGCAAGGTGCACTTGCCTAAGGGGTTGGGGAGTTGTGGAGAGGAAGGAAGAAGAAGAAGAAATAAATGAGAGTTATGGAGGAGAGAGAGGGTTGGTAGGGAAATAAATATCATGGGTGGTGGTAGGTAGGGGGTTCATGCCTTGGGTTCATGATGAACCAAGCATTGGGCCGGCCGAACCAATGCCAACCCAAGCCAACCCAAACTGAGAACAACCTAAGCCAAGAAATAAACAAGGAAAAATACAAGAAAATACGTACACGTATTTCCAAAAATACGTAATACGAACACAGGCATTACAACCTATATAATTAACAATACCCTTACCGTCCACTGGCTGAAAAGTGGCATCTGATGTCTGAATACTGTCTGCAGATGCTAGGTGAGTGTAAGAAAAAAACTTACTAGCATTTTCCGTCACATGCCGAGTTGCTCCCGGGTCGATAATCTAGTCTGACGTTTGAAGGAAAGACATAAATGCAAGAGAAAGTGACTCGGTAGTACCTTCTTATGTTTGGGCATACATAGCGATGTTGCCCCCAACGAAGAATGAGGTGGATGCCTCATCTGTTCTACTCTTCCTGCCTCCCTCGGTTGACGCTCTCTGCTTCCTCTCCAGCAGGTCCAACAGTGCCTGATCCTCTACAGTAAAAGTGCCAACAGCTCCCCCATTCCCTTCTGTTACCAGCAGATTTGCCCGATAACCTCCTCAGCTGCCTCGTCGACCCCCTCAACCACGACCACGTCCTCCAATATATCCTCGTCCATCAAACTGTCCACGTCCACCACCTGAGTCTTCCTCCCTAGGTGGTTTGGTACAAGCATACTGATAATGGCCCATCTCTCCGCAGTTGTAGAACTGTCGATTGTGCTGCCAGGGTTCTTCCTTGGACACTGTTGTGAGCACCCTGAATTTCGGGTTAATTTTTTTATTTTATTTTATTTTCTGATTTATTGGTTTCGATAAATAATTTATTCTGTTTAATTTTTCCTTAAGTGTACTTTCCCGTGCCATTGATATTTGGAGTATCAGGGATGTTCAAATTTGAAAATTTTCTTCACGAGTTTTGGAGTGGACAGGATTACCTTCATGACGGTATATGGTGTCCTACTAAAACTTGTTCCCTTGTGCTCTTTTTGCCTCGCTAAACTTCTGGTCGAATTAGACCGTTTGATTATTAATTAATTTTCCCACTCTTTTCCTTGATCATTTTTAGCACGTTACCGTGTCTTTTAATTTTGGAGCGCAAGACCAGTCAGTTTCTTGAAATCAACTCCTCATCCAAGATCTACTCGAGACGCTCGTCACCCATGACCTTCGTGTCCCACTCAGACACGCCTCCTTGTGCTCCATTTGCTTCGCACAATATTCTCGACACGTGACCCGACTTTATTTCACTCCACGGCGTCACATTTATCTTCCAACTTGATTTGTGGTTCCCCTGTCGACCAAAACCTGTCATCCACAACTATGGACAAGGCCCACTTTGAGCCTACTACCCGTCCGCCACTTGTGTCCCATTTATTGGAATCCCCATGTGCTACTTAATCACTCATGATCATCAACGTCTATTTCTTAATTCGATTTTTGCACAATGTCCGATTTTGACCCAATCTGGCTCCACCGAGTCCAGTCCAGCTCCATGATTTTCTCCATCATGACACCCCCATATTTTATTGTCCAAAAATACCAAGTATTCTTCTACCTATTTTTCTAAAAGTAATAGAAATTCCTGTTGATTTAAATCCCTCTTGGAATAACCTATTCCACAATATTAATTCCTAACCATTTGATTTCCCTAATGAATCCTACCCATTAAATTCCCATGCAACTTTTTCCAATCCCCTTGGCCAACATGGCCGACCCTAACTTTCACAAGGGGACAAACTTTTCATCTTATCTCTTTCTCTCTCTCCCCCATTAATGATTCATCTCTCTATCTTCTTTGTATTACAACAACAACTTCAAAAAAACCCAACAACAGCAATACAACCCAACTTCTCATCAACAAAACCCGAACGGCCACCCATGGCCATGCACCCCGACCTTCCTCGCCGTGGCTCGGCCACCCTGGCCGTCGGCCACCGACGTACGACCATCTCCTCCTCGATCTCCTCTTCCTCCATGCAACTCTCCACCGCCACCTTCAACTCCCGTGATCACCACCATCACTACTGGTTGCTGTGGCGTGCCACCTCCCCTCGCTGTCGTGCGCTGGTGCCTGGCAGCCCCTGGAAGCGCCCTCTTCGGCGAGCTAGGCCGCGCAGCCCCGTGCGCGCGCTGCCACAGCAGGAATAAAAATGGCAGCAGCAGTGTGCCCTTGCGTGCGTACGCACGAGCACGTGCAGCGCCGTCGTCGGCCACGCACCGACGTGGCCGTGGCCTCCCCCACGACGGACGACTCCGGCGACCCCCCTCTGGGTCAGCCGCTTCTCCTCCAGCGCGACGTATAGGCGATTCGTGCGTTTTGCACGACGTCCCGTCGTGACGCGCGCGAAATGAAGTTCGTTTTGGCGCCCCGTCGCAGCAACTTCGTGCGCGTTTTCCCGGAGATCCGACCATTGGATCGACGATTTCTTCACTCCGTCGCAATCTCGGTATATCCACCTTCGCTCATGTCAAGTTTTGTCCGTTAGTTTTATCGTTTGATACATGAAAACCGGCCACCAAGTTGACCGTTTAAATTGTATTAAAATTGGACAGTTTTGCGGGGCCAACTTCGTCAGCTTGTATCTCCTCCACCGCAGCTCCGTTTGGTGTGCTACCAGTTCCTGTGTGAAGCTGGTATAACCCTCTTACTACCCCTTTAGTTTCGTTTCATTGTGAGCTTGTTTGATTTGTTGAATTCGACGCCAAAGTTGGTCGTCCGAATGCATAATTTCCAACTTGTAAAATTCCATTTTTGAACACGGGACTCCAGATTTCATTTCTGACACCACCAGTAGACTCGTGGCATCGTTCTGGCATGTTTTCATATAAAATTTGTTAGATTTGGAGAACGTGGGCCCGGGCACGCATTTCGGTGCAAAGCGGATCCCACTTTCTGGGCCAACGGGTCATTTTGAGATCGGCACATCGGAATCCAATTTTGGATATACCGTTGAGTTCGTATCATCATTCTGGACTCGTTGACAGGTAGTTTGCTAAGTTTTGAGGACTTTGGCTCCGGCACGCATTTCCGTGCAAACCGGAATTCCAAGTTCTGGTCAACGGACCAAATTGAGATCGGGTCAACGAAATCCAATTCTGGAGATACCGTTGGGTTTGTATCGTCATTCTAGTTTCGTTGACATATAATTTGTTATATTTTATTGACTTGTTTTGTTGCACATTTTTTGGTACAAAACGGCTCCGACACGGACACCGTTTGTAATGCCCCGCTCCGCACGAGGCATTTGGGTTGGCTTATTGGATGCTATCAGAATGTTAGACCATGACTTATGTTGGGAATCAGAAGAATTGAGACTGATGCAGTTTCTCTTAGCTGGCTAGACGGAATGGGTATTGGAACGTGGCTCGCTGTTTGAGCTACGCTTAGCGGGATTTGAGCAGGAAGACCTTTTATGCAGGCAAGTGGAACTGTCCTCCTTCCTCCTTATTCCTGCATGCTTAATAAATAGAATAATGTGATGCTATGAATCTTCCCTAAATGTTCCATGTCTTAGTTGCTGAATAATAGAGATGCCTATGTTGTGGATTATTGAAATGAATAAGACATGAATATTGAATTGCTGATTGAATCACACTCGAACTGCTATTGTAACTTGATGCCTGAGAATGAATCGATAATGTCTCTTATGCTTAATCTTGATGAAATGAATAAATCACTTGAGTAATGAGATGCTACGGGAATGATACATGAGTAATGAACTGGCTATGCTATTAACACAAAGAATTGAATGAAATACTAGAATCATGTATATTCTGTATAACTGTTGCTGTTGCTTGCTTCCTTCTAAGCAATGAAAGAAAGAATATTGTCCCTATGATATGAATGAAATGATACAGGTCCTATCGGTATGAATGAAATGTTATTTGTTCCTCTTAGAAGGGATGATATAAGAAATGTTGCAATGATTGATGCAATGAGAAATGATGAGGCTTGGGATCATTGAGATCACCAAGTGAACAGGTGGAAATATTGGAAAGAGGAGATGATGAACTGTTGTCTTTTCTTATCTTATTATTGTATCATGCGACTTCGAACACGATCGGGTCGGACACGCATTCGCATGACCATAGACGTACTTGTATACAAGGATTTCCTCGAACGGTACCCGCGGCGGTGGGATCGAGTCGGCCTAGGAGGAATTGGTGCTTTGGTAGCACGGTATTGGGATCCTCTTTCGGGCTCGCAACCTGGTGAAGGGTATATCCCATACCCTATGAAGTCCTATATGGCACGTCGATATGGTGCACAATCACCAGTGGTCATGTAGTCAGGATGCATGCTAATGAATGTTTTGTGCAGACAGAGTAAGAATATTATATTATCCTGTATTCTATGCAGGTACGAGGGAGTCGGCTATCGGTAAGAAATCACTTAATGTGATAATTCAATATACGTGTTGGTTTAACTTGCGTGCTTACGTTCCAAATAAGTAAATGATGCTGTATGTAGCCTTTCAGTATGAGATCCTGCTTAACATGTTAAATTGAGTATGCTAGAAAGATGCCATGCTATAATCATTGCTCAAAACACAACATGCATGCTAAGTGATGCTTGAAGTGAGAACTGTCATAACATGTTTAAGATGTTACTGTTAACGATGCCTCAATGATGCCTTTGTATGATAACACGAAGAATACTAAAATGATGTGTCCACATGAATGCTATTAAGAATATGTTTACATGCTTCACTCTGATTATTACCCATGAACTGTAAACTGATGCTAGGCCCCAAGTAGAAAGATCATACTAATAAATGCTTGCTTAAATGATCACTTAAATGTTGGTTTATGCGAGTGGGTTGGATTCTACTCGCCAGTGCATAGATGATATACTGACCCACGTTTTGTGGGCAGGTGCTCTTGCTTGGGATATTCTACACACGAAGAGTTGACTTGATTGGTTCCGCGGCATCGAAGATTTGTTGGGCATACAGAAGCTCTCCTTGCACAAGATGATGTCTTCTGTTTATAAAGGGCATAATGTATGGAACATTGTAATCAGCTGTACCAGTGAGATTGTAAGCCAAGTCAGTGTATCGAGTTGTAATCCAATGTATCCATGTATCAAATATAAGTTGTATAGCATTGTTCAGTTGGCTTTCATTGTAAAGTGAGATGTGTTGTAAACATTGCACTTCAATACAAGTCTTGTACTTTTCTTCGATTATTAATAAAGAGAATAAAGTTCTATGTCTCTGTGTGACTTCAAGTTGTCCTTTTATCTTTGCTGCTATAAAGAAGTGATTTACTTCTATTCAATAAGAAAGATTGTCCTCATAAACTTCAATTTGTCTGCTTCTGCCGCTGCGATGTGTTTCTATTTGAAGATTAATAATTATGTATCATCTTTGCCTTGTACAAGTACAATTCCAGACTTGTACGGCTTCACGCCCAAGCGAGGACGATCGATTCCAAGAGATAAATTATGTGAATAAATGACTCTACGAATCGGGGCATGACAAATTGGTATCAGAGCACGGCTTTACGTCCTTGGTCTCTTCTTTGATTCGTTTTAAATCAAAGTTGCATCGGCGATTAACCAAAGTTGCTTCCGCGATTACTCAACATTGCTTCCGAGATTAAATCAAAGATTGCTTCTGCGATTATGCTGTCGTCGTTCTGCAATCATCCTATGTTGCTTGTGTCTGAAAATTTGTGGACCCTCTTGGCTGCTCACTGGATGTTCCATACAATAAGTCTATATACATTGTGATGCCCCTGAATGAATAATTTTGTTGGTTTGGACACAAATAACCCAACAATGACTCGATGCCATAATATGCTATAGTGTAAATACTGGTTGGAATTATGGGAATAAAAGAAAGGTGGCTATGTATGCTGCGACAAGATGAGAATTGCATGTGATGTTGGAAAAGAATTATGAATGAAATAATTGATGGATGAGTTCGACATAACTGATGAGTCGACTCAGGGGTGATGGCTAGTACCTTTGAGATCCTAAGAATGTTGGCTTGTGATATGAAGACCCCGAGTTATTGGTTAAGTATTATGATCATTGTAGATCATGAATATCCAGAATAGAATTGGGTTGGTATTGTTTAAGGATGGCTTCGTTTCTGAGTGGTATATTGCCTCTACCACCTCAGAACGAGATGTATATTGACCCTTTCCATAGAATAGCAATGAGATTATCTGTGGGTACTGGGTAGTACCGAGACTTAGCTGGGAGTCATGTATTGTTGCTGGATGACTCGAATGTCCCTTGACGATAATGTTACGTTGAGTAGCGAGATTGTCGGATATGGTAACTGGTGGCTTGGTTAGAAATTGTTTAGTCGAGTGATGACTCAGACTAGTAAGACCGTTAGTATGCTATGGGTAAATGGATTTGGCTAGAGAATGCTGTGGCTTAGAATATCTGAATGTTGATTTCAATTGGTTAGATGCAAATTATTTGTGGCTAATACAATGTTGATTGCTAAGCTGAAAGTTTTAGAAATATTGTCGATGAACCAAAAGAATATTAGAGATTATGCTTTGACCCTAAGGTGTAATAGATGTTAATCCATCTTGATCACCAAAGGATAGTCGTTGCCTATGTGCATGTATGCTGAGAAATTTAATGGGATTAGAAAAGTAACAAGTAGCCACCTTGAATATTTGTGTTACATAGATGATGGTTAAGTGATACATAAATTGTCGGATTGAAAGGAATAAACTACTCGACCCTTGCTGCATAAGAATTAAGAATGCCCATAAGATAGTTTGATGATTGAGAAACGAATGGGAACGAAAAATTGCAAATGTGTTGGATAATGTCGGTATAAGTGATTGTTGGTTGGGAGATAGATTGTTGGCTTATGACTTGGTAGTGTGACTCTGTCATACGGATCAAATAGTTTAATTCCATAGTTATGATTAGACTATAGGAATCGATGACCCTTGAATAGTTAACCTTGATTTATGGATTCGTGTGGGTACAAAGGAATTAGAATAGTAATTGAATCATTAGGAATTTACTTGATGGATTATTAGAACGATGAGAATCGTATGACGGATTGGGAATTGACCGTAATATTGATAGAGCGATCTTAGTCGATCATTGGGTAAGTCTAGAATGAGCCTCTGTGGGAATTATTTCCTTGAGGAAGACCCAGGATAGATAGACTTAACCCTAGTGACCAATTGAGGACTTACCAATTGTTGGCATAGCCGACAATAGAGATTAGTATTCAGACTGAGTTGATACCCATAGGTTTGGGTAGAGTTCCTTAGAACTGTCAGTTGTTTATTGGCCCTGAGAATAAAAAAAAAAACTAGCATGATCCCTAGTAGCCGTCCACTCTAGGGGAGTCACCTGAGTGATTAGGTATAGCTGTCAGTATAGCTAACCATTGAGACTGGACCAAACAATAGATGGCTATTGGCAACCCATAGAATGACCCTGTGGCATTGAACGAGAGATAGTGATGAGTACGACTTAAGAATGATATGTTGTATGTATGCTCCAATATGAACCTTAGAGATGTTTGACCTTGAGAATTATGTGCCGGCCTATAGCGGGAAATGGAATCGTGGGATGAGACTTGATTTGTATGTATCAAATAGTGAATTATTATTATGAGATGGAATTGACTGCTCATGACGGAAATGTTGGATAGGTATCTATAGTCGGGTAGCTGGGTTAACCTTGACTGTTGCATAGAATTATATCCTGACTTGGATAATCGATAGTTGGTGATGTCGGATTGCATCTTTTAGAAAAGATGAATTGCCTCGGTGAGAAATATTGTTGGATTTGGAAAGGAATAAATTGCATATTGTGAACTCTTGTTATGATTGGCTCTAAGATTGGACCCTTGACCGAATGTTAAAATATTATGCTTGGATAGAGAGTTGTCCCTGAAAGATAGTGATTGTGGCAAGTGAATAAAGTGATAAGTCAATTGAAGGTATGCTAAGTCTGATTTGGGAAAGAGAGTTATATCATGGCTGATTGAATTATACTATCATGAAAGTTGGCTGAAGTGCATATGTTTTGGGGACGCATAAAATATGTGTATGGATCCAGCCGAAGTGATAGGTTGCGACTGAGATAATATTGTTGGAAGAATTTATCGCACTAGCGCGAACTTTGGCTGAAATGCATATATTTTGGGGACGCCTAAAATATGTGTATGGATCCAAACGAAGTGATATGTTGTGACCGAGATAAAAATGCGAGACAAATGTTGGCGAATCAATGAGAAGTTGCAAGTATTTGAAAAAAGAAAAAGATGGATTGAATCGTTGATTGATTAAAATGATACAATTGGATAGCTATTTTGAAAATGATCAAGTGGGCTAAAATGAATATTGAATTGAAGCTGAATGAGTAAATCATTGTGACTAAGAGAATCTAGTAGAAAGAGTTGTTCCTTAAGTTTCGAGGACGAAACTTTTTTTGAGTGGTATATTATGTAATGCCCCGCTCCGCACGAGGCATTTGGGTTGGCTTATTGGATGCTATCAGAATGTTGGACCGTGACTTATGTTAGGAATCAGGAGAATTGAGACTGATGCAGTTTCTCTTAGCTGGCTAGACGGAATGGGTATTGGAACGTGGCTCGCTGGTTGAGCTACGCTTAGCGGGATTTGAACAGGAAGACCTTTTATGCAGGCAAGTGGAACTGTCCTCCTTCCTCCTTATTCTTGCATGCTTAATAAATGGAATAATGTGATGCTATGAATCTTCCCTAAATGTTCCATGTCTTAGTTGCTGAATAATAGAGATGCCTATGTTGTGGATTATTGAAATGAATAAGACATAAATATTGAATTGCTGATTGAATCACACTCGAACTGCTATTGTAACTTGATGCCTGAGAATGAATCGATAATGTCTCTTATGCTTAATCTTGATGAAATGAATAAATCACTTGAGTAATGAGATGCTACGGGAATGATACATGAGTAATGAACTGGCTATGCTATTAACACAAAGAATTGAATGAAACACTAGAATCATGTATATTCTGTATAACTGTTGCTGTTGCTTGCTTCCTTCTAAGCAATGAAAGAAAGAATATTGTCCCTATGATATGAATGAAATGATGCAGGTCCTATCGGTATGAATGAAATGTTATTTGTTCCTCTTAGAAGGGATGATATAAGAAATGTTGCAATGATTGATGCAATGAGAAATGATGAGGCTTGGGATCATTGAGATCACCAAGTGAACAGGTGGAAATATTGGAAAGAGGAGATGATGAACTGTTGCCTTTTCTTATCTTATTATTGTATCATGCGACTTCGAACACGATCGGGTCGGACACGCATTCGCATGACCATAGACGTACTTGTATACAAGGATTTCCTCGAACGGTACCCGCGGCGGTGGGATCGAGTCGGCCTAGGAGGAATTGGTGCTTTGGTAGCACGGTATTGGGATCCTCATTCGGGCTCGCAACCTGGTGAAGGGTATATCCCATACCCTATGAAGTCCTATATGGCACGTCGATATGGTGCACAATCACCAGTGGTCATGTAGTCAGGATGCATGCTAATGAATGTTTTGTGCAGACAGAGTAAGAATATTATATTATCCTGTATTCTATGCAGGTACGAGGGAGTCGGCTATCGGTAAGAAATCACTTAATGTGATAATTCAATATACGTGTTGGTTTAACTTGCGTGCTTACGTTCCAAATAAGTAAATGATGCTGTATGTAGCCTTTCAGTATGAGATCCTGCTTAACATGTTAAATTGAGTATGCTAGAAAGATGCCATGCTATAATCATTGCTCAAAACACAACATGCATGCTAAGTGATGCTTGAAGTGAGAACTATCATAACATGTTTAAGATGTTACTGTTAACGATGCCTCAATGATGCCTTTGTATGATAACACGAAGAATACTAAAATGATGTGTCCACATGAATGCTATTAAGAATATATTTACATGCTTCACTCTGATTATTACCCATGAACTGTAAACTGATGCTAGGCCCCAAGTAGAAAGATCATACTAATAAATGCTTGCTTAAATGATCACTTAAATGTTGGTTTATGCGAGTGGGTTGGATTCTACTCGCCAGTGCATAGATGATGTACTGACCCACGTTTTGTGGGCAGGTGCTCTTGCTTGGGATATTCTACACACGAAGAGTTGACTTGATTGGTTTCGCGGCATCGAAGATTTGTTGGGCATACAGAAGCTCTCCTTGCACAAGATGATGTCTTCTGTTTATAAAGGGCATAATATATGGAACATTGTAATCAGCTGTACCAGTGAGATTGTAAGCCAAGTCAGTGTATCGAGTTGTAATCCAATGTATCCATGTATCAAATATAAGTTGTATAGCATTGTTCAGTTGGCTTTCATTGTAAAGTAAGATGTGTTGTAAACATTGCACTTTAATACAAGTCTTGTACTTTTCTTCGATTATCAATAAAGAGAATAAAGTTCTATGTCTCTGTGTGACTTCAAGTTGTCCTTTTATCTTTGCTGCTATAAAGAAGTGATTTACTTCTATTCAATAAGAAAGATTGTCCTCATAAACTTCAATTTGTCTGCTTCTGCCGCTGCGATGTGTTTCTATTTGAAGATTAATAATTATGTATCATCTTTGCCTTGTACAAGTACAATTCCAGACTTGTACGGCATCACGCCCAAGCGAGGACGATCGATTCCAAGAGATAAATTATGTGAATAAATGACTCTACGAATCGGGGCGTGACACCGTTTTGGCCCGAAATTACCTTTTTGCCCTTGTGTGCAAATTGGACCGATGGGTAGGCTATCCTAGCTAATTTGACCATTCTGGACACGTTGGCGATGTCTATTTCATCGTCCGACAATGTTTGTTGATAATTTCTCTGAGTTAGCCTTTTTATAATTAATTAATAATTAATTCTTATAATGTTCATATTTCGAGATTAGTACAACAAAACTGAGCTCAGTCAATTCCAGTGATCTCACACTGCTGAAATTGACAAGATGGGCACGTGGATCACCATAATAAGATTATCAACCTTATCGTTGATATTCTTATCTCGATTTGTGTATCGTAAGTTTCGACGTACGAATAACGAAGTATCTTTAATAGTTAGACTAGAATTAACCATGTTGACCAGTGTTGACCAGTTGACCCAAAGTCAACTGTGAGTCAACGCTTGACCTAGTTTGACTAAATTATTGACCGGAGTTGACCTAGAGTCGTTTTGACTTAGAAGAACCTAGAATAAGATAGATTGCTTGTAGAGATTATTTATTACAACTTGAACCCCTTGTAACCTGTGTTGCTTTAAATAGGACTCTGTGGCTTCAGTTGGACCCCTTTACTTATCAGCTGTTCAGGTTACCGAGGCGAGTACATTCTCTGATCCTTTCATACTTACCTGGATTATTTTCTTGCTCTAGATTACTCTACTTGATGCTGACATGTATCTTCACGGATTAGTACTATATGGATCCTTTCCTGAGATGTTATCCCTCTACGGGTGCATCGGGTATTTCATGTTCATGTACTTTATCATGTGCATCACGTACTCCTTGTACTCGTACTAGTTCATGTTTTTACATGTTCTCATATGCTTCATGTGCTTCATGTGCTTATCATGTGCTCATGTACTACTCCTTCGTGAGTTCACGTATCTTAGCTGTATTTATGTGCTTATGACATAACTTGAACGGATCCTTGTGTATTGATTGGGGCGGGGTGAGTAGAATTGGTTATGTGATCACTATCCCCAGTAGCTGTATTCATGTGCCTCCTTATTTGTATTCATGTGCCCCCAAGCCGTTTACATAACCATTTTGCTCTACATCACTTAGCCACTGCTAGTCTCTATTATCATGTACTATTTTCAGTTACAAAATATCTCCTGTTTACTTGTACTTCCATTCAGCACTTTCTGTATTTTACTCTATTACATGATTTATACTCCTAACCTGCTATGAACTGTTTGAGAGATATGTGCTCGCTCCTGTCCTGACTGGACATGTTGAAAATTTTACAGATAGCTTGGAGGTTGCCTGCTAGCCTAGAGGAGACACATTAGAGGTTGTTTAGTTAGCTATTTTCAGTTGTTTGGAGTTGTATTTAATTATGGATTACTGTATCTGAGTTTTGAGATATATTTCTGGGTTATGTATCTTAGACACTTAGACTTCTATCTCTTGTATCTCTTTTGGATTTTCATGTTTTATCTATCTTCACTATCATGCTCTACCTTAGATGTGATTGAGACTGTATCTGCTATGTCACCCCTATTCGGGGAGTATAAACTGCTTATCATTATAATGCTAGATATTATGACCTAGGACAGCGTTCTACCGCCGACACTGCGACGTAGGCTGGGCGTCGTTACGTTCTCGTGCCCTAACTCTAGGGTGCGGGTCGTGACACGTTTTTAGTGGTGGCCCATGCAGGTCGAGTTTGTGTAGTGGTATTCGAACTAGAGTACCACTACAGCCTGCAATAGGATTAGGATATATTTTGAAGGTACTCAATCACAGTTAGGATCCATTGAGAGATTCCTGGGACGACCCTTGAGAATCTTATTTAAACTTCGATTTAAAATTCTCTTTTCTTTGATTTGATTTATCCTTATTTTCTGTTGTCAAGTTTGATTTTGATGGATTATTGTTGAATTTGAGTTTGTATTTATTGATTTGATTGAAGATTGTTGAGTTTTGAATCTTGTTGATTAGTTGTTGCATCCGAGTCTGTATTTATAGGATTTAATGGATTTTGTTCTTTTTTGAATCTTGAGGTTCGTTGATAAATTTGATTTGATTTTGGATATTCATTGTTGATTTAAATTAATTTTTGTCAAGATGAAATTATATGGGCTAGGTCATCTAAGTTATGGAGTCTAGTCTTCTACGGTCACATTAGTCAGCATGGTGAGGACATATAGTCTGACTTGGATCTATTTCTCGGGTGTGGGAATTTAAGGTTTTCGCAGCCAAGCTAGCGGCATCGTAAAAATGTTAAATACCATGATTCTAGAGGTATGTGCCCAAGTCGAGGACTCTGTGATTATCGTAGCCTTGCTTACTAGTATGACGAGGATTAGGGTACCATTATCTTGGACAGACGCATATGATTATCAGATTGTACCTTAAAAGTTTTCGAACATGTTTTCTCTACCTTGCTTCAGTCCTTCAAAAAAAAGAATTATTAATTGTTTTGTTTTGCTTTGCTTCTCATTATTAATTTAGTAGTAGTTTTAGCTGTTTTTATAAACCCTCGTGAAACTTCTTGCAAATTTCTTCTTAATGCAATAAATCGATAATTTTGCTAGACCTTATTTGGATTTGATATTATAGCCCTGATTTCAAATAGGTTCCTCTTTTAAAACGGATAAGCAAAACATATTTTATTATTATTCTTTCCTGCCAATATTTTTATTACCATCATTCCTTGCCTTATACAACTATCCTGATTATGTCAATTTCGCCTCGTATCTCATTCTGTCAGCTGTACTTGAACCCCTGAATCCTTATATCGTTTTATCTGAGAAATGTTGAGGAAGTGACGTAAAAACTCTAGTTCGGAAATGACGTAAATGGTTATCATAGAATGATTTGTGGGAATCAGAATATTGTATGTCAAAAAAATTGAGAGGGAGATGTGGTAAAGGTTTAGAATGGAATCGAGTAACAAATGTTATCAATTTAAAATCAATCGTAGAAAATTTTGGTTATGAGTAATTCAGGGATATATTTCAAAAAAAAAGACTAATGAGGAAATCAGAGGTCAACCTAGTTTTGAGGACTAGAAAATCTTGGTTATTGATTCTTGGGAACTATAACAAGGCTATGTAGAAACTTAGAGATGGAAAAAGAGAATTTTATTGTATTCAATGATTTTGCAAAATTGAACTAGATATTTTAAGAAGGTGACTAGAGACAGAGAGAACACAAGGATTTTAAGTTATAGGGATTAGTTTTAGATGATTGGAGAAAAATTTTAGAATTTAAAAAAAAAGGATGATAATTGAAGGTGAACGTTGAAGGAATATGAAGGTTGAATTATAAACGAGAATAAATTTGGTATGACATAATGGTATTGGAACTGAGTAAATACGAGACTCGATTTAAACAGGTTCAAGGATTTCATAAACGGAATTTAGAGGTTTCGGATCTAATTTAGAACGGGGTGAAAGAATTTAGAAATTGATTGAAAAGATAAGTGTTGATGCCTAATTAAAAGGGGGTATGCTTCGGAGAAATGTTTTAGAAGTTTGAAATTTGTCTATGGTGATCTTTGGTAAACGTTTAGATGACTGAAGGATTATAAAATTTCGATGATAGTCATATAAAGGTTGATTTTTATATTGGGACTTGAGAGATAAAATATGATTTGGCAAATGATAAACTTGATGGTATTAGAGAAGGATGATTAACTTGACCCCTTATGAAATCTTTCCTTGTTCCCTAAAGGGTTTTCAATACCATTGAACCCTAGTTTCCTTAATCACGACCAAATCGACTCCAACTATCTTTTCTTATCATATTGATATCTTGGGTTGTACTTAATTGAATTAAATCTGATTGTGACCTGAATCTCCATCCTAGTATGCTCGTTCTCAGACCTTGTTGAACTATCCTCCATATTGCCTAAATCTTGTTTTCCCCAATTTGATCAACTTAGATCGTATCGAGACTAAATATTTTTAATATGTATTGTGATTGAATTTTTCATGCATTTGGCTTTCATTATTAAACTTGTGGTTTTGATTTTTCTTGATTAGTACCCCTTTTTGATAAATGGTAGTTATCCTTATTATTTTTGATCAGTACCAGTTTTTATATAGGGTGGTAGACTGCCTTACAGTTTTGATGGTTTGTTGTTTCCGTAACTTTGGTTTAACACCCTAGACTGCTTGTGTATTATGATACCCTATGACCGTTTTGTTTTAGCATGACTAGTATACCTAGATGAGACTTTCACTACCACCGTATGCCATGACCCTGTATGTCGTCCTTTTGATCACATGATTTGTTTTAATCTGGGACTTTGATTATGGGGGTTTGACCTAGAGGGAGTATGGATATTTTAATTTCGAGGACGAAATTTTTATAAGGTGGGTAGGATGTGAGCACCCTGAATTTCGGGTTGATTTTTTTCATTTTATTTTATTTTCCGATTTATTGGTTTCGATAAATAATTTATTCTGTTTAATTTTTTCTTAAGTGTACTTTCCCGTGCCATTGATATTTGGAGTATCAGGGATGTTCAAATTTGAAAATCTTCTTCACAAGTTTTGGAGTAGACATGATTACCTTCATGACGGTATATGGTGTCCCACTAAAACTTGTTCCCTTGTGCTCTTTTTGCCTCGCTGAACTTCTGGTCGAATTAGACCGTTTGATTATTAATTAATTTTCCCACTCTTTTCCTTGATCATTTTTAGCACGTTACCGTATCTTTTAATTTTGGAGCGCAAGACCAGTCAGTTTCTTGAAACCTACTCCTCATGCAAGATCTACTCGAGACGCTCGTCACCCATGACCTTCGTTTCCCACTCAGACACGCCTCCTTGTGCTCCATTTGCTTCGCACAACTTTCTCGACACGCGACCCGATTTTATTTCACTCTACGGCGTCACATTTATCTTCCAACTTGATTTGTGGGTCCCCTGTCGACCCAAACCTGTCAGCCCCAACTATGGACATGGCCCACTTTGAGCCTACTACCCGTCCGCCACTTGTGTCCCATTTATTGGAATCCCTATGTGCTACTTAATCACTCATGATCATGAACGTCTATTTCTTAATTCGATTTTTGCACAATGTCCGATTTTGACCCAATCTGGCTCCACCGAGTCCAGTCCAGCTCCATAATTTTCTACATCATGACACCCCTATATTTTATTGTCCAAAAATACTAAGTATTCTTCTACCCATTTTTCTAAAATTAATAGAAATTCCTGTTGATTTAAATCCCTCTTGGAATAACCTATTCCTCAATATTAATTCCTAACCATTTGATTTCCCTAATGAATCCTACCCATTAAATTCCCATGCAACTTTTCCCAATCCCCTTTGGCCAACATGGCCGACCTTAACTTTCATAAGGGGACAAACTTTTCATCTTATCTCTTTCTCTCTCTCCCCCATTAATGATTCATCTCTCTCTCTCCTTTGTATTACAACAACAACTTCAAAAAAACCCAACAACAGCAATACAACCCAACTTCTCATCAACAAAACCCGACCGGCCACCCATGGCCATGCACCCCGACGTTCCTCGCCGTGGCTCGGCCACCCTGGCCGTCGGCCACCGATGTGCGACTATCTCCTCCTCGATCTCCTTTTCCTCCATGTAACTCTCTACCGCCACCTTCAACTCCCGTTACCACCACCATCACCACTGGTTGCTGTGGCGCGCCACCTCCCCTCGCCGTCGTGCGCCGGTGCCTGGCAGCCCCTGGCAGCGCCCTCGCCGGCGAGCTAGGCCGCGCAGCCCCGTGCGCGCGCTGCCACAGCAGGAAAAAAAACGGCAGCAGCAGTGCGTCCTTGCGCGCGCACGCACGAGGGCATGCAGCGTCGTCGTCGGCCACGCACCGACGTGGCCGTGGCCTCCCCCACGACGGACGACAACGGCGACCCCCCTCTGGGTCAGCCGCTTCTCCTCCAGCGCGACGTATAGGCGATTCGTGCGTTTTGCACGACGTCCCGTCGTGACGCGCGCGAAATAAAGTTCATTTTGGCGCCCCGTCGCAGCAACTTCGCGCACGTTTTCCCGGAGATCCGATCGTTGGATCGGCGATTTCTTTGCGCCGTCGCAATCTCGGTATATCCACCTTCGCTCATGTCAATTTTCGTCCGTTTATTTTATCGTTTGATACATGAAAACCGGCCACCAAGTTGACCGTTTAAATTGTATTAAAATTGGACAGTTTCGCGGGGCCAACTTCGTCAGCTTGTATCTCTCCACCGCAGCTCCGTTTGGCGTGCTACCTATTCCTGTGCGAAGCTGGTATAACCCTCTTACTACCCCTTCAGTTTCGTTTCATTGTGAGCTTGTTTGATTTGTTGAATTCGACGCCAAAGTTGGCCGTCCGAATTCGTAATTTCCAACTTATAAAATTTCATTTTTGAACACGGGACTCCAGATTTCATTTCTGACACCACCAGTAGACTCATGGCATCGTTCTGGCATGTTTTCATATAAAATTTGTTAGATTTTGGAGAACGTAGGCCCGGGCACGCATTTCGGTGCAAAGCGGGTCCAACTTTTTGCGCTAACGGGTCATTTTGAGATCGGCACATCAGAATCCAATTTCGGATATACCGTTGAGTTCGTATCATCATTCTGGACTCGTTGACAGGTAGTTTGCTAAGTTTTGAGGACTTTGGCTCCGGCACGTATTTTCGTGCAAACCGGAATTTCAAGTTCTGGTCAACGGGCCAAATTGAGATCGGGTCAACGGAATCCAATTCTGGAGATACCGTTGGGTTCGTATCGTCATTCTGGTTTCGTGGACATATAATTTGTTATATTTTATTGACTTGTTTTCTTGCACGTTTTTTGGTGCAAAACGGCTCCGACACGGACACCGTTTTGGCCCGAAATTATCTTTTTGCCCTTGTGTCCAAATTGGACCGATGGGTAGGCTATCCTAGCTAATTTGACCATTCTGGACACGTTAGCGATGTCTATTTCATCGTCCGACAATGTTTGTTGATAATTTCTCTGAGTTAGCCTTTTTATAATTAATTAATAATTAATTCTTATAATGTTCATATTTTGAGATTAGTACAACGAAACTGAGCTCAGTCAATTCCAGTGATCTCACATCGCTAAAATTGACAAGATGGACACGTGGATCACCATAATAAGATTATCAACCTTATCATTGATATTCTTATCTCGATTTGCGTGTCGTAAGTTTCGACGTACGAATAACGAAGTATCTTTAATAGTTAGACTAGAATTAACCATGTTGACCAGAGTTGACCAGTTGACCCAAAGTCAACTGTGAGTCAACGCTTGACCTAGTTTGACTGAATTATTGACCGGAGTTGACCTAGAGTCGTTTTGACTTAGAAGAACCTAGAATAAGATAGATTGCTTGTAGAGATTATTTATTACAACTTGAACCCCTTGTAACCTGTGTTGCTTTAAATAGGACTCTGTGGCTTCAGTTGGACCCCTTTACTTATCAGCTGTTCAGGTTACCGAGGCGAGTACATTCTCTGATCCTTTCATACTTACCTGGATTATTTTCTTGCTCTAGATTACTCTACTTGATGCTGACACGTATCTTCACGGATTAGTACTATATGGATCCTTTCCTGAGATGTTATCCCTCTACGGGTGCATCGGGTATTTCATGTTCATGTACTTTATCATGTGCATCACGTACTCCTTGTACTCGTACTAGTTCATGTTTTTACATATTCTCATGTGCTTCATGTGCTTATCATGTGCTCATGTACTACTCCTTCGTGAGTTCATGTATCTTAGCTGTATTCATGTGCTTATGACATAACTTGAACGGATCCTTGTGTATTGATTGGGGCGGGGTGAGTAGAATTGGTTATGAGATCACTATCCCCAGTAGCTGTATTCATGTGCCTCCTTATTTGTATTCATGTGCCTCCTTATTTGTATTCATGTGCCCCCAAGACGTTTACATAACCATTTTGCTCTACATCACTTAGCCACTGCTAGTCTCTATTATCATGTACTATTTTCAGTTACAAAATATCTCCTGTTTACTTGTACTTCTATTCAGCACTTCATGTATTTTACTCTATTGCATGATTTATACTCCTAACCTGCTATGAACTGTTTGAGAGATATGTGCTCGCTCCCGTCCTGACTGGACATGTTGAAAATTTTACAGATAGTTTGGAGGTTGCCTGCTAGCCTAGAGGAGACACATTAGAGGTTGTTTAGTTAGCTATTTTCAGTTGTCTGGAGTTGTATTTAATTATGGATTACTGTATCTGAGTTTTGAGATGTATATCTGGGTTATGTATCTTAGACACTTAGACTTCTATCTCTTGTATCTCTTTTGGATTTTCATGTTTTATCTATCTTCACTATCATGCTCTACCTTAGATGTGATTGAGACTGTATCTGCTATGTCACCCCCATTCGGGGAGTATAAACTGCTTATCATTATAATGCTAGATATTGTGACCTAGGTCAGCGTTCTACCGCTAACACTGCGGCGTAGGCTGGGCGTCGTTACGTTCTCGTACCCTAACTTTAGGGTGCGGGTCGTGACACCTGTGTCGCCCGAGCTGGTAACCGGTAGTGCTAATTTTGCTTCGGATGGACCACCTTTTCCCGCCTGCAGTCTGTTGCGTGTCTCCTCCTGGATCATGGTCAAGATAGCCTCTTCAAGACTAGGGATCTCTGGTTGGACGAGAAGTAAGGCGTCCTCTATGCGAATGCTACAGTCAGCACTTTGAAGAATTTTATCATTCTTTCCAAAAGATACACATGTCTCTCCTTACACTTCGGGTCCCCGTAGCTCGCCCATTTTGAGGAGTGATCATAATCCAACCACAGACGCTCCAACTCCGTAGCATACTCCTGCACCGTCTTTTCTTCCTGTACGGTGTCGTCGATCTTCCATTTATCTGGAAGATCCGTAAGTTGTTCCCTACACCATCATAGGTCCTCCTCAACTTCTCCCACACATCCTTCACCATCTTAATGCCATCTACTGTGGCGGTAATAGACTGGACTGAGGAGTTGAAAAGCCAGATGTAGATTACCATATGAGTGGACTTCCACTCGTCGCGTCCTGCCAAGCCCTCGTCCGGCTCTGTCTTCTCGCCCATCAGGAACCCCTCCAGGATCTTTCCTACGAGGTTTCTTCTCACCCACCTTGACCAACTCAAATAGGTGGCTGGTCCATCAAGCTTCAGATGGATGGAGGGAAGCTCCAACTTCGGTAATTTTCGTGTCGTGCTCTCACCAGCCGACATCTTCATCAACGTCGCGACCTCTGTAGAATCCAGCTTCTTGATAATCTCCTCCATCGATGCTCCTCCTCTGTGATCACGTCACATCCGCTCCACGACTCACGCTTGTCCTCGTCGTCCGTTCCTAGATCCGAATATGTTTATTTTTATTAGATCTAGGCATCGGTGTCTTCTTTCGGAATGATCCGAACAATGGCAACAAAGGCATCATTGTGTGCGTCAAGGGGGTATAGCAGCACGCACATGGGGGAGCGGTCAGCGCTCATGCCACCGTGGCAGCAGCAGCAGTCGCACCTGCAGCAGTAGCAGCGCGGAAGGGGGGACTATTGTGACCGCGGGGGAAAGGGAGTGCTGCTTCGGGTTAGGGTTTTGGTGGCAGGGAGAGAGAGGAAGGAGGGGAAGGGCACTACTAGAATAAGTCATATTAGCGACGCAATTAGCGACGTTCTAGAAAAACATCGCTACCTTTTAAGGAATTAGCGACGTAATTTATAAACGTTGTAATACGTCACTATTACTGATGATCGGCGACGTTTTGCGACTTGGTTTTGTATAAAGAAACATACGTCATGGATAAATCGGTGAACGTCACTAATATCACTAATATTAACAACGTTTACCGACGTAACTAGTGTAACGTTGCTAATATCACTAATGTTAGCAACGTTTACCGACGTATAGTTATGACGTCGCTAAAATGAAAATATAGGGCATTCGAGTTTTCATTCTCCCCCATTATTTCGATCGAATTTTTTCCGAACCCGCGTGCTCCCCCTCGAAAACCCTCCCCCCTCGGCCTCCAGCGACCCCCTCCCCCTCGGCGACCCTCCCTCTCAGCCCTCGACCCTCTGCGACCCCGTTCGGCGACCCTGCTCCCACCTGCGACCCAGCTCTCCCTCGTCGACCCCGCTAACCCTCGACGACCGCTCCCCTCCATCTCCAGCTCCCCACTGGCGACCACCTGCCCCCTCGACGACCCGCTCCTCCGGCCCCGACTAGGTAAACCCTAAACCTATTTCGGACACGACACTATGACACAGGACACAACACTTTGACACACACACACACACACTTTTTGACACATAGCATACTTTGACACAAAACCTAGTTCGGACACGACACTGTGAACATTTCGATATTTACTATTGTTTACTTTGATATTTAGTTAGGGTATTATATAGTTACTGTTGAAAAGAAGGTAGATATTCAAATTCTTAGTTGCAAACTACCAATGGGAGTTTGTCCCAACACAGTTGTTTTTGTTTCTTTCTTCAAATTCTTTGTTTGTAATATGTGGAATGAATGAATAGTTTATGTTGATCCTTGTGGTTGGAATAGGATTCAACTTGGCACTCGTCTCTAAATAGACCCCTAGTGTAGCATTGTTCCTTAACATTTAAACTCCAAATTCCTCCTATAAGAATATTATGTGCTAATCGAGTTCTTTTTTGTTTTGACTTAAAATTTCTCTGCAACTATAGAACTATATGATGATGTAGAATGTACAGTCAAAATACAACTTAAATTTTCTGTAAAGATTTGCAGCTTCAATATAACCTTACAACTTGTGATCCAAGTCTGACCTTTTTTCACCCTTACTGTGTTTATGTTTTCTAAGTCAAGTTCGTGTTCTCTTACATGTTTGACATATTTTGGATGGCCTATTAAAATTCATTACCAACTTTAGCTATCCATATAATAAGGTATATAAGACCACTTACAAACAAAGTGGTAGGAATTCAGAGTTTCATCTCTCCTTTTAATAAATTCAGAGTTTCATTTTGTTCATCTTGTAGATATATCTACATGATTTGGTACTACATACAAATGAAGTGGTAGGAATTCATAGTTTCATCTTTCTTTTTGATAAATTTAGAGTTTCGTTTTGTTCATCTTGTAGATATATCTATGTGATTTGGTTGTTGAATTTTCCTTCTTTTCTTTCCTTTATTTTGGCATGCTACCCTAACTCTCTACCTCTCCACATCTTTTACTATATAATACCATTGAAGTATTATATAGTTACTATTGTTATAGATCAGGTTCTTGCAGTACTTAGTTGGTAGACTCATTGAATAGGTACCAGTGGAGTTTATGTTAACAAATAGGGATTCAAGGGTGTAATGGGCTTGTGGATGCTCAAGTTGAGTGTTAGGAATTTTCCATTCCTCTTAGGTCAGAGAGTATTACCTGACTCACTTGTTTAAGTAATTTTGTTAATAATTAGATCCTAGTCAATAGATTAAGTGGTTTTATAAACACTAGAAATTGACTGGAGGTTTAAATTATAAAGCTTCTAAAAACATTATTTCTTTATTTATTGGTGATTTAAAGACATTGTTAACCCCATATGAGAGGCAAGTACTCATACTCGATCATCACATGCATGCATTCATATTGCACTTGACTTGTTTGTACTTACTTCCACTTGCTTGCATTCGTGTCATGTCGTGTCGGAGAGGGAAGAACACCAAAGGGCATATAGTCACCTAAGTCTTAGCGTGTTGAGTATATACACGATATACCTTATACTATATTGGTGTCCTATACGACACGTTTGTTTACTTGATTGCTAGTATGTAGTACACTGTATGTCTTATTATAAGCATGACAGATAGCATACCGTTGCTACATACCTTACTCCTGTTAGTGTAGCGTATATGGTATGCCTTATTATAGGCATGAATGATAGCATACCATTGCACTATACCCTTGACTTGAGCCCTACATGTGGTAGGTAATATGTGTGTGTGTGTCTCTGTGTGTGTGTGTGTGTGTGAAGAGTGTACATGAGATAGGTAATATCATAGGACTCCTAGAGTTGACCAAGTGTTGACTTTAGCCTAGATTGACCCCAAAGATCATGTAGATAAATTGTAGCAGTCTATTTTACTATTTTAGACATGTAGTGACTTGTACTGTTCTGTAGGAGCCAGACATAAAACCCATCTAAACTAATTTATTTATGTTGGCAAGAGTTGCTCAAGCTACATGATTGGCCATGATTAACTTCAAATAGAAATTAATAATCTTCTTTTTGTAAAGTGTTTTGTTGTCTTTGCATGAAGCTTGTTCCTTCATGTGCCAAATGATAAACTTATGTAACCCAAGATCAACTTGCTGAATAATTGTCAAAACAATATTAAATTTTCAAGCTGAGACGGCCAATTCATTTGTGAGTAATAGTGAAGAGGTGTCAATGAGTGAAATGTCACCAATAATCTTAGTTTTCTCTAAACTGTCACTCTCTACTGACCTCTTGTCACACCCCGAGTCGACAAACCGTTCGTCCCCGGTGTTATTTTGCCGATTCGATCGTCCTCGCTAAGGCGTAATGTCGTACGAGTCTGGAATTACACTCGTACAAGGCAAGAACGTTACGTTACTTTACATATTAATACGCCAAGTTAAAACTTCACAAATCACATCAGAATATAAGACACAGTATAGGAAGATAGAAATACTTTTCATTTATAGCTTGCAACGAAGTGCAAGTCGTAAGTACATTGGATGCCGTTACGGCTACATTGATTGAAAACAGAAATAAATGCACTCGACAAGTTGCCTGAACTAACGCTTGCTGTTATATACATTCACCCCTTTATATATAAACCGTCGATTGAATTGGCTTCAAAATACTTCAGCATAGGAAGAGCTTCAAAATGTCTCTCCGCACTTCAGCTCCAGTTTAGTTCCGAGCGCCCGTCGCACCTGGAAAAATTGGGAGAGGGGATTAGCACACTTGCTAAGTGGACGAGACGAACCCACTCGTCTAAACCGACTTTGATTGTTAGGGTAGGCATGCTTTAGAGTTGTCTTTCTATTATAACTAATGAATTCAGTTCATATTCGATAGCCATCTATGAGTAATAAAGCATATAGTATAACATAGCAGTTTATCATATTTTTTACCACGGCCGTGCTCGTCCCTGCATAAAAATAGAGATAATATTTACACCTGCATATGATAATAGGTGAGCATGCTACTATCTTATATGCGTGGTCATTGATGTTACACATCACGTGAGACTATCTCAACAGCATTTCGGCCCGTTCAATATAGGTTGCAAGCCTGACTGACGGTCCTGCAATACATCAGTGTCAAAGCACGATTATTCATTCTTCCTAGGTTGATTCGATTCCGATGCCCTAGATACCGATTCGAGGAAAATTAACTTGTGTACAAGCTGTCCATGACCATGCCAATACGTGAATAATTTATATATGTAAACAGTTTTGTATACCGCAGACAGTATTGAACGACATTTTCATTTCTTCCAACTCATGCAACGATTCATTTTTTCCAAGCCGAACTCCCGATTTAGCATCCCGTGGGCACCAAATTGTCCGAGGCATCATAACCCATAATCGACGTTTCGTATTATTTTGTAACACTTGAAATAGTCTATCTTTTTACTAAAACCTTAAACTTTCTGGTTTATGTGATAAACTTGTATTTTTCAGAGTAGATTACTCTAAATTGATACATTTTTCCCGAGTTCTTGACCTTAGTGGATTGGCATGCAATTAACTTGGCATCATTCGACTTGAATGAATTCGAGGCAAGGAATTAGTTTGCAGGACAGAGTAGAAAAGAAGGGCCGAATCACCCACCGATTACTTTGCTTCGTGCCGGTCGTCGAAGCGCTTCACAACGTCAAGACTTAGTTACGTGAGCTCCTGCAATGGCACCAACACTTTGTTAGAATTCTATCTTTTTTCCTTGTATCAAAATTTGTAATTGTATCCATGAAAATGACGCGAAAGTACTTCATCAAAACCCAGCGGCAAAAGCTCCAAGAACATCATACAGCGGTCCGGTCCCGTCGAAGGGACTCTTATATAAAGCTTACTCGTCGAGACGCAGCTTGCTGCATGTAGGACTTATTCAAACAGAAGTTGTTTCATTAGTTGGATCGATTCTCGTAATGTCCGTCCAAATCAATTTGATCGATGCCGCAAGGTGTTATCGTTTACCAAGCTTAGCGATCGAGTCAGATGGCCATCTAGGTTTTCGGCCGATCCGACTCGGCGCAAGCATATTATGAAGTCCGTCGCCAATCAAAAGCAGGACACTACATAATATACCACTAAGAAAAAGTTTCGTCCTGAAACTTAAGAACAAGGGTCTGACCTTAATTTAGACAAACAACGCAGGGTATTTCTCTTTTATCTCCGCCTCCATCTCCCACGTCGACTCTTCAACTGAATGGTTCTGCCAAAGCACGCGGACCAAAGACATCGATCGATTTCGTAGCACCTTCTTCTTGCGGTCCAAAATTTGAATAGGCTCCTCCGAGTAAGACAAGTCAGTACGTAGCTCCAACTGATCGAAGCTAACTACATGACTTAGATCGTGCATGTATTTTTGAAGTTGTGAAACGTGGAAAACATCGTGCACATCAGCCAAGGCAGGAGCGAGTGCGATCCGATAAGCAACCATTGCAACTCGCTCAATAATCTCGAAGGGGCCTACAAATCTCGGGCTCAACTTGCCTTTAACGTCAAACCGTATCATACCGCACATGGGCGTTACTTTTAGAAACACATGGTCCCTGACCAAGAACTCTAGCGGTCGTCGACGAAGATCTGTGTAGTTCTTTTGTCGACTTTGCGCGATACGGAGTCTATCTCGAATCATGCGGGCCTTTTCGATAGCCTGCTCCACCAGTTCCGGTCTAAGTACTTGTCGCTCTCCGACTTCGTTCTAGCATATTGGTGAACGACACTTCCTCCCGTAGAGCGCTTCATATGGATCCATCTGAATGCTCGACTGATAACTGTTGTTATATGCAAACTCCACAAGCGGCAAATACGTATCCCAACTAGTCTTTAGGTCGATCGCACACAGATGTAACATATCTTCTAAGATCTGATTTACTATCTCTATCTGACCGTCTGTTTGGGGATGGTACGCAGAACTAAAGTTCAGTTTGGTTCCCATCGCCGCTTGTAGGCTCATCCAAAAACGCGATAGGAATCGCCCGTCTCTGTCCGAAATTATTGAGGCCGGTACCCCGTATAGTCGAACAATCTCGTCGACGTAGATTTGCGCTAACCGATCGACGCTCCATCCTACTTTAATTGCGATAAAGTGAGCCGACTTGGTCAGTCTATCAATAATGACCCAAATCGCATCATTCTCCCACGACATCTTCAGAAATCCCACAATGAAATCCATCGAGATGTTGTCCCACTTCCACTCAGGAATGATGATGTTCTGCAGCTCTCCGCCTGGCCTTTGGTGTTTCGCCTTCACTTGCTGACATGCCATGCACTGTGACACGAACGTAGCTACGTCTTTCTTCATGCCGTGCCACCAAAAGTTTGTGTGCAAGTCCTTGTACATCTTGGTGCTTTCAGGATGTAACGAGTACTTCACATAATGTACCTCTGTTAGAATTTCTTTTCTGAGTTCGACATTTTTAGGAATGCAGAGCCTTCCCTTTAGTCGCATCGTCCCGTCTTCGTCTTCCGCAAAGTCAGCCGCCCTTCCTATTGAAATCAGCTCGCACATCTTCTTCAGGAATGAGTCGTCCTCCTGTGCGGTCTTTTTTTTTGCTAAGCAGGCTCGATCCTAACTTCAACTGAGCTAGGTGCAGGTGTCAGTACTCAATTTCGAGTTCGATACCCCTCGCTTCAAGGTCTCGCCGTATCTCCTTATTTATGGCTAGTGTTCCCATAAATATTTTGCTAAGCACGTCGGCCACCACGTTTCCCTTGTCCGACGTATACTCGATCGTTAGCTCGTAATCTTTTATGAGTTCGAGCCATCGTCGCTGTCGTAGGTTGAGTTCTCGTTGCGTAAACAAGTATTTCAAACTTTTGTGATCGGTGTAGATTCTGCAAGCCATACCATAGAGATAGTGCCGCCAGAGTTTCAATGCAAACACGATCGCCGCCAATTCTAGGTCATACGTCGGGTAGTTTTTCTCGTGCTGCTTCAACATCCGTGAAGCGTAGGATATGACTTTGTCTCTCTGCATGAGTACGCACCCGAGTCCAGTTCTCGATGTATCGCTGAATATCTGAAAGTCTTCTGGAACGTCTGAAAGTGCAGGGATTGGAGCTGAGATAAGTCGTTGCTTCAACTCTTGAAAGCTGGATTCACAGTCGTCACTCCATTCAAACACTACTCCCTTCTGGGTGAGGCGAGTCAGAGGTGACGCTAGTTTTGAAAAGCTTCGCACGAATCTACGTTAGTAGCCCGCTAAGCCCAAAAAACTTTGAATATCGCTAGCCGAGGCAGGTCGTTTCCAATCTACCATCGCATCAATCTTCTTTGGGTTCACCACGACACCTTCGGCAGAGATTACATATCCGAGGAATGTCACGCTACTCATCCAGAACTTGTACTTACTGTGCTTGACGTATAATTTATTTTCACACAGAATCTGCAGTACCGTCTTCAAATGTTCCGTATGCTCTTCTCGATTCTTTGAGTAGACAAGGATATCGTCGATAAATACGACTACAAATTTATCGATTTGTGGTCGGAAGACTCGGTTCATCAAATCCATGAATGCGGCTGGGGCATTCGTCAAACCGAACGGCATTACTAGGAATTCGTAATGACCATATCGAGTACGAAAGGCAAACTTTGATACGTCGTCGGACTTGATCTTCAACTGGTGATAGCCTCAATGAAGATCAATTTTTGAAAATATTGCTGTGCCGTGCAGTTGGTCAAACAAGTCGTCGATTCGCGGCAAAGGATACTTGTTTCGTACTGTCGCCTTGTTGAGTTCCTGATAGTCGATGCATAGCCGTATGGACCCATATTTCTTCTTTATGAACAATACGGGTGCTCCTACGGAGAGACGCTAGGGCAAATAAATCTGCGGTCTAGCAACTCTTACAATTGTACCTTCAGCTCCTTCAGTTCTGCTGGAGCCATTCGGTAAGGCGCCTTTGATATCAGCCGTGTATCCGGAAAGGTGTCGATGCTGAATTTAATTTCTCGATCCGACGACATCTCGGGCATCTCGTCAGGAAAAATGTCAAGAAAATCTGTTACAACATCAGTCTGCATTGTGTTTGTATTATCCTTCCGTGTGTCTCGAACTGATGCAAAGTATCCCGTGCAGCCGGAATGCAGCATACGCCTCACCGAGATTGCCGATACCATCATTTTCGTCTTCGAGACCATACCGCACGAATATGAGAACTCTGTCTCGCTAGGAAGACAAAACACCACTCTCTTCTCCGTGCACTCGATCATTGCATGACAAGCGCCCAACCAATCCATGCCCAGGATTATGTCGTACTCTTTGATGTCTAGTACGACGGTATCCAAGGATAGATATCTTCTTCCAATGCAAATGTGGCCATCCTTACAAACGAAGTTCGTAGGCGTATCGGCTTCCGACGGAGTGCTAACGCTAATATTTATATCTAGTGATTGCAAGGTTATTTTATTTTCTTTCACAAAATCAGCAGATATAAAGCTATGAGTCGCACCCGAATCGAATAGTACTCGAGCAGGTATATTTTTGTAGAGTAATATACCTGTTACAACAGTATCGGACGCAAATGCCTCGTCCCGAGCCGAGGCATAAACTCGGCCTTGAGCTCTGGGGTATTGATTCTGCGGGTTGACGGGCACCGCATTTGCGCCTTGCAGTATCGATGCTTTGTGTTGGTTCGGAATGTTCCTTGGTGGGTTATGTTGATTTGGAACTTTTTGCAGGCAATATGTAACTATATGGCCTACCTCGCCACACCTGAAGCAAGATCTTGTCATACAATCGGTGGTTCGGTGCCCACACCTACCGTATCTACTGCAGTATTGTCCGCCATGGCCCCGGTTATCAAATGTGTTCGAATGTTTAGATACTCTCGATCCCCCGACATCGTTAGGACGCTTGTTGAAGTGGTTATGGACGACATACGCGGCTCTATGCGACATACAGCCAAAGACATGCTCACTATCGAGAGCGACATCGTAGGATTCATGGTATGTTCGGTACCTTTGATTCATGACGTCCCTTCGTAGTTCATCGTTTAGGCCTTGTTGAAAGTGTTCACACCATGCTTCTTTGTTAGGCAAGAAGGCGACGACAAACTTTGCCAGTTTCGAGAAGCTCGAGTCATAATCGTCGATCGACATATTTCCTTGTCGTAACATCATGAACTCGTCTTTTTTTTGACGACAGACGGTGCAGAGAACGTACTGTTCGAGAAAAGCTTCCTTGAACATTTTCTAGGAGATCATGGCGTCCGTATCGGCTTCGTAGATCTTCTGCTTCTTAGCTACCCACCAGTCGTAAGCCCTCAGTTGCAGCTGTAACGCCGCACAAGTTACCTTCTGGGACCCTTCAATGCTAAGCAGATTAAACAGGTCCCCAATCTCCATGAGCCACCCCACGATCAAATCAGGCTCTGCTCGGCCGTTGAACTTTGGTGGATTCATCTTGCGGAACTCCTTTGCCTTGAACAAGGAAGAAGAATTTTTTATTTGCGGTTGAGCTTTTTCTTCCTCGTCTTCGTCTTGATCACCTTAATTCTCTTCGGGTACCACGTCCGTTTCCTTGGTATCGCCCACCATCCTGCTCACTATCTGAGTCAGAGCGTTCATCTGCTTCTACTGCGCATCAAATTGGGCTTTGAATTGCATTTGAAGCTGTTGCTGCTGCAGTTCCATCAACTGTAGCATTTTCTCCATAGTAGTCTCACTAGGGCCACTCTTCGTGCTCGATGTACTATCTACGATTTGGATTGTTGTGTCGGTATTGTTCCTTTTCTTAGTCATTCCTACAAAATAGAGTAAACTCGTTAGTATTTTTCAAAAATATCTACGGGCTTACCTGTGTGGAACTTTTATTTCATGCAACATTCCGACAAGCATTCAATCGAGCCATCGTAACGGACATTCCAATAATGAAACATCTTTCGTAATTCCGAGGAAACATAACTGTGCTGTGATACCAATTTGTCATGCCCCGAGTCGACAAACCGTTCGTCCCCGATGTTATTTTGCCGATTCGATCGGCCTCGCTAAGGCGTGATGCCGTACGAGTCTGGAATTGCACTCATACAAGGCAAGAACGATACGTTGCTTTACATATTAATACGCCAAGTTGAAACTTCACAAATCACATCAGAATATAAGACGCAGTATAGGAAGATAGAAATGCTTTTCATTCATAGCTTGCAACGAAGTGCAAGTCGTAATTACATTGGATGCCGTTACGGCTACATTAATTGAAAATAGAAATAAATACACTCGACAAGTTGCCTGAACTAACGCTTGCCGTTCCATACATTCGCCCCTTTATACATAAGCCGTCGATTGAATTGGCTTCAAAATACTTCAGCATAGGAAGAGTCAAAATGCCTCTCCGCACTTCAGCTCCAGTTTAGTTCCGAATGCCTGTCGCACCTGGAGAAATTGGGGGAGGGGATTAGCACACTTGCTAAGTGGACTAGACGAACCCACTCTTCTAAACCGACTCTGATTGTTAGGGTAGGCATACTTTAGAGTTGTCTTTCTATTAGAACTAAATGAATTCAGTTCATATTTGATAGCCATCTTTGAGTAATAAAGCATACAGTATAACATAATAGTTTATCATATTTCTTACAACGACCATGCTCGTTCCTGCATGAAAATAGAGATAATATTTACACCTGCATAAGACAATAGGTGAGCATGCTACTATCTTATATGCACGGTCATTGATGTTACACATCACATGGGACTATCTCAACGGCATTTCGGCCCATTCAATCTAGGTTGCAAGCCTGACTGACGGTCCCGTAATGCATCAGTGCCGAAGCACGATTATTCATTCCCCTAGGTCGATTCGATTCCGATGCCCCGGATACCGATTCGAGGAAAATCAACTTGTGCACAAGCTGTCCATGACCATGCCAATGCATGAACAGTTTATATATGCAAACAGTTTTATATAGCGCAGACAGTATTGAACGGCATTATCATTTCTCCAAACTCATGCAATGATTCATTTTCCCCAAGCCGCGCTCCCGATTTAGCATCTCGTGGGCACCAAATTGTCCGAGGCATCATAAGCCATAATCGACGTTTCGTATTATTTTACAATACTTGAAATAGTCTATCTTTTTACTCGAACCTTAAACTTTCTGGTTTATGTGATAAACTTGTATTTTTCAGAGTAGATTACTCTAAATCGATACGTTTTTCCCGAGTTCTTGACCGAAGTGGATTGGCATGCATTTAACTTGGCATCGTTCGACTTGAATGAATTCGAGGCAAGGAATTAGTTTGCGGGATAGAGTAGAAAAGAAGGGCCGAATCACCCACCGATTACTTTGCATTGTGTCGGTCGTCGAAGCGCTTCGCAACGTCAAGCCTTAGTTACGCGAGCTCCTGCAATGGCACCAATACTTTGTTAGAATTCCATCTTTTTCTCTTGCATCAAAATTTGTAATTGCATCCACGAAAACGATGCGAAAGCTCTTCATCAAAATCCAGCGACAAAAGCTCCAAGAAAACCATACAGCAGTCCGGTTCCGTCGAAGGGACTCTTATATAGAGCTCACTCGCAGAGATGCAGCCCGCTGCATCTAGGACTTATTCTAACAGAAGTCGTTCAATTAGTTGGATCGATTCTCGTAACGTCCGTCCAAATCGATTTGATCGATGCCGCAAAGTGTTATCGTTTACCAAGCTTAGCAATCGAGTCAGATGGCCTTCTAGGCTCCCGGCCGATCCGACTCGGCACCAGCATATTATGAAGCCCGTCGCCTATCGTGTTAATTTTAATATAACTTAGTAAATATGCATGCAAATAAATATTCATGTAGTTAGTAATAATAAGTATATTAATTACAGATTAGAAATCACAAAGGACTATCCATACTTTCTAGGTCGAGTATCAGAGGCTTCGAAACCGGGCGACTGCTAGTGCACCTACTGCGGCAGAGGCCGGTACTTCCTCGCAGCCCACTCAAGCTTCGTCGGCGGACGAGCTGTGGATGACCTCCGTTGGTGGCCTCCGTAGGGGTACGTACTACGGTACAGGATCCTATGGCGCCCTAGTTGCGACCCAGTCCTCTAGGGATCCCCTGCTAGTGTGCATGGTCCACTGCCGTCCTACGAGTCTGCCCGAGTCCACCAGATGATGGAGTCTTTCCGTGACGAGCTGCTACCACGGATTCAGGACCGGTCTCAGCACCAGTCGGATGAGCCTGCGCTTATAGCACGATTGGATGCGCTCGACCGCGACATTATGGAGCTCAGAAATGTGGTTGAGCGGACAGAGCAGAGCATCACTGATCTTAGAGCGTCGACAGAGCGCAGCATAATGGATCTGCAGGCATCACATATGTCCATGGACGAGAGGCTGAGATTGGTGCAAGATTCGGTGGCTGATAGCAGCGATAGAATGTTATCTACCATGGATTCATACCACCAGTGACTTGCAGCGTTGGAGCGTTATCGTCCTCCGGGTGCGCCTTCATCGTTGTCGACTCCGCCGGCACCACTGCTTTCTTCATCGACACCGACTCTACCGACCTCACTACCTCCTTTATCGGTATTGATTTTACAGGAGGACTATGAGCTTTTCTTAGACTTCGTCGTGGCGTGCCCTCTCCTGCTCCAGATCTCCAGTAGTCCTAATTAGGACTGTTTGTATTGAGTGTTTGAGTACTTGTTTGTGTTTACTATTTGTTTATGACACTTATTTGTTTGTGACACTTGTTTGTTGGTTACGTAGATATATTGGTTATTGGTTGTGTAGACCCATGACAATTTGGATATTGGTTTATATATGTTGTGTGGACTTTGGTTATTTTATGTTGTTATTCGTTTCATTTGGATGTTAATTTATCGATGTTGAGTGTTCCACCGAATGGGTCGACGAACCCAGGGATAAAATATGCTTTCAGTATTATTTATTAAACTGCAGAAAGAAAATGATTCTGTGGAGAAAACTACATACTGTAATTTATTTTTATTATTTTTTTCAAATTTATCGATGTCTACCGACGTTTATCGACGCTTTTCGACGTCAAAATGCGTCGGTAGACGTCGCTAAACTGGCATATATTGCCAGGATACCGACGTATAGCGACGTCATTTTCGTCGGTATGTGTCGATAAACGTCGGTAACTTTTCCAGGATTTACCTCACTTTTCCCGGAAATACCGACGTATAGCGACATCACAAAACGTCGATAATATATACCGACTCATTGCGACATCACAAACGTCGACAATTTTCCCAGGAAATATCGACGTATAGTGACATCATAAATGTTGCTATTTCATCGATGAAATAACGGTAAATGTCGTTAATATACTGACGTAATTTTGCGTCGGTAAACGTCGGTGGTGGCGACGATCAGCGACGTCTTTCCAAACAGCGACTAAGGTTTTCGCGACAAGAGGAAGACGTCGCTAAAATATTTTAGCGACGTCTTTAGGCGTTTTAGCGACGCCTGAAGGCGTCGCTAAATTGACTTATTCTGGTAGTGAGGTTATGGTGGTGGCGACTAGGGTTTGTGAAATGGTGGCTCTGATACCATGTTGTAATTTATTGATGAGATGATTTCATTGATAGTCTCATAGGCTTTATTTAGCCTTTACATCATGGACTATCCTGTGGCATATTCTGGCATCCCAAATATGTCCTCAGGATATTCCCATACTAAACATAACATATTCCCATACTAAATATAACATATTTCTATACTAAATATACCAACAAATTATTTTTGTAAACCTTCATGAATGCATCCCTTGCCAGACTCTTTTTTTATGTTGTTTCTTTTTTTATGCATGTTAACTTTAATGTTATATTTCTAGGTGTGAAGTGTGACCAACTCATTGTTGATATATGAAAGTAGGTGACTTTGGAATCTCTTCCGTTGATTATTAAGTTTACTTCATAGTTTTATTTCTGTCCTTGTAGCATGATATGAATATCTCCTGAGAGATCACCTGTATCCTTGACTACAGATTAATTGTCATGCTTTATCAAGACGAATTCACAAACGTATTTGTAGAAGCATGCAAAAAGAGGGATATTACTTTTAATCCTACATCAGAAACAAGAAGAAGAGAGGTCTCATTCCACTCTATATATAGAGCCCTCTTGCCTCCTTTGAAAAGGACAACAAAATAAATAAAGAAAAGGGAGTCCGTTATCCAGGGAGCCCGTTCGAGCCACAAAAAGTTGCAGTAGTTCTTCTCTTCTTCTGGATTGGCTGCAAGTTCTTTACTCGCTGTCATGGCGAGGATAAGTTGGATTCTGAGTACTATGCACCTTCGCGGGATAGTACGAAGAACTCCAAGGCGGCACGGGCCATGCGCCTCAAACGTGCTATACCAGCGGCAAACCAGAAGCATGCGCTCACAATCATGTGTGCTGCTGATGGTAAGCTGTACAAGGTTGACTCGGGTGCTTCTACGCCAGAAACGAGCCGACCTTCAAAGTCCTTGTCTCACTTGGACGCATCTGTTGCGTTCGCAACCAAGTCGAGTAAGGCAAACTCTGTGGTCTTGAACCCCAGCACCTACATTGGATGTGCGTCTGAGGCTGGTTCAAGTTACTGTAAATGTTGTACCTCCACTACTGATCTGAGTGCATCTTTTGCGTTGGTTCAGGGGGCGCAGCATTCACCTGACCACCCCGGCGCTTGGCCTTACCATGCCCCTGATGGGGGTATAAAGGTGGCACTCTCACTTGACCACCCCGACGCTTGGCCTTAACATACGCCTGATAGGGGTGTGAAGGTGGCACTCTCCTCCAATGATTTACGTAATGTGATCAGTCACAAGTACCGATCCGGAGAGCCGACCGATAAGCATAATGCGCCCCTCACAGGGCACACTTGTTCTACGGTCGCCATCAACTGCTGCTGCTGCAAGATAGTGGCTCCACCACCAAGGCAGTCTGTGTTCCAGCAGTTGCAACATGATGTGCCTGTCCGGCATCGTCTCAGAAACATGAGGCCTAATCTCAACTCCAACTCGGAGAATCTCAGTCTTCTGAAGGAGTTCACCGTCCAAGATTCTTCGAACAAGGAGAACCATCACCCACAGTACAACATCTTGCCAAGGAGGAGGATCATTCAAATTCATCTTCGTTAAGAAGTCAAAGGAGAGACAACAAAACTCTCTCAAACTGTTGCTATTCATAGGCCAGGGCAAATCAAACCCATGCGCCAAGAGGCAACCTTTCCGAAGTCAGTACAATAAACTTGTATTTATGATGATGAATTTGTCTCTTCGAATTTAGCTAAGTCGGAGAGTCATTAAATGACCCGAAGAACTCAACAGACAGACCAATAAGGATGCGCCACGCAGCGGATGCGCCATCAACACCGAGCGCCCCGTATGGATGCGCCCAACAAAGCACAAATCGATGCGTCCTGGTGAACACGAACCTATGCACCTATCAGTTCCAAGTGCCCCATATGGATGTGCCCTACAAACCACAGGTCCATGCGGTCCTATCAATACGGACCTATGTGCCCACTTCGGCTCGTCACCCATCAAACAATTAATGCTCAAGTGACATAGTTGGCAGCACGTCCCCCGAGGACTGGACAGGTAGCTGCTTTTTTAGAAGATGAAGCGTCACTGACATCAGCATCATCATTACTTTCCTCCGACGGTTACGACCCACGTGACCAGCCAGCCACCCACTTGTAGGGGTTCTGATGGTGTATGGATGAAGTCGGCGTGAAGCTGACAAGCATGGCACTTTTTGGCATAATCGACGGCATCGGCTGCCATGGTTGGCCAGTAGTAACCCACGCATCGCAGCCGATCCTTCAACTTAGGCCCAGGTTGATGAGCCGCAAAAGTTCCGTCATGAACTTCCCGAAGGGCTTCGGCTGCTTCTTCGTTGGATAAACATGGAAGGAAAAGTCCATCGTAGGAGCGTCGGTATGACATTTTAGTAGCTGTATCGTAATAGAAGCGGAGGGAATGCCTCCTGACCGAGACGATTTCTTTCGAGTCTTCTGGGAGAATTGAGTAGACAGCGAAGTCGATGAAAGGGAATCTCCAGTCTCGGACATTGACACCGATATTTGTCGTCATGGTATAGGCCACTTGTGAGCATAGGTTGTTTTTAGGATAGACCAAGTCTCGACCAACTACCGTGACGTAGTGTTGAGTCCCGAGTGGTGCTACTAATGAAGCTGCGAGGCCAGCTAGAGCGTCAGCCTCCAGTTTTGTAACTGAGGTACGTATTCTATGAAGAACTTGGTGAAGGTTGAAATAATCTTCAATGCAACTTCATGGTAAGGAACAAGATCTTCATGGCGAACTTCGTATTGTCCTCGGATCTAGTTAACGACGAGTTTTGAGTCACCGTAAGCTTCCAGATGATCCACCCCGAGCTATTGCGCTAACTGGAGTCCCATGATGAGAGCGTTGTACTCGGCAACATTGTTGGAGCATGGCTTCGAAAGGGAGTAAGCACGCTGGATGACCAGCTGATCGGGGGAGACTAAGACTACCCCCACTCCGGCGATGATTTGACCTTTAGGGCCTGTTCTCGAAGAGCCACCGAAAAACATCCGCCAGACGGAGCTTTCTTCGGTGTTGTTTGATTCTTGGACCTTATCCGGGATGTCTTCATAGAGTCTGGATCAGGACTCTGGGATGGGGTGCACGGCTAAAAAGTCGGCTAGAGCTTGACCCTTGACGGCTTTTTGCAGAACGAACACCATGTTGTACGGCGTTAAAAGGATCGCCCATGTAGCTAGCCGGGAGTTCAATGATCCTGGCTTCGTCATAAAAACCCTGAGTGGATTGACTCAGAAGATGACATGAATTGTCTGGCCCGAGACATAATGGTGAGTCTTCTGGATGGCGAACACCAAAGCCAAACACTCATTTTCAACAGGGTTGTACCGGTGTTCGACCCCGATCAGTGTCCTACTTAGGTAGTAGATGGCTTGCTCGTAGCCTGCATCGCTGTTCTAAGCCAGCAGAGCACCGAGGAAATAATCCATGGCATGGACGTAGAGGAGAAATGGTTTGCCTGCGACGGGTGCCACTAGAACTAGCGGGCTCGTCATGTAAGCCTTGATATCATCGAAAGCTTTCTGGCATTCTTCTGTCCAGACGTAGTAGACTCCTTTCTTTATGTGCTGGGTGAAGGGTTGACATTTCTCGAAAAGGTTTGCTATAAACCTTCAGATGTAGGCAAGACGCCCTTACAGGCCTCGAAGTTCTCGGAGGTTCTTCGGAGGGTCTATGTCAAGGATGACTTTGGTCTTCTCGGGATCGACATAAATGCCTTTCGCCGTGATAATGAAGCCCAAGAACTTTTCACTAGAAACCCCAAGGAAGGATTTAGCGGGGTTCATCTTGAGTTGATGCACTCGCATGAGATCGAAGATTGTCTTTAGGTCTTGTAGGTTGATCACCTTTAAGACGGCTCTTGACAGCGATATCATCAACATAGCATTCGACTATTTTGCGCAGATGTTGATAGAAGATAGTACTCATAGCTTATTGGTATGTAGTACCAGCGTTCTTCAAGCCGAAGGGCATCACTGTGTAGCAAAAAATTCCTTTCGGTGTCCTGAATAACGTGTGTTTAGCGTCATCGGGGAATATCTTGATCTGGTTGTAGCCCTAATACTCGTCCATGAAAGACATGCGTTCGAAGCCACATATATTGTCGATCATTACGTCAGTGATCGAAAGTGAGAATTCGTCTTTCGGGCAAGCAACATTGAGATCTCTGAAGTCGATGCAGATCCGTATCTTTCTATTCTTTTTGGTGACCGGGACGATATTGGCCACCCAATCCGGGTGTTGTTCTTCACGGATAAACCCGCTGGTCAGGAGTACCTCTTGATCGATGGTGTTCATGATGTCAGGACGAAAATCCCGTTGTTGCTGCTTTATAGGCTTGGCATCAGGTAAGATGTTAAGCCTATGCATTGCGATCTGGAGATCGAGTCCCGACATATCTTCGTAGCTCCAGGCGAAGACGTCGATATATTCTTTGGCCAATTGGACCAAAGACTCCCGGTCTGGTCCCTTCAGACTCTTGCTGATGAAGATTGGTTTGGAAGAAGATCCATCTCCAAGGTTGATCTACTCGACTTCTTCTTCGGTAGGGGGTTTACGTAATTCAAAACGAGACTCCCACTGCGCTCCTAGGAGTTGAGCCCAAGGTTCTTCTTCGAAGAATTTTGGCGTTTGATCATCGCCTTCATCCTCTTGAGATTGTGCAAATATCATGTTGACTGATAGCACCTTCTTGAAGACTGAGCCGATACTGGTATCGGAATCCCAAGTTGATGTTTCGGACGAATGAGAATGTTCTACTTCTTCTGCCTTCGAACTCTCTGGAGTTTTCGACGGCGTGACATAGCCCACCCCCCGTCGAGTACGATGATAGTAGTCCTACGGCTTTCCTTTAGGCGTTGGGAGCCGGAGATGAAGACGGCGACCCTTGCCATAGTTCAGGTCTTTGTTGCTTTTTAGATCGTAACCCATCTTTTGGATGAGGTACTGTGCCTTGTCCGTGTACCGATAGACTTGTATTCTACCGGTATCCGATTCTTGTTCGAGTGGCGGAAGGTCTTGATGACGCTCGACTTTGCCGAAGATGATGTACTCTTCGTCTCGATTCTGCGGTGGGACTACAAAACAGACCCATTGGGACGGAACCATTCGATTTACATAATTGACAGTCGTTATTTGTGTTTGTAACGACCGTAGAGCGTTATCTAATGTATACATGATATTCCAATATGGAAGACTAGAATAATTAAAAGACACTCTATTATTGATGAAATACGAGATTTTGACCCGCGGGATTACATTGTCCAGAGAGGGTGCATCTACATCAGCAGATATGTACTCCCCTAGCTCTTCATCTGTGAGTACTGGGGTTGGTTCAGGAGAGTTCATCGCAGCTTTGACCTTGGGGTCTGAGAGGACTACGTGGGCCTTCTCTGGCAGCTTGGATGAGACGATGATTGCGGAGGCTTGCCTTTAAGACGCACCTTCAGAGGTGCCTCAACTGCGCCTTCAGTGCTTGGTGATTTCCCCTTTAGTTTTGCCACAAGGGGAGCCGATGTTTGAGGCGGCTTTCCCTTGAGCCGTATCTTCAAAGGAGCTTCAGTAGGTGTTCTACCTAGAGAAGTTGGTGCTTTTACAGGTAGCTTGACATGGGAGGCAGCATCTGAGGTGATTTTCCCTTGAGTCAAATTTTCAAAGGAGCGTTAGAAATCATCTCTGTTTCCATGTCTAGCTCTGCCGCTGTTTCTGCTTCATCGTCGGCATCGTTGGCTTTCCCTTCGTCGGGCGACTTGTACAGGATAGAGTAAGTGAAATAGGCTTCGACCCCCTTGAAAGGGTCAATGTCCGTAAACTCTGTCCGAATGATGTCATTGGTGGACACGTACTTCATACATTGGTAGAGTATAGATGGTACCACCATGTACTCATGCAGCCACGGATGACCCAGTAGGAGGTTGTAGTTGACGTCAGCGTCTACGACATAGCAAGTCACCTCAGTTCGGAGGTTACCGATATGACATTTCAGCCGTATTTTGCCTAGAGGTTCACTTTTACTAGCATTGAAGCCGCTGATTATAGTGTTGGAGGGCGCCAAATGGTACATTGAGATCTCCAGTGTCGAGAGCAGTGTCTTCGGGATGATGCTGAGGGAAGACCCCGGATTAATCTGAATCCACTTCACCTTGACGGAACCGACATACCTGTATAATATTGCGGCCTGTTGGGTCGGTTGTGCTTGAGCAGCATGTCTTGTTGGGTGAAGGTTATGTTGGGGATAACCTCATCCGCACAATGGCAGTGCTCACATATAGTTGGAAGATCTTCAGACTGCTTGACCTGACTGATGAAGGACACGGCATCCTTCAAGGCTTCACAGAGAGCTTCACGAGTGTCCTTGGAAAGACGGAGAAGCTCAAACAGAGATAGCGGGCAGGAGTACTGGCCAGTTGTGCCAGTATGTCGAAGGGGTACACTTGATTCTCCATTGGCCCCTGGGTCCGTATCCAAGGATACCCATTGAAGGGGTACACTTGATTCTCCATTGGCCCCTGGGTCAGGACCGGTAGATGGTGCCCTGGCCAGGGCTGACCGTATCTCGAACACTGCTTGAGTCAGTGTTTACATAGAGGCAGAGAGGCTTTTGTGTCCCCCTTCCAAAGTAACCATGCGTTGGACAAGGTCTGCTGGCGGCGCATCTGACTCTGTATCACCCCCAGTCACGTATACGGTCATGACGCGGCTGGAAGTGGATGGATCAGTTCAGGCTTCGCTTTCAGCCTCACTCTCCTGTAGAGGAGTTGCCTCTCCTGGAGCTTCGTCTTGGCTACCCCCAGCTATGTCCTGGAGGACATCTCCATTTTCGGCGAGGACTTGGCTACCCCTAGTGATGCTCTGGAGGACGTCTTCGTCTTCAGGAGGAAGATCAGCAAGGATTTGGCTACCCCCAATGATGCTCTGGAGGACGTCTTCGTCTTCCGAAGGAAGATCAGCAAGGATTTGGCTACCTCCAGTGATGCTCTGGAGGACGTCTTCGTCTTCCGAAGGAGGATAAACAAGGGCCTAACTACCCCCATCTTCCTCCGAGATCTTCTTTCTCCCACGATTGCCTTCGAACACCCGAGAGGACGGGACAGTTGTCTTGGTTTTCCTCGGCTGGCTCTTGGACGAGGACGAGATCGAGGAGTTGCCATTCGCATTTCGGATTGACAAGGAGTTGGAGATTACGTTGCATGAAGCAACCTTCAGTTCTGGTTCCTCTTCAATCGACATCTTCTTGCCGAGGCGACGTTGGAGAGGAGTTGATGATTGCAGTCGCTGGAACACCGACTGCCTTGGTGGTGGGACTGTCATTTTGTAATAACAGTTGATGGTGACTACAGCACAGGTGTGCCCTGTGAGGGGCGCATTGTGCTTGTCAGTCAACTCTTCTGATCGGCGCTTGTGACTGATCATATGACGCAAATCATTAGGGAGAGTGCCACCTTCACACCCCCATCAGGCGCATGGCAATGCCAATCGCCGGGGTAGTCAAGTGAGAGTGCTACCTTCACACCCCCATCAGGCGCATGGCAAGGCCAAGCGCTGGGGTGGTCAGGTGAATGTTGCGCCCCCTGAACCAACGCAAAAGATGCGCTCAAATCAGTAGTGGGGGTACAACATTACAGTGACTTGAACCGGCCACAGACGCACGTCCTATGTAGGTGCTGGGATTCAAGACCACCGAGTTTGCCTTGCTTGACTTGGTTACGAACGCAACAGATGCGCCCAAGTGAGACAAGAACTTTAAAGGCTGACTCGTTTCTGGCACAGAAGCACCCGAGTCGACCTTATACAACTTACCATCAGCAGCGCGCATGATTGTGAGCGCATGCTTCTGGTTTGCTACTAGCATAACACATTTGAGGTGCATGGCCTGTGCTGCCTTGGATTTCTTCGTACCAGCCCGCTGGGACGCATAGTACTCAGAGTCCAAATTCTCTTCACCATGACAGCGAGTGAGTCTGTCAAAGATAGAGGCCTTCTGTGGCGCATCAGAGTTACTACGCAGGGCATTGGCTGCGTCCCTGCTCCGTCGGCGCATCTTAATTGTCTGAGGAGGAGATGGCTGGGGAATATGGTCAGTACCATGTTTTTTCGAGAGATGTGCTGCACCGGTGGGCGCATCCTGGCCGCTAAGGACGTCAGCGAGAAGGGTGGATTGCATCGATGCATCCCCTTCAGTGGTGGTGCCAGGGGCCTCGACCTTGTGCACCCAGAGTTGGCGAGTCTTCTTCGGCTTTGGCAGCCGCTTCGAAGGACTCGCGTTGCCTTCAGAGATAATCTTCTCATACGCCTGTTGATTGAGGTGCAGCATCTTTTGGGAGGAGCCTACTTTCACGTCGTCGGATTGCGACACAGCTTTCTCGGTGGAGGAGAAAGAGGTCCCCAGAAGAGTCGCCAGCTTGTTTGCCATTAAAATCTTTTTATTGCAATTTCAATACAAACAAAACAGTATTACATTGTAGGACTTAGATGTAGTCCTAGGAGAACACTTTTGTTTATCTGGGGTCCCTGTGTCGATGGAGCGAGTGGTAATACGTTGACTCTATTGACGATCTGACGACGGTTCTCGGTTCTCTGAAGGTCTGAGTTGCTCTGGGTGCTAGAGTTGGCAGAGATGAAGAAGACATTGAGTGTCTTCGTATCTCTCTCTGTATGTTCTCGTATATATCTTCTATTCTCCTTGAAGAAGGAAATGATCCCTCTATTTATAGTTTTGCAGGCTGGCTGCTCATGCGCGCATATGTAGGATGCACCGATACGTGGGGATGCCACGTGGTAGAAGCTTCAGGGGGCGTATGGATGATGCGCCATCATTTGTGGGTTGAATCCTTCACGCTGTATTAGTGGGCTGGCACGTAGCATGGGAGAGGATATTTCAGTTGCTGCGATCTTGGGTGATTAGCACTCCTTCATAGGCTGAATCGAGTCAAAGGATACGTGGCGCATGCCTGTGGCTCGAAGATCTCATATTTGGTGGGGTTGATCTGAAAGGATGTGCCTGGGATCGGGCGCATGAGAGGACTTCGGCTCACAATCTTCAGGAGTCATGAACCGGTATGGGCGCACGGCTTTTCAGGCGCATGCAGGTCTTCAGGCGCATGGCTGCTGAGGCGCATGCTGCGACTTTGACTTCTGTCTTTCTGGATTAGAAGTAAGTCATAGACGCATGGTTTTTGAGGCGCATGCGAATCTTTAGGCGCATGGCTGTGGAGGCGCATGTGGGTGGCTGGCTGGCCATGTGGGTCGTAACCGTCGGAGGAGAGTAATGATGATGCTGACATCACCGACGCTTCCTCTTCTGGAAAAGCTGCTAACTGTTCAGTCCTCAGGGGACATGCTGCCAACTCTGACACTTGAGCATTAATTGCTCGATGGGTGATGAGTCGAAGTGGGCGTATGGGTCCATATTGCTAGGACGCATGGACCTGTGGTTTGTTTGGCGTATCCATATGGAGCGCTTGGAACTGATAGGCACGTCTGTTCGATGCACGGTGTCTGACCGGCGCATCCGTCTGCATGACGTGCCTTTATTGGTCCGACTTTTGTGTTCTTTAAGTGCTTTAAATAGCCATTTTTTACTTGGCCGAATTCGAAGCGTCAGGTTCATCACCATAAATACAAATTCATTGCACGGTATTCGGAGAGCCTGCCACTTGGCGCATGGGTTTGATTTATCCGGCCTATAAATAGTGGCAAGGAGAGAGTTTGCTTCTCGTTCTCTCACGTCTTCTCGAATGAACTTGTTTGCTCAATCATATTCTGTTGACAAGATGCTCCCGAGGGTGAAGATGCGACGACTTGTCTTCATTGATGCACTTGAAGGTGACTGTTACATCCAAAAGTCGGAGTCGAGGGCTTCTGAGGCAGGCAGAAGGTGCCTGTTGCATCCAAAGATAGGGATGCTCGAGCCCTTCCTATGTTATGCTGAAAGAGCCGCAGATCGGAATTGCAGTGCCCTCATCTTCCTTGGGCTTTGAAGATCTTTTCCTCCTGCTAGAGTGGGTGTTGTCCATTCTGGTTGTATTGAAAGCTGCTCCTTTAGCCGCGGAGTTGCGGTGCTCTTCTCTTCCTTTGGAGAGCTCTTCCTCCAGCTAGAGTGGGGTTGGCTGCCCACCCTCGTTCTGCTCAATAAATGCTTCATTAGTCGAAGCATTTGACGGGGTCGAAGCACATATGCTGAGACTTCATGATGCGCATAACTGAGACGCTGAAGTGATACGCCTGACTGAGATGCTGAAGGCTGCGCCTAACTGAGACGCTAAAGTGATGCGCTTGACTGATGATGCTCCTGGTGGAAGGCGCACGGCAGTTTGCTGCACCTGGTGGAAGGCGCACGACAGTTTGCTGCGCATGACTGTAGTCTTAGGATCTTTCTTTTTGTAAAAATTATCCTTTGTAAAGCCTTTTAGACTGTAATAGACTTTTATATGAAATAAAAATCTTCTTTTGCTGTCTATGCTTGTGTTGTCTTGTTGTGCCAAGTACTTCGTTTGAGCTCCCTGGCGCATGTAATGTTAGGCGCATAGGAAATTCTGGCACAGATGCGCCTTGAAATTCCGTGCTTCTACAGTATTTACCATTCATAGTTTTCTCTTATCTCAATTAAAGTCTTATAGTTAGGTTGCTTCATCACTATATCACATATGGTAAATATAGCACCAAGTACGAGATTAAAGTATCTGGAGATTGTTTCTCCAAAATGTACAAATTCAATTGTGCAAACTCTATTCTTCGACTTGTGTCCTAACATATATAAGACAATTGACACATGCTCCTCCACACAAACCCAACGTTTATTTAAAATGACTTGTTGTTCCTTAGCGTTCCTACTAAGTATAGAAGGTCGTTGCGGTTATTCTAATTAGATAATCTATGCATTTGTTTTGTCCTCTCCACAAGATCAGATACATATGAGCATCCCTTCATTGTTGTATAATTTTCAAAGGCTCTCTGGCAATCCCACTTCGTTCATTATCCTCCTCCCCTATCAATTTTACAATGTCACTTATAGAGCAAAGGGTATTAGACACAACAAATAGAATCAGAGGATCGTTAGGATGAAAAATAATCCATCTACCAAATCCAAAATTAGAAGAAACCCTTCATAGGACAAGAAACCACATGTGATGAAGTCAAAAACCCAAAAAATAGTAGACCTAAATAATCTACAGTATATAGTCTCAAGAAACACTAGATATAGAGAAAACACATGGATTTGTAGACTACAACTCAGGAACACAACATACAAACAATAGGTCTAGTCAAAAAACAAGAAAAGAAAATTAGGAGAAGAAACAAGATGTAAATTTAGGCAAAAACCGAAAAAAGTAGATCTAAAGGATCAAGAGTAGATAGTCTCAAGAAACACTTTGATCTTCATTACCGAGTAAGAGAAACTCATGGATCTGATGATTATAACTCAGAAATATAATATTAAAACAATAGATCTAGTTAATAACCAAGAAAGAAAATGAAAAGACACAAGATGTGCGTAGGCAAAATAAAAAACATAAAATAGTAGATCTAAAAAACTCTACCGTGCATACTATCAAGAAAATAGTAGATCTACCCTTATTTATTGTAGATCTAAAGAATCTACGCTTTTACAATGATAAAAAATGAAGGGGAAGAGAGATTGTCGTCGCTGGTATTTTTGTTCAATTTGAGACGCGATTTAACCACCGATCCTTCGTCGTCTTCGTCCCAACTCCCGTCGATGCTTTACGACATCCAAACTATCCTTTCACACATATCGAATTGAGGATGGAACCCCAACATATACCTGTGTAATACTTGATGTAAATTTGGTAGAATTATGAAAATCTCTACGAGTTTGCAACTTCTCAAAAATATGGATTGTTATGAGAAATGTACTAATATAAAATGCTAAATCCAAACGTCCGCTGTAGGTGTGATTATTTAGGATATGTCCCTTCACAATCTCAACCTCCTCCACATCCCGGAGCACAAAGCTAACTTAGGAACATAGCCGAGGTTCTTCATGTTTGCTCACGACATGGCTCTCCCTCTATATATCTTCTTGTAATATCGATGTTGAAGTTGGGTCCCTTTAAAATCGATTCTTGTTCACCTCTATTGAGCCCACCAAAGGGTTTTCATCAATTCTCAATCTCACTAGACTATTTACACAATAGACAAACATTTTAAGGATAAATTCCAAATGGGTGTCTAGAAGCTAATATCCACCATTTTTTGCGTTTCCTTGAACTGTACAAACCCCAAAAAGAGCACCTCAGACGTTAGCATATGGTATGATTGGCGTAATTTTCATGATCTCACAATAGCCTTCTCAACCTATCCATGAGGAGTAAGGAAACATCGAGACAGGGCAACATGCAACTCATTTATGTGATACTTGGATGAACTCGAGTTATAAAGGCTTACAAAATCATATATCTCATCTCAATGGAGGTAAGAGTATTCTATGCTCTATGAGTCCATCTAACATTAGCCCACCAATATCGTACAACAATTTCAATGAAGTTTATTGAACTCGGGTCACAAAAGGAACATACCTTCAGGGTGCTCTTCCTCCTTTAAAATGGTGAAAGCGGTTAAAATCTTTCACGATGATCTCTCTTTCTGTAATCCTTGAAATAAGTTTGGTAGCATTGTGACACTTCCCACAAATCTGTAAGTTCTTGGAAATCTGGATAGGAGTTCTCCATGAGTAGTTATAAGTCTTTGAAGAAGCAAGGCAAATTTCAAGATTTGGGTGCCTAGAAAGCCTTGTATCTTGTAATTCTTTCAAGAAGTGATAATGAGGTATCTAGATTGTTAACTTAATCTTACACATTAATAGTCTTCTTCCAAATAACTTTTGTTATAGAATAAGTTCAAGACTTTGTTGTTTGCAATAGAGTTCTAGTGATTAACCCAAAAAAAGTCTGGATAACTTTAAAGTTGATAGTAGTACCAAAAATTAGGATGCATTAATCAAATATATTGATGATGCACAGTGCAAGTGTAAGTTGGTCATGGGTATACTTTATATTTCTCTCATATAATAGCTTTATTAAATCTCCAAGTATCTCAAGAAGCTCATAGTATCTCAAGTTGTTCTGATTATAGTTTCAATGGTAAAATTTTAGCTACAACAAAGTCCACAAAGTTTCTTACATTTTCATGAATGTGCATGCATGTATGTAGTACTTAACATGTATAATTGCCATTATATCTGACCTTCAAGTTTTTCTATATGTTGCCATTGTCTTGATTCCATGTCTCTCTATAATGAAGTGTGGAATTGGTTGTCCTCGATTTGCACCAAATATAAAGGATACTGAAATTCTATATTTGAACAATTATGAAATTATAGCTATTAATTTGAATAAGGAATCCTGATCGGAGTATATATATATATATATATATATATATATATATATATATATATATATATATATATATATATATATATATATATATATATATATATATATATATATATATATATATATGCTTGTAGATTCACAGGGTTTCTAGATTAATATGTTGATTTATTCTCAGGTTTATTAAATTAATGAGTTGAAATTGGATTTCCCAAATTTAAACATTAATATTGAGATGGATTGAAAATATATAATCTGATCATATGGGTTTAGAAAATTAATTTGCTGAGTTTGACTCGGTCTAACTACTTCAAAATATCAATACAATCTTTTTTTGGATATTGTTTATTAGAGTAAACGAATCATGAAATTGACATGGTATAAATGAATTTGACTCGATAAAAAAAGAGATTTATAGTAACCTAATTCACGAATTTAAATTTAACTCAAATTTAACCATTATTTAAATAAATATGTAATATAAAATTTACATCCTAGTCTAATCTTAATGTGATGCATACTTTAAAACTATTCATGTTAAAAATAATTCAAATATAATCTAATTAGTAAAATCAAATGGTCAAATTAATGCAATCTAGTTAGTTTTGATCTAATTTAATTATAATTTAAATAAACTAAATTTAAAAGTAACAACTATATTTAATCTAATCATAATCCATTATCTATGTGAAAAATGCTTATCCTCCCTTTGCCTCTATCCTTTAATTGATTGATTGATTTCTCCCTTTGTCTTCTCCCAACCATTGACCGATACAAAAAAAGAGTGATGAAGAGAGTCAGAAAATCAAGCAAACCCGAAAGACCAGCAAAGAGACAGAGCAATGATGTCATTAGTAGTATTCCTGACGAAGCAAAGAGACAGCGACATAACAATGGCATTAGTAGTATTCCTGACGACGTCCTCGTCTTGCGGATCTTCGTAAGGCTTCCGGCGAGCTCCGTACCTGTTGTTCGATTGGTGAGTAAGTCTTGGTACTCGTTGAATAAGAGTCCATGTTTCATCCTCAGTCATGCCGGTCAAGCCCGCAAAAATATCGTGTTGGAGTCCATCGATTCCACAGGAAAGTCCAATTTGTACAATGTTAGTCTCGACGATTTGTACATTAGTCTTAATGAGAGCGCCAAAAGAAGCCAAAAGAGAGCAATGGTAGAGATAGAGACTCTAAATCTTCCAATGAAGTTGATGGAATATATTGGCAGAATTTCTAAGCTTAGCTTGTCAGCTTCCTGTGACGGGCTGTTGTGCTTTGATTTTGTGGGACATCGCAAGAGGAGGAGGAATGGCTACATTGTCTGTAACCCATTGACCAAGGAGTGGCTTAACGTTTTCAAGGAGTGGCTTAACGTTCCCCGGAATTTTGGTAATAATGTCGACGACGGCTTAATTATTGCCTTCTACTTTCACGCTTCAACAGGAGAGTATAGATTGCTGCGACGGTTTGAAACTGACGACGATATCGGATATGAAGTGTTCAGTATCGGCAGATCAAGTAGAGCTTGGAGACCTGTTAATGACTCTTTTGGTATGCGTCTCCGACAATCACGTATCCCTGTGCTGCATGGGAATGTCTATTTTCTATCCGAAGATGATTGGGATTGCGTAGTAGCGTTTAATACGAATAATGAAAAATTCAGAAAGATGTCCCTCCCTCCACTGCATCCACAAAAGCACCACAGTGATGAACTTCTGGTAGATTCGGGGGGAAGTTTGTTTCTGATAGAGGTGGGAGGATGTTTGGTTTTGTGCCAGACTTATTCGGATCCTCATTGGAGCGAGGTGGACATATGGTGTTTAAAAGACTACACCAAAGAGGAATGGATCAAACAGTACACGGTTTCTGTGGGGGACTTGAGTAGTTCAGTCGACAGACATTCCAAATGGTGCACTCCTTTGGCCATTTGCGAGGATGGGAAGGAGCTTCTGCTAAAATATGATGGTATTTCGCTCTCTATAACTTCGAGTCGAGGACTTTCAAGAAGAGAAGAGCCAACAAGTTGAGGGAATATACTTGGGTGCCTCACGTTGAAAGCCTTGTATCTTGTAATTCTGTTCTTTGAGGAAATGATAATAGGCTAACATGAACTTCATTTTGATTTAATTTGAACTCTCTCTCTTTTTCCTCTTCTTTTTAATCATATGTGCTTTATTATGTTTTCATCTTTTGTGTCATTGCATCTACTAATATTTGGTTGAGGTATTGGAGTTTATGAATAAACCTTCATTATTATTTTGTTTTCACTTTTATATGGTGGATAATTTAATTAGTCTTTGATACATAGAAATTGACTTGGCACTTGTTGGCCCTAGCATAGTTTGCAGGAAAAAAAACACCAATTAGCAAGGGGTACAAGCATAGTAAGGTTATGAAGGGTCACCATTGTTTCAATCAATTTCAAAACTATTAAGAAACAACAATAAACTACTTAAAATTATAGCTAAATATATATTTTTTAAAAATTCTAAGTTTTGAGACTCGGTGTTCATTCCCAAAACCTAAGTTTTAAGGTAAAAGTTGGTTTTAATTTGGATTTGGTTTTGTTCGATTTTTTGTAAAAAGAAAATCAAGTTTTTTTGTTTTATTTTATTTCCTTCTACTTATCATAAGATTATATTAGATCACCTTATATTAAATTAAATATTATTTAAATCTGGTTAGCTTTTAAAGTATAGATTAGTTGATTAGATTGAATTCAAATCTTTGGATTCAATTACACCGTACACAATTTAAATTTGATTAAATATTATATTATACACTATAAATATATCCATGCTATTAAATCCCGTATCAACTCTCTTCAAGACTATTGGAAAAGAAGCGCGAAAACCTTTCCCCAAATCGGAGAGTACCTGCGAGAGGACCGAGCAATACAACGCACGAACCCAAAAAACAAACACACAAAACAAAACACGCAGACACAGAGAATTTTTGACGTGGAAAACCCTTGCGGGAAAAACCACGGGACGATCGGAGTCCAACCCTGAGAAGCCTCCATTGTTACGCCCCAGAACCAGAATACTGGAGAACGGGGGCGAACATAGCCAGCTACGTATATTGAAAAGGAATTCCATCTCGCTATACGGTCACGGCTGTCTAGAAATATGAGGGTTTAACTACAAGCCAGCATTCTCCTATGGTCATGAACAAGCCTATTGTCTCAATCTCAAGCAAGTAATATAGTAACAAGATGTTAGATCACCAAATATACAATAAAAGGCGTCCCAAATATTACATATTCAGCTGATCATGAAGCTAGTCGTACAAAATGCAAGGACTAGCAAGAGTTTAGTCATACATGATCAACCCTAGGATTTGTTAATCATGTTTACAGCCCGTAGGCAGACAGTAAGTAAAAGTGCATCGAGCTAACAGGTGCTCGTCGGCTAAACGCCTCAAAAGAATAAATTTACATATCAGTAGGTGAAACAAAAAGGGAAAACCCACTCATTGCCCGGGTTCTGTCTAGTGGTCACCATTAGGCTGGAGGTCCGGAAGATCCTCGGGAGCTGCTCCAAAATCTGGCCACACAAAACCAGCTGGGTCAAACCCCAGAAAGAGCAAGTGCCACAAAGGAGGCCACGAAATAAGAATAAAACTAGCAATTACCACAAGAGTAATAATGATATAATAAAAGACAAGAATTATGGAAAAGTATGACAGGATGATATACGATGAGATAACCATGGGACTATTCAGATAACCAGGTTACAACCCGTAAACCAAACAAGGACCGGGGTTGTAACCCTTCGTCTGAACAGAACTTGGAATACTCACCATTTATCGGTAAAATAAATACAAGCATTCTGGTCTTATAACAATCTGGAGCAGGATCAGGACGAGACTAGACTGGTTAGACTCCAATCAATTATTTCACGGCCAAGCAAGAACTAAGGCTTGATACTTTAACTAACTAGGGTTATCACAGGCCTAGGTACTAACAAGATGCAGTGAGATTATTCCACAGCCACAAGCCCTGCAGACCATCCAGGTTACCCAGGTCGAAATTAGGGGTTGAATTCAGGAGGGTACATCGTCCAGGAAACGCATGTACCCTTAGGTAGCTAGAAGGATGCAACACATGAAGAACAGTTTGGCAACTCTAGAGGGGGGTGAATAGAGTATTTGTAGAAAAATAGCCAATTAAAAAATAACTCTTTCACCAATAATAAATAATCAGAGTAAAGTGCGGAAAATAAATGGAGAATAAAAGAGCATACGCAAACACAGCAATTTTAACCTGGTTTCCCTCGTGGAGGACTAGTCCAGGCCTGAAAACTCTAGCTCAGGATTAAATCCACTATTTGTGAAATAGTAGTTTATAACCCGTGCCTTTATTTCAGAAGAGCACGTCAACTTCTAACTGAGGATCGCAGTGGCGATTTGCTTGGAATTGTCCAAGCGATTTCTTCGACTCTTGCACAAGAATCCTAACTGAGAGATGCTGAGCACTCGAGACTTAGGAGGCTTGTGGCTAGTAGATGGGAAGGGTATGGCTTACTTGAGCTTATAATAGAGAAGAGAAAAGAAGATTGGATGGATTGAAATGAGAGAATTCATGCCCTATTTATAGTGTTTTTATAGGCAGAATTCGGCCAGAATTCGGGTAGGAAAATTCAAAAATTTGGCCGTTGGACAACTAGCAACCAGCTATCCCTAAAATTAGGGTTCCTGATTTCTAGGGGACAGAGTTCGGCCCGAACTATGTGTGGAGGCAGAGTTCGGCCCGAACTCTGTCTCCAGAGCACATAGTGGTTCTAAGGGAATTTTTGGGCAGTGTTTTGGTTCAGTGGAACTTGGGATTTTGGGTAGGCTGTAGACTAAGTGTCAAGAGCTCAGCATGACTCAGAGTACACAAGTCTAGACTCAATGAAAATATAAAATACAGACTCGAAAACACACTGAGAGCCGGAGACTGAGCTGTCGTCTGTCTTGAACTGAATGCAGACATCGTGGGTCGTATTGAATTAATACAGATATTAATTAGTCAATGTAGTCAATATTTGGTTGACTGTGACTTTGTGTCAACAATCTCCCCCATATTGATAATTGACAAAATAATATATGTATATTCAATATTCATACCTGGACACAGTTGATTATAGCAACATAGCTCCCCCATACTCGATGTCGAGCTAGAATGTAATAGCTCTCCCGTAATCAGAGAACAGTGCTGAGCTAAAAGCAATAGCTCCCCCGTAAATAGTACATGGAACCTGTATAATATCTCCCAAAAAGCACAAACAAGCACAGATATACGAAAAGATAGGATATGATACCAACCAAATATATCCAGCCATATATATCCAGGCAGAATATACATAGTTCTCCCCCTTTTGGCAGTTAGCAATATATACTGTAGATAAATGAACAATAGAAAAACTGCAGTAGACAAATAATAGTAATACAACCACACCAAGCAGAGAAGAAACAGTATAGAAATAATCAAAAGAAGCACTAGCATAAAGTGAAACTACGATAATGAGCCTAAAATGTCATCCACAAAATCAAATGTAAAGCACACAACCAGAGTTTAACTACATAAATCCAAGTACAGAAATCCATAATAAACTAAATAACTGAAATCACAAAACAACAACTAAGATCATCAGCAGTAGCAGCAACAGCAGATAGTAGCCAATCTCCATCACGGAGCACGAGATGGTCCAGGAGTGTTTGAACGTCTGGGATCCACAAGAGCAGCACCCGGATCCAGGTAACGCATGACCCACGGATCATCAATACGATATCCCTCACGATCGGGATCCCGCTGCATGGGAATGGCCATAGTAGAATGATGGGACATAGAGTACCGAATATCATGCAGCGAGTTGCAGAGTGCACTCATCTGCAGGGTAGTGCGGTAGTCCATCTGAGCCCATCGATCAGCCTCTAAGTCGAAACGATCCCGAAGCATGGTCTGGATGGAGTCAAGAGTGGCAGGTGGAGGTGGTGCATCCTGACCGAAAGGAGGGGAGTCAGACTCCGTATCATCAGAATGCTCAGAAGCCTCAGGAGAGGCGACAACTGCCTGAGTATGACGTGCCTTGGACAGAAAAGTAGGAGCAGGCAAGAACGGACAGATATCAAGTGGTATGTTAAATGCACGAAAGATCATAGGAAGGTACAAAGGATAAACCAGAGCTCGTAGTTTCTTCCTACAGTGAATCATCCAGTCCATCATTGTACGTGGAAGATTGAAAGAAATTCCAAAGTAAAGATGATAAAGAGCAGATATTTCAAGATAAGTGATGTCATTATGGGAACCTGTTTTGGGTAGAATGGTGTTAGAGATAATCCAATGAAGGTCAGAAAAATATGGGTTGAGATATTTAGCCATGAGCTTGCGAGGACGTGTGTATGGAGTACACAAATCGTCCTTGAAGCTCTCAAGGGAAATTCCGTCGGGAAAACGGAACGAGCGAGCGTCAACTAGCTTTTCCCAAGAATTGGGCTCTTGAAGATCAAGATATTCGGCTAAGTCAAAGTCATCAAAAGATATATTGATACCTGCAACTCGTAAATAAATATGGAGATCATCAAAGGTTATGTTACAGTAGAACATTTGGACAGCATGACGATAGATAGCAGAAGTGGTAGTGACAAGCTCATCAAAACAGAGGTCATGAAATAAAGAATCATATTGAGAGAAGATAGAAAAATTAATAGGATGTCCTGCGAATACCTGACGATTCCGATAGTCACTAAACCAGTTGTTTGAGGCATCTAGTGAGACAAATAATTGGTTGTCATAGGTAGAAGGATTTCGAGGACGAGGTGGGTTGAACAATGGATGAGGTGGTTGAAGTTGTTCAATGATCTGTTCATTCGTTGGAGGAGAATCTGAAGAGGAAACACTCTCAGTTCGAATCCTCTTTCCACGATTGAACAAGCGAGGAGCCATAAAAACTTGATAGTGTGAAGTATAGAAGACAAGAATGATACCTCAAATAATCAATAAACAGTAGAAGAGAATGATGAGAAACCCCTTTTCCTTGATTTTGAGGAGTAATGGAGCACTCTAGATCAAAAACTAGGGTTAGGGTTTGAAGGAAAGAGTTTGGAGAGGTGAGGAAGGAGGCAATAGTGAAGGAGAGAGAAGAAAACCCGAAATATAAGAGAGGGTTTTCTTTGGTCGGATAAAAATCTGACCGTATGATCTAAAATGATCCAACGGCAGAGGCTGATCCCGACACTGGAACAATTGGACCGAACTCGGCCCGAACTCAGTTGGGGGCAGAGTTCGGCCCGAGTTCTGGATTAGTGGTCCAGAACAGAAAACAGGCTGAAAAGAAAAAAATGGTTAAGTGTTGAATAAAAAGTGATAGATGAGGATAGAAGTTGATGAAATCAATGAAGTACACATGAGTCAGAATGAACTTTAGAATATGTTAATTAGGCAATATTAAATCGAAACAAACCATATAATAAACAAGGAAATATATTGTAATTCAATATTTCAAATTTGCCATGGGTTAGCTGCAGGGGCCGGATCCCAGCTAGCGGTAGTCCTGAGGACTAGTGCACCGTGTCGCTTAGGCTTTTACGCCTTGTTGTCAGAAGGACCCTTTCGGCTTGTACCCATACCAAATTCGTCGTAAAAGAATCAAAATATACTCGATATTTACGCAGGTGAGTCTCAACTTATAACTGCTTCATCCAAAATTCCGAGTTCACGACAAAGGAAATTGAAGCGCTCTTCGGATAATGGCTTAGTAAAGAAATCTGCTAGCTGATGATCAGTGTCGATAAATTCTAAGTTAATCGTGCCATTTTGCTGATGATCACGCAAAAAGTGGTGTCTGATCTCAATGTGTTTAGTGCGTGAGTGGCAGACAGGGTTCTTAGTCAAATTGATGGCACTAGTATTGTCACAGAATATAGGAATATGTATGAAAGATAACTTATAGTCTTCAAGGGTTTGCTTCATCCACAGAATTTGTGCACAACAACGCCCAGCTGCTATGTATTCAGCTTCTGTTGTGGATAGTGCGACAGAGTTCTGCTTCTTGCTAAACCAGGAGACTAAAGCTTTTCCTAATAAATGACACGTGCCGCTCGTACTTTTACGGTCGACCTTGCATCCAGCGAAGTCAGCATCAGAGTAACCAATAAGGTCAAATGATGTTGACTTGGGATACCATAGACCCACTGTAACCGTACCCTTAAGGTATCGAAAGATACGCTTAACTGCGGTCATGTGTGATTCCTTAGGATTAGCTTGATATCTAGCACATAGGCAAACACTAAACATGATATCGGGACGACTAGCAGTTAAATAAAGTAAGCTGCCTATCATACCTCGATACTTACGTTGATCAACGGGTTTGCCGCTCTCATCTGGTTCGAGTTTGGTTGAAGTAGCCATTGGAGTGCTGATTGGTTTGACGTTGTCAAGATCGAACTTCTTCAGCATGTCCTTGGTATACTTCGATTGGCAGATGAAAGTTCCATTAGCCATTTGTTTCACTTGCAGACCAAGAAAGTAGTTGAGCTCTCCCATCATGCTCATCTCAAATTCTGTCTGCATACACTTGGCAAATTCTTGACAGAGGGTTTCATCAGTAGAACCAAAAATGATATCATCAACATAAATTTGAATCAACAGAATAGTGTCTTTAAAAGATTTTATAAATAGTGTAGTGTCAATTTTCCCTTTTGAAAAACCTTTCTCAAGTAAGAAGCTACTTAGCCTTTCATACCAAGCTCTGGGGGCTTGTTTGAGGCCATAAAGCGCTTTCTTCAGCTTGAACACGTGGTCGGGAAATTTGTGATTTTCAAAGCCAGGAGGTTGTTTCACATAAACTTCCTCCTTAATAAAACCATTCAAGAAAGCACTTTTCATATCCATTTGAAATAATTTAAAGTTTTGAAAATTAGCAAAAGCACAAAGCATCCGAATGGATTCTAGTCTAGCAACAGGAGCATACGTCTCATCGTAGTCGATACCTTCCTCTTGGTTGTATCCTTGAGCTACTAGACGAGCTTTGTTACGTGTGACTGAACCATCTTCATTTACTTTGTTTCTAAAAACCCATTTAGTACCAATTATCGAGTGATTAACCGGTCTAGGAACGAGTTCCCATACTTGGCTTCTCTCGAATTGGTTGAGTTCTTCTTGCATAGCAAAAATCCAAAATTCATCATTGAAAGCTTCAGAAATGTTTTTAGGCTCTACTTGTGAAATGAAGGCAGTGCTAGCAACGGAGTCTCTTAGTGATGATCTAGTAGTTACTCCACGTGAAACTTCTCCTATAACTAAATTTTCTGGATGAGAAGGTTTGAAAGAGAATTTCTTAGGCAAACCCTCCAGAGAATCAGTTTCGGTTGAAGTATTCATTGGAGTAGAAGTTGATGGCTCAACGTCATCATCAAGAGTATTTACTGCACTGTTGTCTTCATCAAAAGTCACATTTGTTGACTCTTCCATAATAAGTGAGCGTTTATTAAACACTCTATATCCCTTACTCTTGGCGGCATAACCAAGAAAGATACCATCGTCAGCTTTGGCATCAAATTTGCCTAAGTTGTCTTTGGTGTTAAGGATAAAACATCTACAACCAAAAACTTTAAAATAAGAAACATTGGGGGTTCTCCCAAACCAAAGCTCATAGGGTGTTTTCTTCGTAATGGGACGAATCAGCACCCTATTCAAAATGTGGCATGCTGTACTGACAGCTTCTGTCCAAAAGTATTTCGGAAGTAAAAATTTATTCAACATGACTCTGGCCATATCGCCGAGAGTTCTATTCTTCCGCTCTACAACACCATTTTGTTGAGGAGTTCTAGGACAAGAAAATTCATGATCAAAACCATTTGCATTACAAAAATTTTCAAAATCATGATTTACGAATTCGCCTCCATGATCACTTCGGATTCGAGTAATCATGTAGCCTTTTTTGTTTTGAACTTTCTTTACAAAAACTTTGAAAACAGAAATAGCATCGCTCTTATTAGCGAGAAAGAAAACCCAAGTAAATCTTAAAAAATCATCAATAATAACAAATGCATAAAGTTTGCCACCAAGGCTAGCTATTCTACTAGGACCAAATAAATCCATATGAAGTAATTGCAAGGGTCTAGTAGTACTTACAGAGTTGATGGAATGAAACGAGGATTTAGTTGCCTTGTTTAGTTTACATTCGGTACATACCGTGTCCTTTTTGAATGTGATGTCAGGCAATCCTCTCACTAGCTTCTTGGTAGAAAGCCTGGATATAGCATCCATGTTGGCATGACCAAGACGCTGGTGCCAAAGTAGTCGTTCGTCTTTGTGGGCATATAGATATCTACCTGCATTGTTAGTATTTATAGAAAGATAGAAAATATAGATGTTGTCCTCTCTTTTCCCTTCAAAAGCAATGTCTCCTGTTGACCTATCATAGATGTAGCAACTGTTTTGTCCAAAGTTAATATCATATCCATGATCAGCAAGATGACTAATGCTGAGCAGGTTATGCTTTAACTCGGTCACTAGGCAGATATCCTTTATTACAGGAGAAGGAGGATGACCAATGATACCATTACCTATAATGTGCCCCTTGAGATTGTTACCGAAGGATACGTATCCTTCTCTCTTCATCGATATTGATGCAAAAAGATTTGCGTCTTCCGTCATATATCGTGAGCATCCACTATCGAGAATCCACTTACTTTCAGTTGAGGAGGGAAGGTCCACCTACATCAAGAGTAGATGTAACCTTTGGTACCCGAGTTCTTGAGGGTCCTGAAAAGTTAGTCTTTGGGAACCAAGCATATATCTTTTTATCTACAAGTCTTCTAACTCTGCACTGTAGTGAGATGTGTCCATGTGATCCACAATAAGTACAGATAGCATTCTTATTTATTCTAGGAGCATGAGAATAATATCTATAAGCAACAGGATGAGGATGGACATGATGTGAAGAGTTAGCATGGTGAAGATGATTATGCATAGAAAAAGTGGCATGGTGATGGTGTCTACGAGGCATAGAATGATGGTATTGTCTATGGTGTGTGACATGCTGATATTGTCTAGATGGCATGGCATGATGATTTTGTCTATATGGTATATGAAGATCTTGTCTATATGGCATTACATGATGATTTTGTCTATATGGCATGGTATGATGATTCCTATGTGTGGAGTGATGTTGATTGTGTCTTTGTGCATGATGATTGTGTACTGAGTGAGAATTATTCTTACGTGTACGTGGTTTGTAAAAGTTTGTGTATATAAATGTATGGTTATGTGCTGTATGAGAATGACGTGTATGAGAATGACGTGGTTGACTAGCATGTGTGGTGTTGTGCCCATGTGATTGGGTTTGAGGTTGAACAACCTGTTTACCCAATTTGGTTTCTAATCTCTTAGAAACAGCTTGCAGTTCTTCAACCTTAATATTTAAGCCATATATCTTAGTCATGGAAATCTTGTGTCTACTCTTTTCTTCAGCAAGCAACGTGTTGAGTGTAGTGATTTCTTGAGTTTGTTGCTCAATACGTGCTTCAGCATCATGTAAGCTTAATTTAAGCTTGGATACTTCATCAGTGTCATTAGTGGGTGACGTGTTTCTAACATTATCAAGAAGTAAAGAAATTCTTTGTATCTCATCTTCTAGACTTTTGATTTTATCCTTGGCATGTTTATATTTACCGATGACCTTTTTATGATCATCGAGTAAATCAGTGAAAGCATCGCCAAGTTCATCAAAAGAGAAGTCATCTTGAGTTTCGTTAGATACCTTGTTGGAAGTTGCCATTAGGCACACATTAGCTGTATCTTGAGGAGAGTCCTTTTCTTCCTCGGAGTCACTCGCTTCACTTTCATGCCAAATGCCTGTGTTGGCATATTTCTTTGATGAGTTCCTTTTGTATGGCTTCTCATAGCGGTTGCCCTTCTTCAGGAATGGGCAGTCTTTTCGGACATGTCCAGTTTTCTTGCAACCATAACAAGTTGGCTCTTCTTCATCGTCTTCTTGAGATTCCTTCTTCCTTCGATTGAAGCGAAGGAATTTCCTGAAGTTGCGAACCATGAGAGCTTGGTCTTCATCATCCGAATTATCTTCTTCGGTCTCATCATGATTAGCTCTTCGTTGATGAGCTTTGAGTGCGATCTCCCTGGTCTTCGGAGCAGGCTCTTCGAAGTCCTTGAGGTCAAGCTCGTGAGTCATGAGCTTACCCATCAAGGTCTCCATTGACATTGTTGTGAGATCGTTCCCTTCTATGATGGCTGTCACCTTAGGGTTCCAAATCTTTGGTAGCCCTCTGAGCAACTTACGAATCTTCTCGTGGTTTGAGTACTGCTTTCCAAGCGAGGATAGAGGATTGATGATGTCGAGGAATCTTGTGAACATTTGAGTGATCGTCTCACTTGGCTTCATCTTGAAAGCTTCGTATTCTTGAGTGAGACGGCTTATTTTGGATTCCTTGACCTGTGTGGTTCCTTCATGCGTCACTTCTAGAAGTCTCCATACTTCATGAGCAGTGGTGCATGTAGAGACCCTGTTGAACTCATTCCTGTCTATAGCACAGAATAAAGCATTAATAGCCCTAGCATCTAGACTTGCCTGTTTCTTCTCCTCGACAGAATATTTGTCGTGTGGTTTCTCAATGAGGTCACCATCGACAACTATCCTGGCGGGCTTTTTGTAACCGTCAGTGACGACAGTCCACAGGTCAAAGTCTAGAGACTTAAGATAGAAGCTCATCCTTGTTTTCCAATATGTGTAGTTTGTCCCATCAAATAGGGGAGGCCTATGAGTGGACTGACCTTCACCATGTTGGAAATCAAGGATTATGTGGTTGCCATGGATCAGCTCTTAGGATGTAAGTCCTTATAAAGAGAACAGAGCTCTGATACCAATTGAAGAACAGTTTGGCAACTCTAGAGGGGGGTGAATAGAGTATTTGTAGAAAAATAGCCAATTAAAAAATAACTCTTTCACCAATAATAAATAATCAGAGTAAAGTGCAGAAAATAAATGGAGAGTAAAAGAGCATACGCAAACACAGCAATTTTAACCTGGTTTCCCTCGTGGAGGACTAGTCCAGGCCTGAGAACTCTAGCTCAGGATTAAATCCACTATTTGTGAAATAGTAGTTTACAACCCGTACCTTTATTTCAGAAGAGCACGTCAACTTCTAACTGAGGATCGCAGTGGCGATTTGCTTGGAATTGTCCAAGCGATTTCTTTGACTCTTGCACAAGAATCCTAACTGAGAGATGCTGAGCACTCGAGACTTAGGAGGCTTGTGGCCAGTAGATGGGAAGGGTATGGCTTACTTGAGCTTATAATAGAGAAGAGAAAAGAAGATTGGATGGATTGAAATGAGAGAATTCATGCCCTATTTATAGTGTTTTTATAGGCAGAATTCGACCAGAATTCGGGTAGGAAAATTCAAAAATTTGGCCGTTGGACAACTAGCAACCAGCTAACCCTAAAATTAGGGTTCCTGATTTCTAGGGGACAGAGTTCGGCCCGAACTCTGTATGGAGGCAGAGTTCGGCCTGAACTCTGTCTCCAGAGCACAGAGTGGTTCTAAGGGAATTTTTGGGCAGTATTTTGGTTCAGTGGAGCTTGGGATTTTGGGTAGGCTGTAGACTAAGTGTCAAGAGCTCAGCATGACTCAGAGTACACAAGTCTAGACTCAATGAAAATATAAAATACAGACTCGAAAACACACTGAGAGCCGGAGACTGAGCTGTCGTCTGTTTTGAACTGAATGCAGACATCGTGTGTCGTATTGAATTAATACAGATATTAATTAGTCAATGTAGTCAATATTTGGTTGACTGTGACTTTGTGTCAACAACACATGACAGTGTGCTGGAAATGTGCCCTACTCGACGACAGGCTACAGATCCCAGGCGCGCCCAGGTAACGGGATTGCCTGTAGCTGGGAAATCTCTTCATGACTAATGTATTAATCTAGTTATTAACCTTAGTCCATTTCAGTGGGTGCTCCTGACCGTGGTACTCAGGAGTCCCCTCCTAGACATGATGCAAGATAGGACTGGATTATTTGTACAAGTATATTCGCCCACGGTGTCCAGGAAATCTACACAGGTTATGTCATGTCAGGTAGCCGTCGCAACAGCTATTCGAGATATATCATGTCAGGGTACTTGTTAGGAGTGCGCCACGACGGGCCACTAACATGTCAGAATGGTCATGTCAAGAGTGCACCACTACTGGTCACTGTCGTGTAATGCTAGTTCCTTGTCATACCATGCTATGTACAATAGTCATTCCAAACATATTAAGTAAAATCAAGTTCATGACAAAAGACGTAAGGATATAAAATGAGCGTAAAATATCTAATAAAATACCAATATATATAGGACTATAGAAGAGCCAAGATCAAGAAATAAACAAATTCATCATAGACAAGTAGGCTGCACAAGGGGTCAGGGGTTGGGCTGCGCAGGGTGTGGACTGCGCATGGAAGAGCTGCGCAAGAGTTGCCTTGCGTAAGGGTAGACTGCGCATGGGGGTCAAGGGGTACAAGGTTAAAGGGGCACATGGGATGTATTGCACAATGGCTCATTGCGCATGGACCAGGGGTACAGGGGCTGCCTTACGCATCGATTGGATTGCGCAAAGGTAAGCTGCGCAGGGTACCAACTGCGCCAGAGATGGATGGCGCAGCAGATGGATTGCGCTGGACCAGGTTGCGCAGGGATCGGTTGCGCAGAGATTAACTGCACAGGAGTGAGTTACGCAAGGGCTACCTTGCGCATGGCTGGCTTGCGCATGGCTGGCTTGCGCCAGCGCAATCCAGCGCAGCGCAAGGCACCGGCTGAGGTCATGCGCAAATGGCCCTGCGCTAAAGAGCACAGGCCAGGGGGTGCGCAATCGGCCATGCGCTAAAGAGCGCAGGCCAGGGGGAATAGCACACAATCGGCCAGGTGCTAAAGAGCACTGGCCGAGAGCTTCACCAAGGATGAGATGGACTTCTCAAGAACACCAAAACTTCAATTCTTCATAACTTAGCCAAATCAAAACCAAATCTAGATTTTCAAGGTTCTAACTTGAGTAAAATTGAATTCTCTTCCACATGGAAGCATCAAAACAAGCTAAAATCAAAGTTTAATAGATCAAAATCAAGGATTTTCGAAAATAATTAAAACCTAGATCTAAAAAAATAGAAACTCCAAATCACAAAATGCCAAGACCTAATATTGTTCCCCATGGTCTAAACTAAATAATGGATAAATAAAAAGTGGTTCTCATGTGGTGGCAAGGTGCACTTGCCTATGGGTGTTGGGGAGTTGTGTAGAGGAAGGAGGAAGAAGAAGAAGTTGAAATAAATGGGAATTATGGTGGAGAGAGAAAGTAGGTGGTGTTTTTAATGAGGGTGGTTGTGGTGGAATGGAGGGTGGAGCATAGGCTATGGTGTTCCATTCATATTAAACCAAACCAAACCAAACCAACTCCATAATAAACCAAGCCATGGTTCAAAACCTGTTTACGAGAAACCAAAATCCACAAGTCAAGAAAATAAAATGCGTGCCAAAATCCAGTTACGAGCATAAATACGAAATACGGGAAATGGGGGTGACATCCACTAATGGAATAGAAGAATTACACCCTCTACAAACTCCTTTCGATCCAAATCAGATCTCCACAACACTCAGAAGTAAGTGTCACGACCCGCACCCTGATTAGGGGTACGAGAACGTGGGTACGTCCAGCCTAGGCCGCAGTGTCGGCGGTAGAACGCTGTATAGGTTATCTATAGCAACTAACATCTAACAATAAGACATATAAACCTGTCATCTCCGTACGGAGGTATAACATAACATCTCAACTCTATATCTCAACACAAGTCTAGGAAAGATAAAGATAGAACATGATATGGAATCAGACGAAAGAAAGAACTGAATATATATAGAGTTATCACACCACACAAGTAGATGTCCAACACAAATAAGTACAAGACCTGAAATATAACTAAGTCACAACTAACAATCGGAATAGTCCGATACAAAATAAAAACTGTAAATACTAGACTAGACTAGGCACCTTCTACTGAGCTAGATGCTCCTCAGGCTCCTAAAGGTCACCCTCATGTGTCCCATAGAAGGTAGGACAGTCACCATCATCATCTGTAATATTTTCAACAGGCCTAGTCAGGACAGGAACGAGCGCAATACATCTCACGCAGTTCATATCAGGTTGGGAAATGTAAAGCATGCATAGAGTAAGATACATGAACTGTAAAGAATATATGTAAAACGAGAGAGATTTGATAACTGAAAATATCTATATACATGATAAGTAAGAACTGTAGGTAACCTGTGATTTAGAGCATGATATGGTTATATAAACGGGCTTAGGACATATACAAGATTTCACAAGATTTCATAAGAGTTTGTACAAGATGGGATTTGATCACATAACCATTTCCTACTCACCCTCCCCAATCAATACACAAGGATCCAGTCAAGTTACGTTACTTTGTACAAGAGATTTTTATCATGTTTGCTTACGTGATCATGAGAGTACAAGATTGCACAAGAGTATACATGAAAGCGGTGTACATGAAATACAAGATGTTCGTGAAAAGCACATGACAACTATATCTGATGCACCCCGAGGAAGATAACATCGCATAACAAGATCCATATAGTACCAATCCGTGATAATGACGTGACAGCATCATGTAAAGTAATCTAAAGCAAGAATATAAGTCCTAACAAGCATGAAAAGATCAGAGAATGTACTCGCCTGTCACCCTGTATGACTGATATGAATAGATGTCCGAACTGGTGTCACATAGTCCTATTTAGAGTAAAACAGGTCACAACATATCCACAATGGTAAAAATAGAGTATACAATGCATACTACATGATTCTAGGTCAATCTGGTCAAAAGTCAACTCTTGGTCAACTCTAAAGTCAAACTAGTCAAAGTTAGGTCAACACTAGTCAACTAGTTAGGGTTTTAGTCAAACTAGTCAAACTAGTTGTTTTAGGTCATTCCTAGTCATTTCTAGGTTAACTAGGTCACTTTTGACCTAAGGTTGACTTTGGTCAACCCTTAGTCAACAAGGGTCAACAAGTTGGGTTTTGGGCCATTAGGGTTAGCCCCAAGCCATAGGCTAATAATCTTGGCCATAGGCTAGTGTTAGGTTTCTATATAAACCTATACCTAGTAGTCATACATATATATATATATATCTATATATATAGACATACACTATCTATCTACTACCCAAATACCAATATGTAATACTCTATATAATACAACCCACACTCACATATATATATACATAATACCATGTATAATCTAATACAATATATATATATATATATCAATATATATATATATATATATATATATATATATATATATATATATATATATATATATACATATTTATATAACTTATATATATAGATAGAGACATATTTATATATATAACTTATATATATTACATATATAGAGAGAGACATAGAGAGAGAGACATAGAGTGAGAGAGAGAGTGAATGAACAGTGAGAGAGATGGAGAGAGGTCTGGAATAGGGTCAGGACAGGGGGGGTTCCAGGAATTCTAGAACCAAAGGCTCCCCCAAACACACACACACACACAATACATATATACACACATATGTATATATATATAACTACACACACACACCACCAATTCTCCCCAAAATCGACCCACACCCTCAAATACATATGTACTACACATATACACACTAAAATACACTAGTCCAATGTATTAAGCATGAAGAAAATCGATTTGAAACTCGATTTCCAAAACTGGAAAAATAATCCCCAAAACTGTTGACAGTGCACAGTGCACTCGAATGGGGTAATTCGAAATACACGCAACCAAACGAGCTAAGGCTCGCAACCAAGGGTTGGTAACTGACACCCCACACATACACTAGTGTCCTAGGTCACTGACACGACACCACGACACAGTTTTGCGTGTCCAAACACGCAAAACAACCACTCGGGTAAATCTAGACACACACACAGAGTACTGCGTCGTGCACGCGTGCAAGTCGAGCTAGGACACGACACACACATCCACAAGTGTCGTGCACGTGTCCATAGCTAGGGTAGGTCTAGGTGTTCGTGAACACGTGTCTGTATCGTGTCCACGTGGTCGCGTGTCCACGCGCGAAGCGCGTATCAGTGGGGACTTTCCCGCGCGTACGTGTGTGTGTAAAACCCGTGCACATCGAATATCTCCCAAAATACTCCATAATATTTCCTGAAATTTTGTGTGCCTAATGACAGACACTGCCCGCACCCACACACAAGTTTTCGTGTGTCGAGGTGCTGTGTCGTGTCCTCTAGGACACTCGAGCAGCAGGGCAGCCGCACGGTGTCCTCGTGCGTGCGTGCGTGTCCGAATTTGGACACGAGGGTGCACCGAATTCGACTCAGTCAACTTGGGTTGTGTCCTACATGTCTAGGGCTACCCAAAAATATATTTTGTTTTACATTTTAACAAAAACAATTCCTTTGTGGCATTTCATCAAACAAGGTTTCCTAGTCTAGGATACGTGTCTGATACGGACACCAAAACACTTCTAATTTCCACCAAATTTGTCCTACAGTTGTGTTAGTCCTATATGAATGCAATTATGAAGAGAAAATAGGAATTTAACTAAGTTTGTGAGAAAATACCTATTTGTGCAATCCAATAAAAATCAAAGAAAATGGGGGTGTGTGTTCTTCCACTTGATGATGTCCAAAGCCTCCAAATTCTTGATTTGCTATCCTCCCTTAGTATCCTTGATGTTGTAGAGTTCCAATGCAAGAGACTAGAGTCAATTTGGATCAAGAATGATCAAGTTATCAAGGGTTGAAGGAAAATGGAATTTTGTGGATTTAATTTCATGTAATTTTGTTCATGAATAAATCCATGGGGTTTATAACATGGGTGGGCTGCCAAGGGGGTGCCCTTGGCCGGCCAAGCATGGGGGGGGGTGTCCTTGCCTTCCTTCATGGCTAAGGCATGGACTTTAGCCTAAAGGGTTCTAGATATTTTGATTTGTTTAAGGAAATTATCCTTAAAGTTAATATCTAGATATTTAACCCTTTATCCCATGACCAAAACATCACCCTAATGATTCTAGGTTAGTGGCTAACTTCTAGTTTAGGGTAGGATAGGTTAGTGACTAATCATGGGACTTTAACCATGATTAAATAATAATAAAATCACATAATCTCAAATAAGTCTAGTAATTTACCAAAATACCCTTAGGCTAAAAATCACTAATTTGGTGTTCTAAGCCTATGGCTAAGCTCTCATGGTCATGGCAACTTCTAGGTTAGAGAAAACTAGGGTTTACACTAAGTTATACTAACCAAAATCACAAAGTCATAAGTCATGACTTAGCATGACTTTAGAAATGGTTTAACTACACTAATAATCACCAAAAATCATATCATGCCCTAAACACCATTTAATAAATAATAAAAATAATAAATTTTCAAAAATCCCCAATTTCAAAAAACTGGGTGCTACAAATCTACCCTCCTTAGAAAATTTCGTCCTCGAAATTAGAATGGTCATACTCCTTCTAGGTCAAACACCCCAACAATCACAGTCTCAAACACACAGTCCGATAATCATATGCGTCTGTCCAAAATCATGATATTCGGAATCTTCGTCATGCTAGTGAGCAAGGCTACGATATTCACAGAGTCCTCGACTAAGGTACATACCTCTAGAATCATGGTATTTAAAATTTTCGTATTGCCGCATGCCTGGCCGCGAAAACCTTAAATTCCCACATCCGAGAAATACGTCCAAAATTCGACTATATGTCCTCACTATGCCAGCTAACATGACTATAGAAGACTCTAGATCCCATGATCGAGACGACCTAGCCCATACGACTTATCTCAGAAGAAAAAATAATTCACAATAAAATATCCGGACAAAATTTATCAACTATAAGGAACAGATAGAATCGAAATTCCAAGACAGTTATAAGGAGGCAAATACGGAAATAGAATCGAAAAGGTTGGAACCTGCAATCAGCTCTCCCTCTGTCTGTGCATCATCGACTGCCATGGCGAAAGCTCGCCCCGGCTGGCCTCCCTTGGCCTGCTGCTGATGCTGGGCAAACCTCTGCTGCTGGGTCTGCAACGGTGGTCCTGTCTGCTGTCCTGTCGGAGCTCTAGCTCCTGCTACTGTCTGAGTCAATCGTGCCAAGCTCTTGGGACACTCCTTCAACTGATGCTCTGCTGAACCACAAAGCAAACACAGGCCCTGCCTCTTCCTGCAGTCGTCCCATCCGTGACCTTGCTTCTTGCAGAAGTTACATATGGGGTGCTGTTGCTGCCTGGGTGCCTGCTGGTGAAGTATATGTCCCTGGCCCTGAAACGGCTGCTGAACTGGCCTCTACTGCTGTATGTGAGGGCGCTTGGCTGGCCCTACACTAGAACTAGCCCCTAAGGTATCACTGCCCCTCTTCGGCTTGAGGCCGAAGTCCTCCTCTGCAATCTGTGCGTCCATCAATATCTGATCGAACGTCGCGTCACGGCGTCCCGAGGTGCAGGTGCGCACTGCATGAATAAGTCCCCTGCGGAACTTACGAGCCTTCTGCCCCTCATCCTGGATCATATCGGGAGCGAACCTGCTAAGGCGAAAGAACTCAGCTGCATACTCGTCCACCGACGAGTTCCCCTGCACTAGACCCACGAACTGGCCCTCCAATGCCGTAAGAGCCACGTCTGGGAAGAACTTCTCCTTGAAGAGCCTCCGGAAGTTCTCCCAAGTCAGCCCTCTCACCGACACACGAGGATCCGTGCGGTACCATGTCAGCGCAATGTCGAAGAATCGGCTGGCTGCGGCCGAAACCCAAAGCGCTCTAGGAAGCTCTGCCAGCTCCATGCTCCGCTGTACATCCTCTAGCCAGTCGTCTGCATAGAGGATGCCCTCCGTGCCTGTGAAGTCCCTGGAGCTCATCTTCCTGAAGTCCAATACTGTCCCCGGCCTGGACTGCTGCTGGTACGGCTGCTGGCCAGTAGGGCCCTGCACCGTACCCGGTGCCACTCTCTCTACTGCTGCTAGGACAAGCTGATGCGAGTTCTCCATACTCTGCCTCAGCATCTCGATCTGTCGGTATGACGCCTCCGACTGGCGCTGCGACGCCTCTGCCTGGGCCCGCTGTGTCTCCATTATCTGCTGAAGGAGAAGGAACATATGGTGCGTATCCGTCGGTACCGGTGGTGGTGGCAGCAGTATCTCCGGAACAACGGCCGTAACCCTCTGGGGTGGAGGTGGTAGACCTCCCTGTGCAACTGCCTGGGTCTCCGGAATAGTAGAATCACTGGGGGCAGTCTCGTGAACCTCCTCCTCTGCCTGATCAGATCTCTCAGGCAAACTACTCGATCCAGTGGCCTGCGGGTGCGTCTTCGTCATCCTGGAGACGAATTGAAACAAAGAGGTCAATATGGCACATGAGTAGATTTATCAAGGAAGGATAGTTAAATTAATACAAGGGAAGTAATCATGATAATCAAAAGATCGGAAATTTCCTAGGTGTGATTGAGAAACTCCTATAATGTCCTAGGTCCTATGTCCTAATTGCAGGCTCGTAATTAGTACTCTAAGTCGAGCACCATTACGAGATCGCACTAACTGCGACACTGACCTGCATGGGCCACCACAAAAACGTGTCACGACCCGCACCCTGATTAGGGGTACGAGAACGTGGGTACGTCCAGCCTACGCCGCAGTGTCGGCGGTAGAACGCTGTATAGGTTATCTATAACAACTAACATCTAACAATAAGACATATAAACCTGTCATCTCCGCACGGAGGTATAACATAACATCTCAACTCTATATCTCAACACAAGTCTAGGAAAGATAAAGATAGAACATGATATGGAATCAGACGAAAGAAAGAACTGAATATATATAGAGTTATCACACCACACAAGTAGATGTCCAACACAAATAAGTACAAGACCTGAAATATAACTAAGTCACAACTAACAATCGGAATAGTCCGATACAAAATAAAAACTGTAAACACTAGACTAGACTAGGCACCCTCTACTGAGCTAGATGCTCCTCAGGCTCCTGAAGGTCACCCTCATGTGTCCCATAGAAGGTAGGACAGTCACCATCATCATCTGTAATATTTTCAACAGGCCCAGTCAGGACAGGAACGAGCACAATACATCTCACGCAGTTCATATCAGGTTGGGAAATGTAAAGCATGCATAGAGTAAGATACATGAACTGTAAAGAATATATGTAAAACGAGAGAGATTTGATAACTGAAAATATCTATATACATGATAAGTAAGAACTGTAGGTAACCTGTGATTTAGAGCATGATATGGTTATATAAACGGGCTTAGGACATATACAAGATTTCACAAGATTTCACAAGAGTTTGTACAAGATAGGATTTGGTCACATAACCATTTCCTACTCACCCTCCCCAATCAATACACAAGGATCCAGTCAAGTTACGTTACTTTGTACAAGAGGTTTTTATCATGTTTGCTCACGTGATCATGAGAGTACAAGATTGCACAAGAGTATACCTGAAAGCGGTGTACATGAAATACAAGATATTCGTGAAAAGCACATGACAACTGTATCTGATACACCCCGAGGGAGATAACATCGCATAACAAGATCCATATAGTACCAATCCGTGATAATGACGTGACAGCATCATGTAAAGTAATCTAAAGCAAGAATATAAGTCCTAACAAGCATGAAAAGATCAGAGAATGTACTCGCCTGTCACCCTGTATGACTGATATGAATAGATGTCCGAACTGGTGTCACAGAGTCCTATTTAGAGTAAAACAGGTCACAACATATCCACAATGGTAAAAATAGAGTATACAATGCATACTACATGATTCTAGGTCAATCTGGTCAAAAGTCAACTCTTGGTCAACTCTAAAGTCAAACTAGTCAAAGTTAGGTCAACACTAGTCAACTAGTTAGGGTTTTAGTCAAACTAGTCAAACTAGTTATTTTAGGTCATTCCTAGTCATTTCTAGGTTAACTAGGTCACTTTTGACCTAAGGTTGACTTTGGTCAACCCTTAGTCAACAAGGGTCAACAAGTTGGGTTTTGGGCCATTAGGGTTAGCCTCAAGCCATAGGCTAATAATCTTGGCCATAGGCTAGTGTTAGGTTTCTATATAAACCTATACCTAGTAGTCATACATATATATATATATATCTATATATATATAGACATGCGCTATCTATCTACTACCCAAATACCAATATGTAATACTCTATATAATACAACCCACACTCACATATATATATACATAATACCATGTATAATCTAATACAATATATATATATATACATATTTATATATATTACATATATATAGAGAGAGACATAGAGAGAGAGACATAGAGTGAGAGAGAGAGTGAATGAACAGTGAGAGAGAGGGAGAGAGGTCTGGAATAGGGTCAGGACAGGGGGGGTTCCAGGAATTCTGGAACCAAAGGCTCCCCCAAACACACACACACACAATACATATATACACACATATGTATATATATATAACTACACACACACACCACCAATTCTCCCCAAAATCGACCCACACCCTCAAATACATATGTACTACACATATACACACTAAAATACACTAGTCCAATGTATTAAGCATGAAGAAAATCGATTTGAAACTCAATTTCCAAAACTGGAAAAATAATCCCCAAAACTGTTGACAGTGCACAGTGCACTCGAATGGGGTAATTCGAAATACACGCAACCAAATGAGCTAAGGCTCGCAACCAAGGGTTGGTAACTGACACCCCACACATACACTAGTGTCCTAGGTCATTGACACAACACCACGACACAGTTTTGCGTGTCCAAACACGCAAAACAACCACTCGGGTAAATCTGGACACACACACACAGTACTGCATCGTGCACGCGTGCAAGTCGAGCTAGGACACGACACACACATCCACAAGTGTCGTGCACGTGTCCATAGCTAGGGTAGGTCTAGGTGTTCGTGAACACGTGTCTGTATCGTGTCCACGTGGTCGCGTGTCCACGCGCGAAGCGCGTATCAGTGGGGACTTTTCCGCGCGTACGTGTGTGTGTAAAACCCGTGCACATCGAATATCTCCCAAAATACTCCATAATATTTCCTGAAATTTTGTGTGCCTAATGACAGACACTGCCCGCACCCACACACAAGTTTTCGTGTGTCGAGGTGCTGTGTCGTGTCCTCTAGGACACTCGAGCAGCAGGGCAGCCGCACGGTGTCCTCGTGCGTGCGTGCGTGTCCGAATTTGGACACGAGGGTGCACCGAATTCGACTCAGTCAACTTGGGTTGTGTCCTACATGTCTAGGGCTACCCAAAAATATATTTTGTTTTACATTTTAACAAAAACAATTCCTTTGTGGCATTTCATCAAACAAGGTTTCCTAGTCTAGGATACGTGTCCGATACGGACACCAAAACACTTCTAATTTCCACCAAATTTGTCCTACAGTTGTGTTAGTCCTATATGAATGCAATTATGAAGAGAAAACAGGAATTTAACTAAGTTTGTGAGAAAATACCTATTTGTGCAATCCAATGAAAATCAAGGAAAATGGGGGTGTGTGTTCTTCCACTTGATGATGTCCAAAGCCTCCAAATTCTTGATTTGCTATCCTCTCTTAGTATCCTTGATGTTGTAGAGTTCCAATGCAAGAGACTAGAGTCAATTTGGATCAAGAATGATCAAGTTATCAAGGGTTGAAGGAAAATAGAATTTTGTGGATTTAATTTCATGTAATTTTGTTCATGAATAAATCCATGGGGTTTATAACATGGGTGGGCTGCCAAGGGGGTGCCCTTGGCCGACCAAGCATGGGGGGGGGGGGGGGGGGGGTGTCCTTGCCTTCCTTCATGGCTAAGGCATGGACTTTAGCCTAAAGGGTTCTAGATATTTTGATTTGTTTAAGGAAAATATCCTTAAAGTTAATATCTAGATATTTAACCCTTTATCCCATGACCAAAACATCACCCTAATGATTCTAGGTTAGTGGCTAACTTCTAGTTTAGGGTAGGATAGGTTAGGGACTAATCATGGGACTTTAACCATGATTAAATAATAATAAAATCACATAATCTCAAATAAGTCTAGTAATTTACCAAAATACCCTTAGGCTAAAAATCACTAATTTGGTGTTCTAAGCCTATGGCTAAGCTCTCATAGTCATGGCAACTTCTAGGTTAGAGAAAACTAGGGTTTACACTAAGTTATACTAACCAAAATCACAAAGTCATAAGTCATGACTTAGCATGACTTTAGAAATGGTTTAACTACACTAATAATCACCAAAAATCATATCATGCCCTAAACACCATTTAATAAATAATAAAAATAATAAATTTTCAAAAATCCCCAATTTTAGAAAACTGGGTGCTACAGTAAGAACAATGATTACAAGACTACGAAGAGCGAGAACGACGAGTAGAGATTACCCGAACACGAACTCCTTCGAATAGCGATCTTCAATCCTCCGTCTTCTCTTCCGAAGTTACAATGGCACTCTTGCCTCCTTCTTCTCTCTTTCTTGTGTTACTTGCGTAATGAATTAGGGTTGGGAAAACCTAACTTAACTCCCTAATCCCGTAGCAAACCTGGACCGTTGGATTAGATCCAGTGGTGAAAAATCACCCAACTTCCCGCATCAGCCCCCGACGACACAGAGTTCGGCCAAAACTCTGTGTCGGGCATCCAGCACCTAACGCCATAATTCTGGAGTGGCCAGACCGAGTTCGGCCAGAACTCGGCCTGGGACCGAGTTCGGCCCGAACTCGGCTGCCTCATTGCAGAACCTCCTTCTGGGTCATCAACAGCAGCAGCGACTCCGCGTCGCCTACTTCCCAAGCTTCTTCGACATCGAACGGCGCTCGTCGCACTTCGGGGTCTTCTCCACATAGGTTGGGAACCCCTCCCACTCCAACAAATCTCTCCCTTCACAACTATGGGGAGGATGTCGTCATCCCTACGATCTGCCTGCAGTACTCAAACTTTCCCCTTGGTAGAATCTTCGTGAACATATCAGCTTCGTTGTCATATGTATGAACCTTTTCAAACGCCGCGTCCTTCTTCTAAACCACATCCCGTATCCAATGATACCGAGTCTCGATGTGCTTGGACCGGCTATGAAACGTCTGATTCTTCACAAGGTAGATAGCACTCTGACTGTCGTAAAGCAAAGTATACTGCTCTTGCTTCAGTCATATTTCCTGCAACAGCTTCTTCATCCACAACAGCTCCTTGCAAGCCTCCGTCGCCGCAATGTATTCCACCTCCGTCGTCGATAAGGCAACAAACTTCTGCAACCGCGACTGCCACGACACCGCTCCTCCCACAAATATCATCACGTAGCCCGAAGTCGATTGCCTCGTGTCTACATCTCCAGCCATATCAGTGTCGGTATACCCAACCAGCTTCGGCTTGTCACCACCAAAAGAAAGTCTCCAACCAGTAGTTCCCTGAAGATATCGTAGAATCCACTTGACCGCACTCCAATGTACCCTTCCAGGATTTGAAAGATACCTGCTAACCGGGCCAACTGCGTGAGCAATATCTGGCCTCGTACACACCATAGCATACATCAGGCTCCCCACAGCTGAGGCATATGGAACCTGCTCCACATCTTCCTTTTCGTCCTCGGTAGATGGACATTGCTCCTCAGTGAACTTAAAGTGGGCCGCAAAGGGGCAACTCACTTTCTTCGACCCGTTCATACCAAAACGCTGAAGTACCCGGTGAATGTACTTCGTTTGGGACAAATGTAGCAACTTGGACTCTCTCTCTCGGCTGATCTCCATCCCAAGAATAGTCTTCGCTGCGCACAAATCCTTCATAGAGAAGGCCGCGCCCAGTTGGCGCTTCAGCTCTGCTATCCTAGTGGCATTCCGACCCACTAATAGCATATCATCTACATAGAGCAATAAAATGATAAAATCATCATTGGCAAAATATCTCACAAATGCACAATGGTCCGACGTCGTCCGTGCATAACCATGCTCCCCTATAAACGATTCGAACTTCCTGTACCACTGCCTCGGAGCCTGCTTCAGACAATTACAAGCTCTTCCTCAACCGGCAGACCAAATATGACTTGCCCTTCTCACAAAATCCCTCTGGCTGCTCCATGTACAACTCCTCCTCAAGATCACCGTGGAGGAATGCCATCTTCACGTCCATCTGCTCGACCTCCAAGTCGAGACTGGCTGCTAATGCTAGCACCACCCGAATAGACGAATGCTTAACGACAGACAAAAAGATCTTATCATAATCCACGCCTTTCCGCTGACCGTAGCCTTTGACTACCAGCCTCGCTTTGTATCGAGGGCGAGTAGCATCTTCCGTCTGCTTCACTCTGAACATCCATCGATTCTTCAAAGCCTTCTTGCCCTTTGGCAACCGTACCAGATCATAAGTGGAATTGGTGTGCAAGGAACTCATCTCCTCCTGCATAGCCTCTATCTACTCCTGCCTGTGTTCTTCTTCCATAGCCTCTGCAAAACTTTCGGGCTCTCCCCCGTCAGTCAATAGCACATACTCATTCGGTGAGTATCTTGTAGATGGTCGACGATCTCTGTCACTCCTTCTCAGTGGAGCCACTGGTGCTGGCTGTATATCGACAGCCTCCTCCTCTTGAGGAACTGTCTCCCCGACATGCTCATCCTCCTGAGGGACATCCTGACCACCATCAGCAGGCTGATGATCAAGGTTGGGAGAAACTCCATGTACCGGCTCCCCTGTAACTGGATCCTCTGCGATGTCCTCTGGAAACTGCTCGAAGCGAAATGACTCTAACTCAAGCAATTCCTCAGCCTCAGAAGGTGTCTCGAAATCGTGAGTGTTGGTCATGGTTTGATCCTCGACGAACACCACGTTCCTGCTTCTGTAGAGCTTTCTTTCCACCGGGTCGTAGAGTCTATAGCCAAACTCATCCCGACCGTAGCCGACAAAGACGCATCGCCTCGTCTTCGGCTCAAGTTTGGTCCTTTTATCCTTCGGTACATGCACGAAGGCCTTACAATCAAACGCCCGCAGGTGATTGTATGATGGCTCTTTGCCGTACCATACTTTGTCAGGCACATCACCCTGCAAAGGAGCACTAGGAGACAAATTAATAATAGAAGCAGATGTGAGAAGAGCCTCACCCCAATAACTTCCCGGCAAGTTTGCTTCTGACAGCAAACACCGCACCCTCTCCATCAGTGTCCTGTTCATGCGCTCCGCTACACTATTGAGCTGAGGTGTCTTTGGTGGAGTCTTCTGGTGTCATATCCCTTGCTCTCTGTAATACGCATCAAAGGGACCGATGTATTCGTAGCCATTGTTGGACCGAACACACAACAACTTCTTGCCCGTCTTCCTTTCAACAGAGGCCTAAAACTCTTTGAAAGTAGGCAGCACCTGATCCTTGGTCTTTAAGGCATAGACCCAAACCTTCCTGGAACAGTCATCAATAAAGGTTACAAAGTAAGAAGCACCACCAAGAGATTTTACCTTCATAGGACCGCAGACATCCGAGTGAATCAACTCGAGCAACGCCGGCTTCCTTGAACTTGGGTGACTTTGGAAAGACACCCTATTTTGCTTCCCAGCTAAACAGTACGTGTACTTCTCCAACTTTGTAGACTTGAGCCCTGCAATCACCTTCCTGTTCACCAAGTAGCTCATCCCTTTCTCGCTGATATGGCCGAGCCGCCTGTGCCACAACTCGGTAGACGCATCACTGACTGCGTTCACCTCCTGTGTCCCCTATGCGCTCCCCTCCATATAGTAGAGACCGGACTTCTTGCTTCCTCTGACAATCACCATCGAACCTCTGGAAAGCTTCTACTGACTATTCCCGAAGAGATTAAAGAATCCCTCGTCATCCAACCTTCCAACCGACACCAGGTTGAAACGGATATCAGTGACATGACGAACATCCTTGAGAACAAGAACTGCACCCGTCTTCGTTCTCAAATGCACATCTCCAATAGCAATCGCCTTTGACACATCTCCGTTGTCCATCTTCAACACGCCACAGTCGTCTGTCGTGTAAGTAGCAAATAGTGCCTGGTTGTGAGATACATGTGCTGAAGCCGCGGAGTCCACCAGCCAAGAATTGTCATCGCAGGCGAGGTTTGTAATGACCTCATCACCTACGATGATCACATCGCCTCCATGTATCGAGGCAGCCACTGTAGTGTTCTCTTTTTGCTTCCCCTTGTCGTCCTTCTTCTCTCTCTTCCAAGCGAAACAGTTCCACTTGATGTGGCCCTTCTTGCCACAATAGTAACACTCTGAGTCCTCGTAATGACCCTTGGACTTTCCCCTGCTCTTGTCTCTGCCACCACCTGGACCCCTGCTTTTGCCCCTTCTGCGGCTCTCTGAAATAATGCCCCTGAGTGATGGGATGTGGATGAAGTGCCCTGAGAACGTCTTCGCATCTCTTCATTTAATACCCCGCTCTTGGCAAACTCCAGACTAACCACGTCTTCTAGAGCAGAAGCGATCATAGATACTCGTACGGTCTCCCACGAGTCTGACAATGTACACAGCAGCCATAGTCCCTGAACTTCGTCGTCGAACTTGACTCCCATAGAAGATAGCTGGTCAACCACGCCCTGGAACTCACTCAAGTGATCCGAAATAGATGCCCCATCTTTGTACCGCAGACCCATCATCGTCCGGATCAGGAACAACTTGTTTACCCCGGTCTTCTTCGCGTACAAAGACTCCAGCTTATCCCACAACGTCTTCGCATGCTCAATATTGGCAACGTGGTTGTACACGTTCTCATCAACAAACTGTCGTATGTACCCACACACCTGTATGTGCTCAAACGTCCAGTCCTTCTCGGATTTATCACTGGGCTTCTCGGATGCAAATACGGATAGATGCAGCTTCTTGACAAATAGTAAATCTTTCATCTTGCTCCACCAATAGTGATAATTGGTGCCGTTCAGGTTCACCATGCGCACCAGCTTCGCGTCCGTCTCTCCTCTCTGGTTTCTCTGTCAACTCCTGACACCCTTTGAACCTGGCTTTGATACCACTCTGTTGGGAAAGAAGCACGAAAACCTTTCCCCAAATCGGAGAGTACCTGCGAGAGGACCGAGCAATACAACGCACGAACCCAAAAAACAAACACACAAAATAAACCACGCAGACACAGAGCATTTTTGACGTGGAAAACCCTTGCGGGAAAAACTATGGGACGATCAGAGTCCAACCTTGGAATAGAAGAATTACACCCTCTACAAACTCCTTCCGATGCAAATCGGATTCCCACAACACTCAGAAGTAAGAACAATGATTACAAGACTACGAAGAGCGAAAACGACGAGTAGAGATTACCCGAACACGAACTCCTTCGAATAACGATCTTCAATCCTCCGTCTTCTCTTCCGAAGTTGCAATGGCACTCTTGCCTCCTTCCTCTCTCTTTCTTGTGTTACTTGCGTAATAAATTAGGGTTGGGAAAACCCAACTTAACTCCCTAATCTCGCAGCAAACCTGGACCGTTGGATTAGATCCAGTGGTAAAAAATTACCCAACTTCCCGCATCAGCCCCCGATGACACAGAGTTCGGCCAGAACTCTGTGTCGGGCATCCAGTACCTAACGCCACAATTCTGGAGTGGCCAGACTGAGTTCGGCCAGAACTCGGCCTGGGACCGAATTCGGCCCAAACTCGGCTGCCTCATTCCAGAACCTCCCTCTGGGTCATCAACAGCAGCAGCGACTCCGCGTCGCCTACTTCCCGAGCTTCTTCGACATCGAACGGCACTCGTCGCACTCTGGGGTCTTCTCCACATAGGTTGGGAACCCCTCCCACTCCAACAAAGACCAGCTGTTGGCCATCCAGAAGAGAACACCAACCTCTTCCCTTATGATTGCCGAGAGAGATATTGTGAAAGAGCTTAATGGCCTACTCATGCTCGAAGAAGCCTACTGGAGCCAACGGGCTAGATGTAAATAGATTACTGAAGGAGACAGATGCACTATATATTTTCATATCAAGGCCTCGATCAGGAGAAGACGGAATGATATCCGCTCGATCTAGCTTCCCAGCGGAGCTTGGACCTCTGATCCTGAGGTAATCTCTTCATCTATTATTAGTCATTTCACCACCCTCCTTGGTACGGATGATTCTCTTCCTATGGACCCGGAATTTGTTTTCTCCACAAGTATTTTATCAGGGGAAGAGTCCACTTCTTTGAGCTCGATCCCTGACCCATCTGAAATTGAACAAATCGTTCGTAGTATGGAAGCTCTCAAAGCTCTTGGCCCTGATGGGTTCCCGGCACTGTTTTATCAGAAATGTTGGCCAGTGATTGGGAACGATCTCACTATTGCTATTCAAATTTTTTTTGCTAATGGTGATCTTTACAAGGGCATGAATCATACCCATTTAGCACTGATTCCTAAATGTACTACCCCAAAAACTGCTGTGGATTTCCGGCATATTGCTCTGTGCAAGGTCTCCTATAAAATCATCACAAAAATATTTGCTTCCAGGCTTCGTCCTTTAATGGACAATTAATTTCTCCCTTCCAAAATGCTTTTGTGCCTGGCAGACAGATATCAGACAACTGTATTATTGCTCATGAGATTTTTCATGCCATGAATAATCGCTCTAAGAAGAGTAAAACTTTTGCTATGAAGATTGATATGGCTAAGGCATATGATCGCCTTACTTGGCCGTTTATTAAATACGTGTTGAATGGGTTGGGGATTCGTGATCACACTAACGATCTTATCATGAAGTGCATTACTACTCCAAGCTTTTCGATTCTTATAAATGGCTCTCCGGAAGGTTGGTTTCAATCAAAGTGTGGGATTAGGCAAGGCTGTCCCCTATCTCCATACTTGTTCATATTATGTTCAGAAGTTCTCTCTCAATTATTCTACCGATTTGAACAGGAAGATCTTTATCGAGGTATGCGTATCAACCGGTATACTCCCTCTATTTCTTATCTTCTGTTTGCAGATGATATCCTAGTTTTTGGCCATGCTTCCTTAACTTCCATATCGACTGTTCAAAGAATCCTTGAGAGATTCTCCTCATGGTCTGGGCAAATGATCAATTTTGGGAAATCAAGTATCCATTTCAGCTACAGTATTTCCCCCCATGAACGAAGTGAACTCTCCAGCATTCTCCAACTTTCCCCTATGCGTAGCTGTGACTGGGACATCCTCTACTTCTCCCTAAATCAAGGATCAGCACATATAGGTATTTACTTGAGAAAATCTCTTCTCGCCTCAAGGGCTGGAAATCGAACTTGATTTCTCATGCGGGGCGCTCTGTCTTGATCAAATCCACATTGGGATCCATTCCAATCTACTCTATGTCAACCTACAAAATCCCCCAAGCCATATATAACTCCATTGATCGCCATTGCAGAGAATTTTGGTGGGGCCATGATAACTCAAAAAGGACACTACATCACATAGCTTGGAGGAAATTCATGCTGCCCAGGAAGGAGGGTGGCTTGGGATTTCGTAATCCCCGCTGGGCCAATGAGGCTCTTATTGGCAAGCTCTTGTGGAGGCTTATTACTAATCCACACCAACTTTGGGCTCAGGTACTTATTGGCACATAGCTTCAAAATAGATCTATTTGGCACATTGCTAAATGCAGGAATGCATCTCCTACCTGGGCTAGTATTCTGGATGTCCGAAGTCACTTGGAGGGGAAGATTGTCTGGAAGGTGGGTGGCGGTTGGATTAACATTTTTAACGATCCTTGGGTTCCTGGCTTACCTGGGTTCAGGGATAGTGCCATCAATGGCAATATACCCATGCCTAGACTTGTCAGAGAACTTATGGATCCATCTGGCGTTAACTGGGATACTTCCCTGATCAACTCTCTCTTCCCTTCCTGGGAAGCAAGGGCAATCACTGCTATTGATCTCCAGGAGGGAGATGGTGTCGACAAACTCATCTGGACGTGCTCCAAAACAGGAGAATTTTCGTCCAAATCCTTATATGAATCTATTCGTTATAGCAATCCTTCTAGCTCGACAACCTCTGCTTCTAATCTCAAGTGGAATCGTCTTTGGAAGCTGCCAAACATCTCCCCACGCATCCTGATGTTCATTTGGAGATTTTGGCACAATGGGCTTCCTCTGTTCTATATTATCAACAAACAAAATGTACAGGTTAGCCCTTTGTGTCCATTTTGCCAACTCCATAAAGAAACTGCGGATCACCTGTTCCTACAATGCAGTGTTGCCAGGGAGGCTTGGTTCTCGAGTCCCCTGGGGCTGCGTACTGATGAATGCGTTAATATTCACTCCCTCTTACATTCCTGGATTAATGATAATGATGCAAGGGAAGCACTCCGCATGGGTGCTTCGATTTTATGGGCCATTTGGAAATCAAGAGGAGATTGTGTATTTCAGAAAAAAGCTCCTTGTCCTCAGAGAATTATCAATCATGCTTTGAGTTTCATATTGATACATGCAGGGGAGCACAATAACAACTCAAGCGAGTTTTACGAACTGAGGCGCTTGGCCAATGATGTCGCTGTAGAACCCTAGAGGGGGGGTGAATAGGGAAATAAAATATAAACTACAACAATTGATGCAATAAAGGCAATTTAAAGAAAAGAGTAGAATGATCAAACGCAAACGCAAGGATGTATCCTGGTATCCTCTTTTGAGGCAATCCAGTCCCGGAACTCTCTCCGGCTTTAATCCACTATTATCCAAATAGTACACACGAGTTTGGATCCGAAGAACTCGCCAACTTCAACACGAGTTTGGATCCGAAGACTCGCCAACTTCTACACACGAGTTTTCTTACGAAGGCTCGCCAACTTCAAACAATAGAGAAAGAAAGCTTGTTGATCTTCTAACACTTGAAGATCGAAAGTGTACAACTCTTTAATACTCTAGCACTTAGGGAGAGGATGACAATGAAAAACTTTGGAGAGTATTAATGGTGGAGCTCTTGGTTGTTGGAAAATTTATGAAGGAGTTGGTAAGAAAGCTCAAGAGAGAGAGAGCTTCCTTTTATAAGAAAACCAAGAGTGGGTGGCATTTAATGCTTCTGAAAGTACGCAGACCGGCATGCCGTCGGTATGCCGCGGCATACCGCCGGTATGCCGTCCAAATAGTAACGGTCATATTTATGACCGTTCAAGAGCATTAAATGCGGCCATTAATGCATGTCAGATTAAATCGAAAACTGAGTATTCAAAATTCGGTATACCGCCGGTATGCCGGAGCATACCGCCGGTATGTCGACAGAAGTCACAGAAAGTTTTAGAGCTGCTAGAAACGGCATGCCGCCGGTATGCCGTAGCGTACCATCGGTATGCCGACAAAAAATCACAGCAACTATTGTGTTGCTAAAAACGGCATGCCGCCGGTATGCCGCAGCATGCCGTCGGTATGCCGACATTTCGAGACAGCAACTTTCTGGAGTCCAAAAAGCGGTATGCCGCCGGTATGCTGAAGCATACCGTCGGTATGCCGCTTTTTGTCACAGAAACTTTTCTGGACGCAAAAACGGTATACCGTCGGTATGCCGGAGCATACCGCCGGTATGCCGCTTTTTGTCACAGAAACTTTTCTGGACGCGAAAACGGTATACCGTCGGTATGCCGGAGCATACCGCCGGTATGCCGTTCTGAATGACTTGATTTTCGATTTATGCTTTAAGTTATCATCCATCCTTTAGTGATTACAGAAATACCTAGACCAGTACAGACTCGAAGACACTAAGCAGGAAGACGCCGACTTTATGCAGGGAATGCCGGTGACTGCTACAGTCTTCAAGAAGGAGGAAGCCCTTGATCTTCTGAGAGAAATGAATCTGAAGAACAGAAGACTAAACTACGAAGAAGCTGTTAATTACTCAAAATAAAATATGCCAACAAACTCCCCCATTTTGATAATTGACAAAATAGAGAGAAAGCATCTTCAGGGAGTAGCTCCCCCGTAAGTAGACAGCTCCCCCTCAATACGATTTCTCCCCCTTTGTCACTTAGTCAAAGATGGGGATAACTAAAGGAGACAGTGCATAAAAAAAAAGAGTATAGATAAAAGCATGCAGGAATATATTGAAGTAAGAACGATAATACATGCTTGACCCATACATAGCAATAAGATAAAAGACTCTCCATCATGAGAGTCGGACAACAAAGACAACCATAGATAATGTCCCCGAAGGACACCAAATACTGAAAACAACCATAAATCGGTCCCCGAAGGACCACTAAAGACAACAAACAGAAAACACACAAAAAAAAAGAACCACTAAAACACCGTAACCATCACCAAAGGAAACCCATCCCTAATCCTCTGCCGGATCATCATCACCATCATCATCCTGAGCCTGCTGGAGGGCGCCAAAAGGATCAATGCCGTCCGGGTACATAAACCTATAGGCATTGGGGTCAGAGAAATGCGGGGCCGTGTACATGGGATCCTGAAGATTAAGATCCAGAAAGGCATCCCGGTCTTGCAGAGTGCGCTGGATGAAGTAGCCCTGATCGTGGAAGCGAGACTGGATGAGTGCGCCAAGTCCACGAGTGTGGGTCCGCATCTGCTCCTCCGCCTGGGCCATCCTCAGATCAAAGTGGTGCTGAGTAAGAGGCATATAGCGGCCCGTAGATGGAGGGGTAGATGCAGGGGCAGCAGGAGTGGAACCCGGTTGCTCTTGGGAAGAGGAAGCACGGGAAGAAGAGGCGCCAGCTAGGGTACGGGAAACAGCAAGAAATGAGGGGACCCCATCCGAGGAGCAGAGAGACAAGTCAACTTGTTTGGCCTCCATAAGCAAGGTGATGAAAGAGCCATAGTAGAGGTTCTGCTTCCCGGAAGGCAAGGTACGCCGGAATTGCAAAAGCAGAGTCTTTGGGAAGGAAAAACGCTTCCGGGCATAGAGATGATACATGAGGACAAGAGCATCACCGGTGATTGCGTCATAGTTCCCGCCCTTTGGGAACAGAGTGTGGCACACGATACGATGGAGCTCGTAGTAGAATGGCTCCAGCTGGGCTGAGAGGGCCGGAATGGCAGGAGGGTTGGGACCCTTACAGATGATACGACAAAAGTCGTCGAAAGGAGACACCACCGATGAGGTGAGAGCACCCAAAAGAGGTAACGCATCCCCTCTGTCCAGGACGCCCAAGATGGCCCCCACTTTCTTGGATGTGAGACGGAAGTGGCGGTCATTGACCATGGATTGGATGGCGGTAGGGTCGTCGTCATCCCCTCGCATGTTGCAGTAGAAAAGGCGGACAGCAGCAGAGTAGACAGGAATTTGCCGCCGAAGAAGGGAGGAGAGACCGGCATCGTCAAACAACGGGACGTGACCGGGGAAGAGGTTCCAGTTGATAGCCCGTCCTTTGAACACGTTCTGGTTGACGAAGTGCTGGAACCAAAGCTCAGCCGCCAAAGCGTTGGAGAAAATGCGTTGGTCAAAGCCGGAGGGTAGCGCCACCGGGACGAAAGGGTTGAAAGAGGAGGAAGAGGATCGGAGGCGCTTAGGGTTGGCCATGAAGAAGGATTTTGGGCTTTGGTGTGAGAGGAAGAAGTAGTAGTGGAGAAGAAGGAAGAAGGAGGGTTTTTAAAGAAGAGGGGGAATATGAAGAGTTGAGTTTGAAAAAGGGTGGAGAGGAGGGAACGGTTAAAGAGGAAGGGTGATGGGGTAGTTGAAAGGGTGATGGGGTGAATTGATGTGTGGAGTAAAGAGAGGAGAGAAAAGGGGAAGGTGAGAAGAAGGGTAATTAAGAGGAGGGGAGTTGAGGAGATGGGTAGTTAATGAGGGATTTGATGGAAGAGAGGGAATAAAGGTAGGATGGAAGGAATAAAGATAAGAGAGTGGGCCCGCAAATAGTTCAGGATTCAAGTCCGCCGCCATCCGGCATGCCGGCGGTATACCGACGTGTACCGACGGTATGCCAAAAAATTGAAACAGAACATCATCCTGAGTCGAAGAGCGACATGCCGGCGGTATGCCGTAGTGTACCGACGGTATGCCGAAAATCGAAACAGAACCAAATTCTGCTTCGAAAAATGGCATGCCGCCGGTATACCGCAGTATACCGTCGGTGTGCCGGACAAAAAGAAAGGTTATGGCTCAAAGGATAAAATGCCTAGTTCACGGCAAAGGAAAGAGAAGCGGTCTTCCGGGAGAGGCTTAGTGAAGATATCGGCTAATTGATAAGTAGTATCAATAAATTCAAGACGGATATCTCCTTTTTGCTGATGGTCACGAAGAAAATGGTGTCTAATTTCTATGTGCTTCGTGCGTGAGTGACAAATCGGGTTTTTCGTGAGATTGATAGAGCTAGTGTTATCACATTTAATAGAGGTGCAAGAATGAGAAATACCATAATCTAAAAGTGTTTGTGACATCCAAAGAATTTGTGCACAACAACAACCAGCCGCAATATATTCTGCCTCAGTGGTGGAAAGAGCAACAGAGTTTTGCTTCTTACTAAACCACGATACCAAGGACTTCCCGAGGAATTGACATGTGCCACTAGTGCTTTTTCGGTCAATCTTGCATCCGGCAAAATCCGCATCCGAAAAGCCGTGAAGCTCAAAGGATGAGGATTTCGGATACCAAAGACCCATGTTAATGGTGCCTTTGAGATAACGAAAAATGCGCTTAACGACACTCAAATGTGATTCCTTTGGATTGGCTTGATATCGTGCACACAAGCAAACACTAAACATAATATCCGGACGGCTAGCCGTTAAATAAAGTAAGCTACCGATCATACCTCTATACTTACGAATGTCGACCGATGTGCCATCTTCATCATTGTCAAGCTTGGTCGTTGTAGCCATAGGGGTCCTCATTGATTTGGATGAGTCAAGGTCGAAACGCTTGAGGAGGTCCTTTGTATATTTTGCTTGATTGATGAAGGTTCCTTTAGGCCCTTGTTTGATTTGTAACCCCAAGAAGAAGGAGAGTTCACCCATCATACTCATTTCAAACTCTTCCTGCATAACTTTGGCAAATTCTACACAAAGAGTGTTGTTAGTAGAACCAAAAATAATATCATCAACATAAATTTGAACAATAAGAGAGTCCCATCATGTGATTTAATAAAAAGTGTAGTGTCAACTTTTCCCTTTGAAAAATTGTGAGAGACAAGAAAAGAGCTAAGACGCTCATACCAAGCACGAGGAGCTTGTTTGAGGCCATAAAGGGCTTTATGGAGTTTGAAAACGTGGTTAGGAAATTGAAAATCTTCAAAACCGGGAGGTTGTTTAACATAAACTTCCTCCTTAATAATACCATTAAGAAAAGCACTCTTAACATCCATTTGAAATAGCTTAAAGTCATTAAAACAAGCAAATGCACAAAGCATACGAATGGATTCAAGACGTGCAACCGGAGCATAGGTTTCGTCGTAGTCAATGCCTTCCTCTTGGTTATAGCCTTGAGCAACCAATCGGGCTTTGTTACGAGTCACTAACCCATCTTCATTAAGCTTGTTGCGAAACACCCATTTAGTTCCAATAATGGGATGATTGCTAGGTTTTGGAACAAGTTCCCAAACCTTGCTTCGCTCAAATTGATTAAGCTCCTCTTGCATAGCTATCATCCAAAATTCATCAAGAAAAGCATCATTAATATTTTTAGGCTCTATTTGAGAGATAAAAGCCACATTGGCACAAAGATCACGTGTGACGGATCTTGTACTAACACTTGAGGAAGGATCCCCAATGATAAGCTCCTTAGGATGATTGGTGACAAATCTCCATTCTCTTGGGAGATCCTTTGGGGGAGCGAGAGGAGGAGACTCTTTTGATGGGGTCACAACTTCATTGTTAGATGAAGAAGGACGATCCTCAATAGAGGAGTTCTCCAATCCAAACGAGATGTCATCAATATCCTCGGAAGAGGAGAATGTAGAAGAGTTGAGCTCATTAAAAGAGACATTGATTGACTCTTCGACAACAAGACTTCTTTTATTAAAAACACGAAAACCTTTGCTATGAGTAGAGTATCCAAGGAATATTCCTTCATAGGCTTTTTCTTCAAACTTGCCTAGGTTATCCTTGGTATTCAAAATAAAACAATTGCAACCAAAAACCTTGAAATATTCAATAGAAGGAATTTTGTTAAACCAAAGCTCATAAGGAGTCTTCTTAGTAATAGGTCTAATTAAGACCCTATTAATAACATGACACGCCGTATTAACGGCTTCCGCCCAAAAATATTGGGGGAGCTTGTATTGGTTTAACATGACCCGGGCCATATCGCCAAGGGTTCTATTCTTTCTCTCCACAACACCATTTTGTTGAGGAGTACGGGGACAAGCAAAATCATGTCCAAAACCATTCTTTTCACAAAAACTTTTGAAATCAACATTATCAAATTCACCTCCATGATCACTCCTAATTTTGTTAATGGAAAAACCTTTCTCATTTTGAACACGTTTACAAAAAGCAACAAATTCACGAAAGGTATCACTTTTGCAAGCAAGAAAAATAACCCAAGTAAATCTTGAAAAATCATCAACTAAAACAAAAGCATAAAGTTTGCCACCAAGACTAGCTACTCTACTAGGCCCAAAGAGATCCATATGAATAAGTTGGAGGGGTCTAGAGGTACTCACAGAGTTGATGGATTTGAAGGATGACTTGGTCAACTTACTTTTCTCGCATTCTACACATACCATATCCTTTTTGAAAGGGATGCTAGGAAGTCCTCGTACAAGCTTCTTGGAGGCGAGGCGAGAGATGGTATCCATGTTGGCGTGTCCAAGCCTCATGTGCCAAAGCCAACTCTCATCGTTCTTTGCAACTAGGCACCTGTCATTGTTAGTACCTTCAACAAGATAAAGAACATAAATATTGTTTTCTCTAATGCCTTCATACACAATAGTTCTATTGGAGCTATCGGTAATGTAGCATTTGAGTTTAACAAACTTGATATCATAACCATTATCGGTAAGGTGGCTAATACTTAAAAGATTATGCTTGAGATTAGTAACAAGACAAACATTATTAATACAAGGGTAAAGAGGAGAACCGATATTACCATTTCCAATAATATAACCTTTAAGATTGTTACCGAAGGAGACGTGTCCTTCTTTCTTCATCGATAGCGTTGTAAAAAGTGAAGCATCACCGGTCATGTGCCGTGAACAACCGCTATCGAGAATCCATTTGCTTCTAGCATGAGAAGGATTCGTCACCTACAACATAAGTTGAAGATGAACATTTTGGTACCCATGATCTTATGGGTCCATGAGTATTAGTCTTAGGAACCTACTTAAGAACTCTCATGTCAACTTGTTTTCTTGTATAACAAAAGTTAGAAGTGTGACCTACCAAACCACAATAATTGCACATCAAGGAAGATTTAGAAGAAGAAGTGTGAGTGTTGTGCATGTGTGAGTTACTAGTGTGAGAAGTTCTACCATGAGTGTTATGATGATAGTAAAAAGCATGATGAGAGGTGTTCTTCTTGACAAAGGGTCCTTTTCTTGTGTTAGAAAAGGAGTTGTGTGTAGTGTTCATGTAATGATTGTGCCTAGCATTGTGATGAGTGTGAGGGTGTCTTGGAGTATGCATGTGAGTGGTATTCTTATTACCTAAATTCTTACTTCGTGTAAGAAGATCATTATACTTAATAGAGGTGGAATATTCTCTTCTATTAGCATCTTGACATTTGCGCATGGCAAATTCATAGGAGCTTCTCATGGATTGAATCTCATCATCCTTTTTTTTGATGGTGTCAAGAGATTCTTGAAATTTGAGTCGCAAAGACTCCATTTCATCCGTGTCGGAAATAGGAGATTTTCCCTTCACATCAATGATGATGTTTGAGAGCCTCTCTACTTCAAGTTGAAGAGCCTCAACCTCCTTGAGAGATTTCTTGTATTTATTCCGAACACCTTTGTGTTCTTCATGTAATTCAAGAATGGCTTTCTCCAAATCATCATAGGTAAGAGTGTTTAAAGAGAAATCATCAAGTACCTCATCGGTTGCCATGAGACAGACGTTGGCATTGTGTTTGCACTCCTTGTCGTTGTCGGAGTCGCTTGCGTCGCTTTCACACCAAATGCTTGTATTGGCGAACTTTCTAGAGGAAGAGCTTCCCTTGCTAGGTTTCTCGTACTTGCTTGAGTCTTTTCGTATCATCGGACAATCCCTCTTGATGTGTCCGGGTCTTCTGCATTGATAGCATGCCGGGTCTTCTTCATTGTCCCGTCTAGAGCGGTTGGCCTTGTTGAACTTTAAGAACTTCCGGAAGTGCTTAGCTGTGAGAGCTATTTCTTCATCGTCATCCGACTCATTGTCGTCGGAGCTATCCTTGGAGTAGGACCTTGAAGCTTTGAGAGCGAGAGTCTTCTCCTTTTCTTTGGTCTTCTCCTTCTCCTTCTCTTGAATGGAGGATTCCTCTTGATCCTTCATGTCGAGCTCGTGAGTCATTAGCTTACCCATGAGGGTCTCTAGGTTCATGACGGTTAGATCGTTCCCCTCAATGATTGCGGTAGCTTTAGGACTCCAAGCTTTCGTCAATCCTCTAAGAATTTTCCTTATCTTTTCATGAGCGGGATATTCCTTTCCAAGAAAAGAGAGAGGGTTAATAATGTCACCAAAACGAGTAAACATGCTAGCAATAGATTCATCATGCTTCATTTTAAAAGACTCATATTCTTGCGTGAGTCTACTAATCTTGGATTCCTTCACTTGTGAAGTTCCCTCGTGAGTGACTTCAAGTAACTTCCAAATCTCATTGGAAGTCTTGCAAGTAGAGATCCGATTGAATTCACTACTGTCAAGGGCACAGTAAAGAGCATTCATTGCCTTGGCATCTCGACAAGCAAGCTTCTTAATATTTTCGGCAAGTGTTTCCCGAAGGGTGTCAGAAGCAATATCCTCAATAGCTCTGGAAGGAGTAGGAAGGCCATTTATCACGCAATCCCATAAGTCGAAATCTATGGACTTGAGATAAATGCCCATCCTAATCTTCCAGTAGTTATAGTTGGTACCATCAAATAGGGGAGGCCTATTTGTGGAGTGTCCCTCATTGTGAAACGTGTTGACGCTAGGGTTAGAGGCCATGGATCACTCAAAGAAGTAAATCCAAATCAAGAGAACAAAGCTCTGATACCAATTGTAGAACCCTAGAGGGGGGGTGAATAGGGAAATAAAATATAAACTACAACAATTGATGCAATAAAGGCAATTTAAAGAAAAGAGTAGAAAGATCAAACGCAAACACAAGGATGTATCCTGGTATCCTCTTTTGAGGCAATCCAGTCCCGGAACTCTCTCCGGCTTTAATCCACTATTATCCAAACAGTACACACGAGTTTGGATCCGAAGAACTCGCCAACTTCAACACGAGTTTGGATCCGAAGACTCGCCAACTTCTACACACGAGTTTTCTTACGAAGGCTCGCCAACTTCAAACAATAGAGAAAGAAAGCTTGTTGATCTTCTAACACTTGAAGATCGAAAGTGTACAACTCTTTAATACTCTAGCACTTAGGGAGAGGATGACAATGAAAAACTTTGGAGAGTATTAATGGTGGAGCTCTTGGTTGTTGGAAAATTTATGAAGGAGTTGGTAAGAAAGCTCAAGAGAGAGAGAGAGCTTCCTTTTAAAAGAAAACCAAGAGTGGGTGGCATTTAATGCTTCTGAAAGTACACAGACCGGCATGCCGTCGGTATGCCGCGGCATACCGCCGGTATGCCGTCCAAATAGTAACGCTCATATTTATGACCGTTCAAGAGCATTAAATGCGGCCATTAATGCATGTCAGATTAAATCGAAAACTGAGTATTCAAAATTCGGTATACCACCGGTATGCCGGAGCATACCGCCGGTATGCCGACAGAAGTCACAGAAAGTTTTAGAGCTGCTAGAAACGGCATGCCGCCGGTATGCCGTAGCGTACCGTCGGTATGCCGACAAAAAATCACAGCAACTATTGTGTTGCTAAAAACGGCATGCCGCCGGTATGCCGCAGCATGCCGTCGGTATGCCGACATTTCGAGACAGCAACTTTCTGGAGTCCAAAAAGCGGTATGCCGCCGGTATGCCGAAGCATACCGTCGGTATGCCGCTTTTTGTCACAGAAACTTTTCTGAACGCGAAAACGGTATACCGCCGGTATGCCGGAGCATACCGCCGGTATGCCGCTTTTTGTCACAGAAACTTTTCTGGACGCGAAAACGGTATACCGCCGGTATGCCGGAGCATACCGCCGGTATGCCGTTCTGAATGACTTGATTTTCGATTTATGCTTTAAGTTATCATCCATCCTTTAGTGATTACAGAAATACCTAGACCAGTACAGACTCGAAGACACTAAGCAGGAAGACGCCGACTTTATGCAGGGAACGCCGGTGACTGCTACAGTCTTCAAGAAGGAGGAAGCCCTTGATCTTCTGAGAGAAATGAATCTGAAGAACAGAAGACTAAACTACGAAGAAGCTGTTAATTACTCAAAATAAAATGTGCCAACAGTCGCTACTTGGCAGCCACCACCCATTGGGTCCATTAAGATCAATGTCGATGGGGCGACATCTCCGTCAGCCTGTGCAGTTGCAGCCGTTGCTAGGGATGCTACGGGTTCATTCATTGCGGCTGAAACAAAATATTTTGTATGCCATAATCCTTTTGATCAAAGCCTCCAAGCAGAGCTGGAGGCCATTAGAGTTGGGATTGATTTAGCTCGGAATTTGAATAAATGCAATATCAGTATTGAAGGAGATTCTATGATAGCTTTCAGGATCTTTAAAGGGGACTCTCGTCTTATTCCTTGGAGACTCTCGGGCTTGATCAAATCCATCAAAAATAAGTTATCTGCTTTCCAAAATATCAAATTATTATTTGTTAGAAGAGATGGTAATAAAGTTGCCCATATTTTAGCTGGGCAAGCTAGGTTGAACATTTCTTCTGAGAAGCTCTTTTCTCCCCCTCCTTGTATTGCCCAGGCCCTACAAGAGGACTGTTCACTGATTGTAAACACTGCTATTTGATTTACTCAATGAATTTTCCCTCAAAAAAATCAATTTGGTGTGAAGACTTCCAATATAGTAACATATATTTCTCTATGGATTTAAATGAGATTGAAGCCCCCTCATATATAGAGCTAGATACAATTATATAGAATATTATTCGCATTTCCTCTCATATATAAGAGCATCCACAGTTGGGGACACTCTAAAAACGTACTTCAAATTATTAAAAAAATACGCAATTTCAGTCGCACATCATTTGATATATATGTTTCAGATTTAAATGCTTACCAAATTTATGTACATGGAAGTCAAATTTGACATGCATGTTGCATTAATAGTAAGTTGTACTAATTAGTGGAATATTCAATTTTGTATGCATGATAATTATTACAATTACTCTATCAAATTTGAACCATTTATTTGAAATGATATACGGCTGAGATTATTTTTTTATGTCAAATTATATATATATATATATATATATATATATATATATATATATTTTTTTTTTTGAAAACACTAAATATATTAAAAACGAGGAACAGAACAGAGTACGACTGCCGGGTCCCACAAGAGGGGGACCCGGATTCAAAATTTGAAAATGCAAAAGCAAGCACCGCACCCAGTCCCGAGGGGGGCACGTGGGGGGGGAGGGGCACGTGGCCACCCGCGTGGGGACCGAGGGGGACAGCTGCTCGCGCGACATTCGAAGCGGGGGGCGCGGAGCCCGAGCGGTCAGGGGCGATGCCCGAGGAGGCTCGGGTCCCGGAGGAGCTCGGGCCCCGAGGGGGCGAGCCCGGGCCTGGAACACGCCGCCGGGGAGGGGCAACCGCCGGAGGAGGGACCGCGAGGCCGGAGAGAATATTGTTTCTTATAGTGTTTGCGTAGTATTAAACAAATCATATATTTGACTCGGTAAAAGAAAGGGTTGTTTAATTCCTCCGAAGATTTCAATAACCTAAATCATGAATTTAAATTTAACCATTATTTAAATAAACATGTAACATAAAATTTACATCTCACTGTAATAATTATGGGATGCATATTTTAAAACTAGTCAAATTAAAATTAAATATTTAGACATTAGGTCTCAAATAAGTTCTAAAATTTGTGTTTGGGTCTCTATATTATACATAATTAGTGTTTAGTTCTCAAAAGTGTCACTAATGTCTCAAATGTGCCACCAAAGGGCCACTAATTATTTTTTGTGACACTTTTGAGACCAAATACTAATTATGTAAAATATGGAGACCCAAACACAAAATTCAGAACTTATTTGAGACCCAAAGACTAAATATCCCTAAAATTAATTCAAATGTGATCTAATTAGCAAACAACCAGGTGATCAAATGTAATCTAGTTTTGATTAAATTAAATATAATTTAAACTACAATTTAAATTACAAAGATAGGATCCGTTTGCCTCCTTCTCCCTTTCAATTGATTGATAGACACAACAGAGATGAAGAGAGTCAGAAGATCAGGCGGGGAGATGACAAACAAACTCGAAAGACCAGCAAAGAGACAATTATGCAATGGCACTAATAGTAGTATTCCTTACGAAGCAAAGAGGCAACTATGCAATAGCATTAGTAATATTCCTGACGATGTCCTGGTCTCGTTGATCTTCGTAAGGCTTCCCGCGAGATCCGTACTTGATGTTCGATTGGTGTGTAAATCTTGGTATTCGTTGACGAAGAGACCATGTTTCATCCTCAGTCATGCCCGTCGAGCACGCACAAATGTTGTGTTTGAGTACATAAAGCATCTCACTTTGAACCATCTCACCGAGAGCGCCATCGCAAGGGAGAGAGTGGTTGCGGACGAGAGTCAAGATGCAGTGATAGTGAGCGAGTCTCTAGATCTTCCAAGCAAGCCGCTCGAGTATGTCGGCAGAGATTCTGAGCTTAGATTGTCAGCTTCCTGTGACGGGCGGTTATGCTTTGATGTTCGAATTTATGATAGGAGGATCGGTTACGTTGTGTGTAACCCAGTGACCAAGGACTGGCTTTATGTTCCTCAGAGCTCGAGTAATGTTTACCGCGGCTTCATTATTGCCTTCTACTTCCACTATTCAACACGAGAGTATAGATTTCTGTGACAGTACTTTGAACCAGGCACTAGACATGAAGCGTTTGGATATGAAGTGTTCTCTATTGGAGGATCAAATAGAGCTTGGAGACCTATTCATGCCTCTTACAGCATCTCCTCTTCTCGAATCTCCTCCTTGCTCCGGGATTCACACATCTTCCTGCATGGAAGTATTCATTTTCTGTCTCTCACATATGATTGTGATTGTATATTAGCATTCGATACGAATACTGAGAAATTCAGAAAAATGTCCCTTCCTTCTCGACTGCATCTACAACGACATCACTGTAGTAACAATTTGATAGAGATGGGAGGACGTTTGGGTTTGTGGCAAACAAATGAAGATTCGAGCGAGATGCAAATATGGTGTTTGAAAGACTACACCGAGGAGGAGTGGGTCAAACAGTACACAGTTTCAGTAAGGGACTTGAGTAATCCAGTCTATGGATATTCCACATGGTGCACTCCTTTGGTCATTTGGGGGGATGGAAAGAATGAGCTTCTGCTAAGATATGCTCACGATTGTTTTGGTCGTTTTGCGCTCTATAACTTGGAGTCCAAGACTTTCAGTAAGACAAAGATCAACAACTTGCAACACCAATATCCTAGTAGGAAGTGGGTGCCTCACATAGAAAGTCTTGTATCTTGTAATTCTTTGAAGGTGTGATAGGGATGCATATATATCAGTTAACATATAATCTTAATTATACATTAGATAATAATAGTCTTCTTCCAAATAACTTTTGTTATAGAGTTGAATTCAAACTTTTTATTGTTTGCAATGGATCGAGTTCTAGTTTTATATATATTGAAGTTGATAGATAGTGCTGAGAATTAGGATGCATTAATCTTTTGAGTTGCATCGATCAATCATTCTAGTTAACTTCAAGTTTTAATTGCCATTGACTATATGAAGTATGGAATTAGTTGTGGTTATGAATTTCCAAATTTAAAAGATACAAAAATTCTAGATTTGAGCAATGACATTACAGCCATTTGAATAAGGAAACTCTATATGTGTATGGATGTGAGAATCCTGGTCAGAATATATGCTTGTGTGTGTATATATATATATATATATATATATATATATATATATATATATATATATATATATATAGGTGAATTTTATTCCAAAGGAAAAGCCATAATCTTACAACATACAATCAGAGTGGGACTCCTACTCATTTATTATCCATAGCATTTACATCAAACTCGATGTTATGGAGAATGCCAACCGGAGGGCTGACCAGCCCCTCAAAGATTCGACGGTTTCTCTCCTGACATACATGTCAAACCGAAGCAGCCAGACGAACTCTGGCTGTTCGGAACCAGTCCTGCCCTCTACCCCTGCTATCCCGGATCACCGTGATGATGTCCCCAATACATTCTCCGGAGGCGCACACTCCCAATACATGACTCTGCTCCGACCAGATCTGCCATGCCAGAGTGCACTCGAAGAAGATATGTTTTATATATTCAGGCTCCAAACCGCAAAGCACACACTTGGGATCCGGAACCAGCACTCTAAACGAACTCAGGCAATCTCTAGTCAAGAGGCGGCCCAGTAGAAGCTTGTATACACACAACTGCATCTTCCTGGCCAAACCCTTGCACCAAACGAACTCATAATCAGAACTCAAAGGGAAAGTACGCCAGATAAGGTTGTAGCAGCTACGGAATTAGAACTCCCCAGTTCCCGAAGATGCTTCAGTCGGCTCCCAAATCCACCGATCCGCAGGCAAAGCCGGATCAATGCCTGTAGACATAATGATCCCACCCAGCTCCTCAGTTAACCGATAAGAATCCGGCCTCCACTCCCCATTTTGTATGATGCGACTGCACGTCGACCATGCACGTCCTCCTGATGAGTCGGGGCTCCCCTGATGTCCAACAGCGAACGCCGATCTATCCAAGGATCCCGCCAGAGGTCCGTTGTCACGACCCGTGTCACGCCCCGATTCATAGAGTCATTTATTCACATATTTTATCTCTTGGAATCGATCGTCCTCGCTTGGGCGTGATGCCGTACAAGTCTGGTATTGCACTTGTACAAGGCAAAGATGGTATATACTCGATTATTCTTCAAATAGGAACACATCGCAGCGGCAGAAGCAGATAAATTGAATTTAGTGAGGACAATCTTTCTCATTGAATAGAAGTACATCACTTCTTTATAGCAGCGGAGAAAAAGAGTAACTTAAAGCCACACAGAGATATATAGAACTTTATTCTCTTTATTGATAGTTGAAGAAGAGTACAAGACTTGTATTGAAGTACAATGATTACAGCACATCTCTCTTTACATTGGAAACCAACTGAACAATGCTATACAGCTTACATTTGATATTTGGATACAATGGATGACAACTCGATATACCGACTTGGCTCACAATCTCACTGGTACAACTGATTACAATGTTCCATACATTATGCCCTTTATAAACAGAAGACATCATCTTGTACAAGGAGAGCTTCTGTATGTCCAACAAATCTTCGATGCCGCGGAACCAATCAAGCCAATCTTCGTGTGTAGAATATTCCAAGCAAGAGCACCTGCCCACAAAACGTGGGTCAGCACATCATCTATGTACTGGCGAGTAGAATCCAACCCACTCGCATAAACCAACATTTAAAGTGATCATTTAAGCAAACATTTATTAGAATGGTCTTTCTACTTGGGGCCTAGCATCAGTTTACAGTTCATGGGCAATAATCAGAGTGAAGCATGTAAACATATTCTTTGTAGCATTCATGTGGACATATCTTTTTAACATTCTTGGTGTTATCATGCAAAGGCATCATTGAGGCATACTAGGTGTTATCATGAAAAGGCATCATTGAGGCATCGTTAACATTAACATCTTAAACATTATGACAGTTCTCACTTCAAGCATCACTTAGCATGTATGTTGTGTTTGAGCAATGATTAGCAAGGCATCTTTCTTAGCATACTGAACTTAACATGTTAAGCAGGATCTCATACTGAAAGGCTACATACAGCATCATCAAACTTATTTGGAACGTAAGCATGCAAGTTAAACCAACACATATATTGAATTATCACATTTAAGTGATTTCTTACCGATAGCCGACTCCCTCATACCTGCATCAAATACAGGTTAGCAGATATACTTACTCTGCCTGCATAAGACATTCATTAGCATGCATCCTGACTACATGGTCACTGGTGTTTAACCATACGGACGTTGCCATATAGGTCTTCGTTGGTAATGCGATGACTCCAGAGAAGGTAGCTAGCCCCAAAGGATGCCTCGCAGAACCCGTGCCCCTACTGGCACGCCAATGTTTTCTCCTAGGCCGGATCGGTCGCCCTAACGTCCCGGGGTACCGTCCGAGAAAACATATCCCCATCACTTATACATAAGTTGTCCTATGACCATGCGAATGCGTGTCCATCTCAATCGTGAACATAAAATGCATGGTAAAATATTGAAGTAAAGACAACAGTGCATCATCATTTATCTCATTCAAGTCATGTTCAATGACTTATTTATTCCCAACATTACCATCATTTTATTTGGTGATCTCAACGATCCCAAGCCTCATCAATTCTCATTCATTGCTTCATTGCAACATTTCTCATTTGTTCCTTCTAAGGAGGAACAACAGTATTCATTCATTTCAAAGGGACCTGTAGCATTTCATTCAATGATTTCCAGCATATGAATCTCTATCAATTTAGCAACTAAAGCATCGCATCACAATTATTCAACATTTAAGGTAAGAGACATTAGGGACATATTCATAGCATCACATTATTCCATTTATTAAGCATGCGGGAATAAGGAGGAAGGAGGACAGTTCCACTTGCCTTATATAACGGTCTTCCTGCTCCAATCCCACTAAGCGTAGCTCCACCAGCGAGCCACATTCCAATACCCATTCCGTCTAGCCAGCTAAGAAAGACTACATCAGTCTCAACTCTCTTGGTTCTCAACATAAGTCATGGTCCAACTTTCTGATCCCATCCAACAAGCCAACCAAATGCCTCGTGCGGAGCGGGGCATTACATAATATACCACTCAGAAAAAGTTTCGTCCTCGAAACTTAAGAAAACAACTCATCTACTAGATTCACTTAATCACAATGAGTTACTCATTCAGCTTCAATTCAATATTCATTTCAGCCCACTCGGTCATTTCAAAATAGCTGTCCAACAGTATCACTTTAATCAATCAACGATTCAATCCATCTATCTCTTTTTCCAAATACTTGCAACTTCTTATTGATTCACCAACATTTTTCTTGCATTCTATCTTGGTCGCAACACATCACTTCATTTGGATCCATACACATATTTCAGGCGTCCCCAAAATATATGCATTTCAGCCAAAGTCTGCGCTAGTGCGATAAATTCTTCCAACAACATTATCTCAGTCGTAACCTATCACTTCGGCTGTATCCATACACATATTTTAGGCGTCCCCAAAACATATGTACTTCAACCAACTTCCATGATAGTATAATTCGATCAGCCACGATATAACTCTCTTTTCTAATCAGACTTAGTATCCTTTCAATTGACTTATCACTTTATTCACTTTGCCACAATCACTATTTTCCAGGCCACCACTTAACATCAGGGACAATCTCCATCCAAGCATAACATTTCTAACATTCGATCAAGGGTCTAACTTAGAGCCAATCATATCAAGGTTTCACAACAACAATCATTTTCCTTTCCAAATCCAACAACATTTTTCACCGAGGCAATTCATCTTTTCTAAAAGATACAATCCAACATCACCAGCTATCGATTATCCGAGTCAGGGTATAATTCTATGCAACAGTCAAGGTTAACCCAGCTACCCGACTATAGATACTTATCCAACATTTCCGTCATGAGCAGTCAATTCCATCTCATATAATAATTCACTATTCGATACATACAAATCAAGTCTCATCCCACGATTCCATTTCCCGCTATAGGCCGACACATAATTCTCAAGGGTCAAACATCTCTAAGGTTCATATTGGAGCATATACTTACAACTTATCATTCTTAGATCATACTCATCACCATCTCTCGTTCAATGCCACAAGGTCATTCTATGGGTCGCCAACGGCCATCTATTATTCGGTCCAGTCTCAATGGTTAGCTATACCGACAGCTATACCTAATCATTCAGGTGACTCCCCTAGAGTGGATGGCTACTAGGGTTATACTAGTTTCTGCTTCTTAGGGCCAACAAGCAACCGACAGTTCTAAGGAACTCTACCCAAACCTATGGGTATCAAGTCAGTCTGAATAATGAATCGCCAATTGGGCTAAGCCAGCAATTGGTAATTCATCAACTGGTCGCTAGGGTCAAGTCTATCTATCCAGGATCTTCCTCAAGGAAATAATTCCCACAGAGGCTCATTCTAGACTTACCCAACAATCGACTAAGATCGATCTATCAACATTACGGTCAATTCCCAATCTGACATACGATTCTCATCATTCCAATAATCCATCAAGTAAATTCCAATAATTTAATTTCTATTCCAATTCCTTTGTACTCACACGAACCCATAAACCAAGGTTAACTATTCAAGGGTCATCGATTCCGATAGTCTCATCATAACTTATGGAATCATACTATTCGATCTGTATGACAGAGTCACACCACCAAGTCATAAGCCAACTATCCATATCCCAACCAACAGTCACCTATACCGATATTATCCAACAAGTTTGCCATTTCTCAATCCCCTATATTTCTCAATCATCAAATTATCTTACGGACATTCTTAATCTCATGCAGCAAGGGTCGAATAGTTTATCCCATTCTTTTCTGACATTTCATGTATCAATTAACCATCCTCTAGGCAACACCAGTATTCAGAGTCACTACTTGTGACTTTTCTAATCCTATTAAATTCCTCAGCATACTTGCACATAGGCAACAACTATCCTTTGGTGATCAAGATGGATTAACATCTATTACACCTTAGGGTCAAGGCACAAAAATTTTTAATATTCTTTTGGTTAACAGATAACATTCCTAGGACTTCTCAGCTTAGCAACCAACATTGTATTAGCCACATAATTTGCATCCAACCATTCGAAATCAACATTCAGATATTTTATGCCACAACATTTTCTAGCCAAATCCATTTACCCATAGCATACTAACTGTCTTACTAGTCTGAGTCATCACTCGACTAAACAATTTCTAACCAAAGCCACCTGTTATAATTTTCGACAATCTCGCTATCCAATATAACATCACCGTCAAGGGACACTCGAGTCATCTAGCAACAATATAAGACTCCCAGCTATGTCTCGGCACTACCCAGTACCCACAGATAGTCTCATTGCTATCCTATGGAAAGGGTCAAAATACATCTAGTTCTGAGGTGGTAGAGGCAATATACCACTCAGAAACGAAGCCATCCTTAAATAATACCAACTCAATTCTATTCCGGACTTACATAATCTATAACGATCACAACACTTAGCCAACATCTTAGGGTCTCAATAGTATAAGCCAACATTTTTAGCGTCTCTAAAGCACTTAGCAACACACATGAGTCAATTCACCAGTTCTGTCAAACTCATCCATCAATTATTTCATTCACAATTTTTTTCCAACATCACATGCAATTCTCATCTTGTCGCAGCATACATAGCCACCTTTCTTTTATTCCCACATTTCCAAACAGCATTCACAATATAGCATACTATGGCATCGAGTCATTGTTGGGTTATTTGTGTCCAAACCAACAACAATCATTCATTTAGGGGCATCACAATGTATATAGACTTATTGTATGGAACATCCAGTGAGCAGCCAAGAGGGTCAACGAACTTTCAAGCACAGATAACATAAGGATGATTACCGAACAACAATAGCATAATCGCGGAAGCAATCTTTGATTTAATCGCGGAAGCAACGTTGAGTTATCGCGGAAGCAACTTTAGTTAATCATCGATGCAACTTTGATTTGAAATGAATCAAAGAAGAGACCAAGGACGTAAAGCCATGCTCTGATACCAATTTGTCACGCCCCGATTCATAGAGTCATTTATTCACATATTTTATCTCTTGGAATCGATCGTCCTCGCTTGGGCGTGATGCCGTACAAGTCTGGTATTATACTTGTACAAGGCAAAGATGGTACATACTCGATTATTCTTCAAATAGGAACACATCGCAGCGGCAGAAGCAGATAAATTGAATTTAGTGAGGACAATCTTTCTCATTGAATAGAAGTACATCACTTCTTTATAGCAGCGGAGAAAAAGAGTAACTTAAAGCCACACAGAGATATATAGAACTTTATTCTCTTTATTGATAGTTGAAGAAGAGTACAAGACTTGTATTGAAGTACAATGATTACAGCACATCTCTCTTTACATTGGAAACCAACTGAATAATGCTATACAGCTTACATTTGATATTTGGATACAATGGATGACAACTCGATATACCGACTTGGCTCACAATCTCACTGGTACAACTGATTACAATGTTCCATACATCATGCCCTTTATAAACAGAAGACATCATCTTGTACAAGGAGAGCTTCTGTATGCCCAACAAATCTTCGATGCCGCGGAACCAATCAAGCCAATCTTCGTGTGTAGAATATTCCAAGCAAGAGCACCTGCCCACAAAACGTGGGTCAGCACATCATCTATGTACTGGCGAGTAGAATCCAACCCACTCGCATAAACCAACATTTAAAGTGATCATTTAAGCAAACATTTATTAGAATGGTCTTTCTACTTGGGGCCTAGCATCAGTTTACAGTTCATGGGCAATAATCAGAGTGAAGCATGTAAACATATTCTTTGTAGCATTCATGTGGACATATCTTTTTAACATTCTTGGTGTTATCATGCAAAGGCATCATTGAGGCATACTAGGTGTTATCATGAAAAGGCATCATTGAGGCATCGTTAACATTAACATCTTAAACATTATGACAGTTCTCACTTCAAGCATCACTTAGCATGTATGTTGTGTTTGAGCAATGATTAGCAAGGCATCTTTCTTAGCATACTGAACTTAACATGTTAAGCAGGATCTCATACTGAAAGGCTACATACAGCATCATCAAACTTATTTGGAACGTAAGCATGCAAGTTAAACCAACACATATATTGAATTATCACATTTAAGTGATTTCTTACCGATAGCGGACTCCCTCATACCTGCATTAAATACAGGTTAGCAGATATACTTACTCTGCCTACATAAGACATTCATTAGCATGCATCCTGACTACATGGTCACTGGTGTTTAACCATACGGACGTTGCCATATAGGTCTTCGTTGGTAATGCGATGACTCCAGAGAAGGTAGCTAGCCCCAAAGGATGCCTCGCAGAACCCGTGCCCCTACTGGCACGCCAATGTTTTCTCCTAGGCCGGATCGGTCGCCCTAACGTCCCGGGGTACCGTCCGAGAAAACATATCCCCATCACTTATGCATAAGTTGTCCTATGACCATGCGAATGCGTGTCCATCTCAATCGTGAACATAAAATGCATGGTAAAATATTGAAGTAAAGACAACAGTGCATCATCATTTATCTCATTCAAGTCATGTTCAATGACTTATTTATTCCCAACATTACCATCATTTCATTTGGTGATCTCAACGATCCCAAGCCTCATCAATTCTCATTCATTGCTTCATTGCAACATTTCTCATTTGTTCCTTCTAAGGAGGAACAACAGTATTCATTCATTTCAAAGGGACCTGTAGCATTTCATTCAATGATTTCCAGCATATGAATCTCTATCAATTTAGCAACTAAAGCATCGTATCACAATTATTCAATATTTAAGGTAAGAGACATTAGGGACATATTCATAGCATCACATTATTCCATTTATTAAGCATGCGGGAATAAGGAGAAAGGAGGACAGTTCCACTTGCCTTATATAACGGTCTTCCTGCTCCAATCCCACTAAGCGTAGCTCCACCAGCGAGCCACATTCCAATACCCATTCCGTCTAGCCAGCTAAGAAAGACTACATCAGTCTCAACTCTCTTGGTTCTCAACATAAGTCATGGTCCAACTTTCTGATCCCATCCAACAAGCCAACCAAATGCCTCGTGCGGAGCGGGGCATTACAACCCGCACCCTGAAGAGAGGCACGAGCACGTGGTTACGTCCAGCCTACGCCGCAGTCTCGGCGGTAGAACGCTGTATAGAGGGTCTGTAAATATTACGACTAAAATAGATAAAGGTACTTTTACAGTATATACTCTCCAAATGGAGGTAACATAGCAATACAGTCTCAATCATAAATACAAAACTAAGGTAGATATCATGGAAAGGAAATATGATAGATAAAGCAGAAAATGAGTCCAAGATCCACACAAGTCTAGAGCTATACACAAACAACCCAGAGAATCATATAATATATAAAAACTACTACAGCCTAAAAATTACTAGATGGCTCGCAGGCCAGGCAAACCTAACTAACTATACTACTCAGGGTGAGCAAAGTCTAGTGGCTCTACCAACAAGCCACGGTCTAACTCTACTCCGTCATACTCGACCCCATAGTAGGTCGGATAATCAGTCTCAGAATCATCTGTAATATGTCAACGGTATCCTGTCAGGAAAATGAGCAAGTACAAACACCAACAGCAGTTCCATATGAATTGACAAATACTATAAGAGGCAGTATAATGAAATACAAGACAAAGATATAGGCGACTTGGGAACCATTTGAAAGCCGAGTTACAACCCTTGAACCAAACAAGGACCGTAGTTGTAACCCTTCTTTCAAATAGAACTTAGTCTCAAATCATGGTACAGTATAAAAGCAGGTAGAGCATGTGAGTAATGGAATCATAGCATGGTGAGAAGTACAGAAAGTAAAGCTGAACTGGAATATAAGATACGACAATAAATATAAAATGTGATTTGAATTATTAGAGCGATATGTGATCGGCTATGGAGTCATGGTGGGGTTATCCACTTGGCCCGGCAATTCGCAGTAACCTCAACGGATAGTTATGCCGACCAACCTGGATAACCTGGCATGGGGTATCTGCTACACCCTACATGAGGTGAGGGTGGCGCTAGCAAAAATAGTGACATGGAGGCTTTGAACACATAACCCCTAATAATTCCCCCATCCCCGAATAATATCATAGATCCGGACATGGCACATCATGACACGGATTCGAAAGCAGGTGATCAGCCTAATCCCAAATTAATGTCTATATAAGTACATGAAATATGGATATCACATACCAACATACCAAGGAAAAATTTGAAAATAACATCTCATGACAGGATCCAACGTATACTAGTCCGTGAACCGTCGTGTCGGGAATCATATAAGACACTACAACTGAATCGGATATAGTAAATATCAAGACAATAAAAACTATCAGTGAATGTACTCGCCTGCGGTCCTGAGCTGATAAAGTGAACAGACGCTCAGAGAAATCACAGACCTAAAATAAGATACTGTATGTCAAAACATGGTTTAATAATGAAAGGAAAGCTAATCTAGTCATGATATGCAAGTCTAAGTCAAAACTAGGTCAAACTAAGTCACACCAAGCTAAACTAGGTCAAACTAGAACACACAGAGACACACTAGAACAAACAAAGTCACAGGAAGTCAATCCAAGTCAAACTCGGTCAAACTGGGTCAAATGTTGACTTTTGGTCAATTGGTCAACCCTGGTCAACTCTTGGTCAACTCTAGGTCAAACTTGGCAAATGTTGACTAATAGTTGACTTTCAGTCAACTGGTTAACTCTGGTTTGGTTTTGGGTCAATTCTAGGTAAAGTGTTGACTCATGGTTGACTTTGGTCAAAAAGTCAACTCTTGGTCAACGGGGGTCAAAACTAGACTAAACTACCCTTATCTAACCATTACCTACCAAGATAACCTATTTCTAATCCCATCTTAACAATCAAAACCCCTTCTTAGACTTTACCGCAAATTCTTACTTATACCTCTAATACAAGATACTAACCAACTCTAACATATTACTTCTAACCATCTATTCTAACTTAGAAACCTAACACAAGTAACATCCACTAACTAATATCTAACCATAACATATATGTATATATCCATCTCTAACTCTAACCAACTAACATATGTCATCTCTAACTAACAATAACATAGACTAACACAACCAATTATCTAACTTATACAGGATATCACTAACTTCTAAGATATCTCTAACCTCTACATAGATTCTAACATAACCACCAACATACTAACATATTCATACATACAACATTTAAATTTCTCTCCACTCCAATACTAACACACACACAAACACATATACCAAATCCACCACCCTTCTCTTCTAACACTCCTACACACATCTATATACAAACACGCTACCACTCAACCAAAACACAAATTACTCAACAAACCACACTAGCCTCAAGTCAAATATGATGGCATGATCCTCCCAACTCTCTCACCTTCACAACACACATACTACACTACCATCTATACAACATCAAACACACACTAGCACACATCCTCTATCAATCTCACTTCTCTCTACTAACCACACACATCCTTATCTCATTCAAACACACACACACTATACTAAACATATATTACATAACAATAATATATATATATATATATATATGTACTATATCATACATATTCTTGACAACCTATGGTGCCTACATTCACATGATATCTATACTAGGCTCATAGGTTACACAAAATGCCTACGTCTTGTAGTCACTCTTCTACTTAAAACCAATACTGTACCAATTGGGCCTTCACTAAATTATAGGATTAAAGTATGTTATAGCTCTTCGTGTTATCTTTCTAAAACTTCAAACGGATCGCATTTTCGTGTCCGGAAGCTCCCGAAATCGCGAAAACACCGAAACGTGTTCTTCTTTCGTACAGCTGACACTCAAACAATTCTACAGAAAGTTCTAGAAGAATTTGACTTATTAAAATATATATTTGGAAATCTAACTTCGATACAGTTCTTTTAAAAAAATGCTAGGTTAATTGGAGTTATGAGCTAAAAGTTATGGCATTTCTAAGTTACTCTAGCTACTAAAAACGTGGATAAAATTATGACGAATTTGGGTTGTTTGGACAAAAAATACATGTAGGCCAAAATACTTGGATACCAACATAGCTATCTAAATAAAACTTATTCTAACCATCCTAACTAAGATCAATCTACTTTCTAACCATCTAACCACACACACAAATAAATATATATATGCACAAACCACACACACCTATATACATATATATAAAGAGACACACCAATCTAAATATAAAATGAATATGATACAATATGTTACTATAAAGAACACATTAGGAACAACTCTCTAAAAATATAAATCTAAGATTAAAACACTAATTAATCATTTCTACAATATATATATATATGCATACAAGTGTCCGAAATAGAGATTTTTCCCACTAGGACACAACCACAACACAAAGGACATTCCTATGACCTCCAAATGGACAAGAAATGGACACAAATGGAGATACAACTATGGGGGTCATTCCTATGGGTTCAAAATATTCCTATATGCATGTAGGGATGGATTAGAGGAGAGATTATACCTTCTGGGAGAGAGCTTCAAAGGAAAATCCTTCCGACACGACACCGACACGTAGAGATTCCAAAAGGACACGAACGAGCTCCGAATCCTCCCAAACTTAGCTAGCACCTTCTAACCATGGAGTAGAGGATAAATGAAGAAGATTTGGTAGAAGGAGGGGTTGATTTGGTGGAGAAATCAATGGGGGTTCCTTTTCTAAATTAATTTGGGGAAGAACAAGAGAGAGAAAGTGGATAAAAACAACTGAATGAAAGAGTGACTCACTCCTTATCCCCCCCCATAGGTGGCTGCCCAAAAAGGGTGAGGTGTCCCCATTTTGAATGTCCAAAATGTCCGCCACTAATCCATTTGATTTAAATTAGGAATGGGTTAAAGGTTGAGGTCAATTTAGTCTAGTTTTAAGTCTCTAATTAAACTAAACCTATCCATAAATAATTAGTCTAACTACTAACTAAAATTAATATAATGTGGACTAAAACTAATATCATGTGGGCCATGTTTAACTAGTGTGTGGGTCCCACTAGAGTCAAACTACCCCCCCGGGTCCCCGTTTCAAGTCGGATTGAGTTGAAATTCGAACCCGACTCAAATAACCCCAAAACAATATTATAAATAATAAAATAAATTTCAACCCCAAAATAATATCATAAATAATAAAATAAATTTCAAAAATATTCAAAAATGTAAAATGACAAAAATATTCTTGTTTCTGAAAACTGGGGGTGACAAATCTATCTACCTTAAAAAAATTTCGTCCTCGAAATTAAAACCAAGCAATCACCAATACAAAATATCAAAATAAATCAAGGAGGTCCAATGACCAAAATACCCTTGGGCCAGAAATGACACTGAAAGTATCCTAATCACATGGTTAGGCTCCAGGTCAAACAGTCCCTAGGGTTTCACTAGTAAAACATCAAAATCACAAGTCATGGCTTAAAAATTTAAAATGACTAAAATCTCCAAAATCAAAGCATGAATTAATGACAATAATTAAATGACTAAAATTATAGCATTTTAAAATTGTACTCAAATAGAAACTAGGTGCTACAAGTCTATCCACCTTAAAAGAATCATCCTCAAAAATTAAAACAAAGTAACCACAGAAAAATTCATGCAATTCGATAATCGTATGCGTCTGTCCAAAATCATGATACTCAGAATCTCCGTCATGACAGTGAGCAAGGCTACGATAATCATAGAGTCCTCGACTATGGTCCATACCTCTAGAATCATGGTATTTAAAATTTTTGCATTGTCGTATTCTTGGCAGCGAAAACCTTAAATTCCCACACCCGAGAAATATGACCATAATCCGACTATATGTCCTCACTATGTCTGCTAGCATGACCCTAGAGGATTCTAAAATCTCATAATCGAGACGACTTAGCCCATACGACTTATCTCAAAAAAAAATCACATCACAAGAATAATTTATCAAACGATCAAGGAACAGATGAAATCGAATTTCAAGACAGTTTATAAGAAGGCAAACACAAAAATGAGATCGAAAGATTGTAACCTGCTATCTGTTCTGCTACTGCCTAAAAATAAGTCACTGTCATCCTGAAGACGAATTGAACCCAAGAGAACAATATGGCACAAGATAAGATATTATCAAAGGAGGATAATTGAATTCAAATGCAAGAAGAGTTGTCATGGTAATCAAAAGATCAGAATTTTCCTAAAATATGATTGAGTAACTCCTATAATATCCTAGATCCTATGTCCTAGTCGTAGACTTGTAATTAGTACTCTAAGTCGAGTACCATTATGAGATCGTACTATTTACGACACTGACATGCATGGGCCACCACATCCGTACGCGACCCATCCTTCATGACCCTCCGAATAGCAGACTTGAGCACCCCCCTGTGTCTCAAGACAGTCTTGAACGTGATTGAATGGTTGTTGTCAGTAGAACACGTCCAAAAGTTGCCTTGCTTCACGTATCTGCTGTGCATCCAGTCTGCCCAGAGAGATCACCCGCTGATGAATCTCTAGGCCAACTTAAGCGCAGAAGCCTCCCTAATCTCCAGCAACGGCCAGAGATCCACTCCTCCCTCCTTCCTGGGACGACAGAGCTGCTCCCAGGAGATCGCATGCATACCTTCCCTCCAAATGAAATCGAAACATAGCCTCTCCACTAGCCGAATAGTGGCCACAGATAGGAGGATGGACTGCAGCTAAAAATGTGCCACAGTCGAGATCATCGATCTGACCAGCTCAATACGATTGTCAAATGACAGACCTGCTGCTTGATAACCTTCTACTCTCCTCTGGACATACTCCACCAGACTATGGCAGTCCTGATCCTGTACATAATTGACTGTGAGAGGCACTCCTAAGTATCGCACCGGAAGATCACTACTCGCGATACCCAGCACATCAGCCCGCTCCTCCTTCCGGGGGCACAAGGGGCTGAAGTAGACCCTACTCTTATCCCTGTTCATCTGGAGACCCGAAAAGGACTTCAAATCTTCCATAATAGCCGCAAGCGTCTGCAACCCCTCCGTCGAAGGCTGGATGAAGACTAGTAGATCATCAGCATAAATAAGGTGGGTAACTGGGGGAACCATCCTCCGAAACAGAGGAACCAGCCGTCCACGGTGCACTGCCAGATCCATCAAACAAGTAAAGTACTCCATAACCAGTGTGAACAGGTAAGAAGACAATGGGTCACCATGCCTAAGCCCACGGTTGCTCTGGAAGTACCTATAAGGAATGCCTTGGATGAGGACAGAGAAAGTAGGGGACGTAATGCACTCCGGATCAACGCAACCCAGTATTCCGCGAATCCCATGGCGGTCATCAGATGGCAGAGGAAGTCACGATTGACCATGTCATACGTCTTCCTCAGGTCCAGTTTAACACAAGTTTTCTCCCCTCCGGGTCTGCTAAATCCTCTCACCATCTCATGTGCCAGGAGGCTATGCTCTGCAATCGACCTTCCCTTGATGAACGCAGCCTGATTCGGAGATACCAAGTCCTGCATGATCCACTCCATCCGCCGGCACATAAGTATTTGCCATAAAATATAAAAGAGCAGAACAATTTTATAGGAGGACTGGACTTTTACTTTACAATACAAACTCGCTTGTACAGAGAAAGCCTAGGGACGAAAACCTTGGTACAGCAGTCTAAGTACAATTGTTTATTTTAGATTCTGGGAGATGACGATAGAGGCTCAGAAAAGCGACGGCCGCTCTGCCTTACTCCTTGGACGATCGGTATGCAACCATGGCTCCGGAAAAGATTCACTTGGCGTTGAAGAAATGCTCTTTGCGCTCCCTCTTTTTTTTTCCCAAGTGTTCTGGTGCTCTGATCTTCGAAAAAAGTGGGTCTCCCTTGTAAGGGAATGGCACCTTGCTATTTATTGGAGTGGGATACAATCATTAGGGTTTGCAATGTTTGCCTCCTTGATATGTCGGCGGCTAAGCATCCCTGAATCTGGGCCGTTCATCTTGAGTATCAGAGATTTGAGCAATTAATGTGATTGTACCAAATCTTTTGTGGGTAATTAATGATGATTGACATAAATCCTCCTGATTTGTCATGCCAAACTCGAATTTCCTGCCATGTGTCATTGATTTGCTTGATTACAAATAATCTGATTTGATCCCAATATTTTATTAGGATTTGTTGATGGATTTTGATCAATTTGATGCCACGTGTCCCACTATCATGCTACGTGTCTTAACCGCGAGCTACTGAGGAAATCTGAGCCGCATGAGGATCCCCCCCATCGAGCCGCATAAGGTCGGCCATATGTTGCAGCTGCTTGGGAGTGGCCCCTGAATATTTGAAATGCGTGGTGATGATCGGAGCCACAGGAGCGTAGGCGGCCGCATAATGAGTAGCTCCTTCATGAGCCGCATGGAGATAGTCCTCCTGAGCCGCATAGGGTAGCCTCTGCTAGAGCCGCATAAGACTGCTTCGGCCTGATCCGTATGGGACAGCTTCGGCCTCAGCCGCATGGGGTGGTCTCTGCTTGAGCCGCATGCGTCTATCCACATATCAAGGCCGCATGATAGTTTCTGGATCTCGGGGGATCGTGTCATAGATTTTCTTCATTTTCTGAGGAGTCTGTCATTATGAGGCGAGTCATAATTTTATCTTTGTGTCAGAACCGTCACCTTGTCAGAGCTGTCAGCCGTCAAGGCATTTAATGCAGTATGGGAAGAGCTGCTTGCGGGCTACGTGGCACCTCTCTGAGCTGCATGGAATTTATCGAGCCGCATGGACACTTGAGCCGCATGGGTTTCTGAGCCGGATATGGTTTCCTGGCTGCATGGATCTTTCTCTATTCTTTTCCATGCTTCTACAAGACCCCCTTCAAAGTTTTCAATTTGTAAAATTGAAATACTTTGAATAAGAAGCATGGCTATGTATAAACTCTTCTGGCCGTATATGATGTCCTGGCCGCATGGATGTCTCAGCCGCATAGATGTTTCGGCCGCATGGATGTTCAGCCGCATAGGTGTTTCAGCCGCATGGATGGCTCATCCGCATAGGTATCTCAGCCGCAGGGGTGTTTCGTCTGCATGGATGGCTTAGACGCATAGATGGTTCAGCCGCATGGATGGCTTAACCGCATAGATGTCTCAGCCGTAGGGGCTCTCTGTCATGTCAGCGTTGCCACGTATGGCAATCTTTTGCATTAAATGCTGTTGATTTGCCGTCAGTTTTAAAGGCCACTTTTTGGTACGGGATCCCAGGAGTTTGGCCTTCATTTTAGGCGGCTCGCCTCGATAACGGAAGAGTTGGTCTTCATGTATGCACGGGAATCGAAATGCCTTGTTTTTGTTTATAAATATGGATAAGCTCAGTCAGAGGGATTTCTTTACTTCTTCTTTCGTTCCAATTACTGCTGTCTCGCCTCTCCTTCCTTATTTCCTTTCTCCGATCGTCGGAAATGGCCCCCAAGTCTTCTAAAGCCGTCTCTGCTGCTGCTAAGGGCAAGAAAGTAACTGCCTCTATGACTACAAAAGGCAAGAAAGCGGCTTCCTCGTCGATCACTACGCCTGAGTTGCACCCTGACATCCACCCCGCTTTAGAAGGTAAAGATTTAACGCTGTGATCATGGCTCTGTTGCATATTTTATGCACAAGCCTTTGCCCCAAGTTTCAATGCGATGAAGCCGCATATGTTACATGGACCGCATGACCCTCTCATATTCAGGCCGCATGGGGTATACTCTGTGTTGGAGCCGCATGAAGAGGATTTAAGCCGCAGGAACACTCGTGAAGTCTTATTTGATCGGAGCCGCATATGATCCTGATGAACTGGACCGCATAAAGCTTTGCTAAATCATGCCGCGTAAGCTTACTTGCTACGTAGGACCGTATAAGCTTAACTGAACCACATAAACTCCATCGATGTAGTGCCGCATGAGACCCAACTGGATCGAGCCGCATAGGGTTGTATTGACCTACGTCGCATAGGCTTTATCGAAGTTGTGCCGCATGAACCCCAATTAAATTAAGTCGCTGTAGGAGCGTAAAAAGTGCTTCACAGAATGAGTCAAAATGATAGATTATTCCACTCAAATTGATCTACTTTACGCCAAAGAGAGGCTAATCACTTTACGCCCAAAGCAGGCTAACTACTTTTACGCTCGTGTCTAAGCCAATGGTTTTACGCCTATGACAGGCTAACTACTTTTACGCTGGACAAAGCTGTCAAGTCTTGCATTTAATACAAAGTCTGACATGAAGATATTAATGATGGCATATACCACAGAATTCGAAGGGATTTGTTTCATACAGAGACCAATGTTGTTGTTTAGTATGTGGATTGAGCTACTTTACGCTCACAGTATGACTTCTTTTACGCATGGAGACTATATGAGTTTTTACGCTCAAAAGTTAACGTGTAGGTAAAGTCTATTTGAGCTACTTTTACGCTCAAGGTTACTTAACAACCACTTTATGCGGGAAGTCCATGTCAGGGCTATTTTACGCCTAGTCTACTGCTTTACGCTCAGAGTACATTGGGGCCATTTTTACGCCCTATTCTTTCTGACCAATTTGGAACGTGGTTTGCCTACATGGCTTTCATGCCACATATTTCGAAGAACGTGTGTACGTGCATCCTATTCTTACTGAAATGATGGGCCACATGTCAACGTATGTGGAGGATGACTTTGGTCATGGGTGGCAGTTGTTAGCGTAAAGACGGGACTTTTACTGAGTTTTTATGCACAAGAGCCCAAGTCTATAAATAGACTTATTTTTCTCACATAACAGACACACAGGAGAGACGGGAGAATACAGAAAGATCAGAGCCCAGAGACTTTGAGTTTCTAAGAGCATCCTTCTTCAACTTTTCTTCAAGAACAGAGTGAAGCAAAGCAGGAAAGCATTCGACCTCACCATCAGTGCCCAAGTGTTGTCGATACCTTTCTGGTGACTTAGTTCTTCTAGTTGTTCATCTTCCAGCAGTGAGCTTCATCATCATCGTATGGTCTAAGGAACAAAGTGATCATTTACAAGATCAAACTTCTACAGCAATACTTCCCCAGAATCAAATTTGTACTTTTTGTACTTTTTCTCGTTTTTTCTTTCAAAAGCCAATTTTCAAAGGCATTTTGTTAAGGAAAACAAAATGATGACTCTACTGGGGACGACCTTCTCCTCTGACGAGGTGACAATTGCTCAATATGATGATGTGTCGATTGGATCGACAAAGAAGACTCTGGTTGTACACTTCGACCAGACTGCTTATGAAGAAATGCTCCGAACTGGGGGTGGTTCTCGCTGCTCCAATGTTCAAAAGTCTCGCAAAGCACGAAAAGTTTGGATTCCTAAATCCAAAACAGCTTTGGATCTCTCTGTTGCTTCTGACAGCAAGGGAATTCTTCCCACTCCCGTAGTAAAGACTCCTATCTGTGATGAGGCAGTCCCTACTTCGGTGATACGCCACGCGCGTAAAAACAAGTCTTCCGTTTGTAAAGTGACAGACTCTCCAGCCCTACGCTCTAGGCGTAAAAAATCAGGTTTTACGCCTTGTGCGTAAAAATCAGGTTTTACTTCCTGAGTGTAAAAACATGTCTCCCGCCCATGACGTGGCAGACTCTAATGCTTTACGTTCTGAGCATAACAAAAGGTCTCGCGTCTGTGACGTGGTAGACACACAAAAATTATGCTCCATGCGTAAAGAAAAGTCTTCCGTCCATGATGTGGCAGATAATCAAGTTTTACGCTCTACGCATAAAGGTAAATCTCCTGTCTGTGACAGTGTAGATGATATTCATAATGATGTTTTTTCATCTAAAATAAATTTACCTAAATGCATACAGCGTAAAAACATTGTTGGGCAACAACCTTTTTACACTGCTTTACATAAGGTACCAAACCTATAGATTACACGCAATGAAAATGGAGTTCTTCGTGCTCAAAAATCTCGAGATTTATGCACACAACTCCAAACGCGTAAAAATGTACAGTTTGGTTCTGCGAATGCAGCCAGTAATCTTCTTTATACGTAGGGAACTAAATATTTTTTACCCCAAATTTAATAAAGAAGACTACTCCTTCTCCTTCCGATTTACGCAAATTGCTAATACAAAAGCGTAAAAATAGACAATCTCCTGTGACACTCCCTCAAAGAAATCATCATTGTGAGTGTCACCGGATTGTGATCAACTGTTGCTGTTCAACTGTAAAACGGTCAGTTTTTGATCGATTGAGTATTAATGTGCCTCAACAACAAGTTGATGATCAAGAACATGAGATGCCATATGTGTCAGTCAACATGGCATCTCATACTAACAGAGGACGACGTCCTAGGCGGAATACGTCCCAAACTCCAGGACAACAACAGTTCAATAGACTTATTGATTCCTTTGAAGGAGTATATCAGAATACTCGATCAAGAAGACAGACATAGCTACAGACTTCTGATTCAGAAGCTGGGGGTACTCTATCCTTTGAGTCTGAAACTGATAGTGTTGATTCTTATCTCCATACTAATCCTTCTGTATCTTCAAGAGAGGTTGAATCCTACACTATTGGAGATGAACCAGAGACGTCATCTGCTAATACAGAACAACGTCTCACTGCAGTTGAGCAATCATTAAAGGACATGCTCACCATGATGTAAAATATGTACCAGATTATGACTCAACACACTGCTCAACTGACAGTGGTAACACCGGTACAAGTAACAGCACACACTCAAGATAGTCAAGGGGTTGATATACCTTTGAATATTCAAGAACCTGCTGTTAACCAAAATTTTGCATCTCCAGATCCCATCATTCCAGAAGATGTACCGCCTCTAATCGGGATTACGGTACTTCCAACAACTATTCAATCAAATGTGCTTCCGCAAACTAGTGAAGCCATTCAAGCGGTGCGTGAGCTCAAAGCACAGTTTGAAGTTTTGAAGCACAAAGATCAGCTCCAGAGGTTAGGGATTAAGCAACCCTATCCTCCTTATTGGAATAATGTACCCTTTCTACCGAAATTCAAGCCATAATCCATGGTACTGTTTGATGGAAGGGCTTCTCCTAGTCAATATATCAATTATTTTGATATTATGACTGTACACTTGCAGAAAAATGATGCTCTTCTCACTCGAGTGTTCATTGGATGTTTGACGGGTTCAGCTTACGACTGGTATCGTAGTTTATCCGACAATTACATTTCGTCTTTTGCAGAATTTAAGGCAATGTTTCTTTCCCGTTTCTATGAAGGAGGTATGGACATGAACATGTCCTCCTTAATAGAAATCAAACAAAAGGAGAAAGAAGATACTCGGGCGTTCATTGAACGTTTCTAACAGGCTACTTTGAAGATGCCTCCCGGTATGCCAGATTCAGCATTAATTAATACATGCAAAATGAATCTGCGACCATCCATTGATGTCTTTACAGGTTCCTAATTCACAGATTGGGCTTCATTCATTATAGCAGCTGTTTCTGCCGAGACCAATGGCACGTTGGCTCGTGAACATGGGATAATTTTTGGCTCAGAGGATAAAGGAAAGAGAGGAAACCCTGTCAATAATTCTGGCAATCGTAATATAAAAGGAAAGGACAAACTTATGGTTAATCTTTCCAAAAATAAAACGACGCTGAATAATCAGGAATCTTCCAGGCCAAAAGAAGAGTATTCTATTGACGAGAGCGACATCCCAGGGATATTCCAATGTCTGGTGAAGAGTGGCAAACTCCAGATTCCGGAACCAAGTAGACCTAATGAAGTGGATTTGACTGACAATGCCAAATATTGTATCTATCATAGATACATAAATCATCCTACAAGGACTTGTTATGTCCTTAAGAAGAAAATCCAAGAGCTGATTGATGCCAATGCCATCGCTTTAACTAATGATGAGCATACAGTCACAACCAACATGGTTTCTCTACAATTTGGAGATTTTCCTCCTCAACGAGTCCCGGATGGGATTATTCCAATTCCGAAGGCTACGATGAAAATTGTGAATATCCCGCCTGTCGGAGAAGAAAATGAAGGATTATTGCCTCTCACTTTAAAGAATGGTGAGATTATGTGGGTACATCCTGACTTAGTACCTGAAATGGAAGATGAAGTTAAAACTTCAAAATCCAAGAAAGGTAAAAAAGTCAGAACCTGCAACATAGTTTCTCATGTTATTCCAGATTCTGATGATTTGGATCATCTATGGGATGATATTTCTTTGGAAGACAGACAGAAAGGATTGAACATATGTCCTCCAAGTTTAGCCCCTCCGGTCAAGCTCAAGCTTACTCATCAGCAGTGGCTAGCCATGAATAGTATTCTCTTATACAGAGCACATCAAGTCTTCGCTGCTTATGAAAAAGCTCCTTTCGGAATTTTTTCTCGTATCTCGAATCCTTCTTCTCCTACAGCTACAGAGACTTCTATTTATGATTCTCCTGTAGTTACAGAGAGCTTTTCTTCTTCTTCCGTTGAACATACTGAAAGTCCATTTGCATGTCCACTTGTACAGTCAGCAATCAGTTCTTCTTATAAAAAACATGGGCTACAACTTTTAAAAAATAAAAGGTTTGAATTATGATAAAGGAATGTGACTTCCTTTGCAAATTTCAAATCAAAAATCCACTGTTGGATTGGATTCTGAGGTCCCTCATCACAATCCTCGAAAGAAGAAAGTTAAGGAAAGGAAGACTAAATCCTGTAATATGGTACTTCCTTCTCCTGAATCCGAAGAAGAAGCTTTTGCTGGTACAAGATCTGAAAAAGAGTACCATAAAGATTATGAAGGGTCCTCGAAAGAAGTAGAAGATGTTGAAATACCTCCAATTCAACCTTCTTCTATTCCTGCTAAACCTTCTATGGTTGAAAAGGGGAAACAGAAAGCAGTACATTTTGACGTCCCATTGAGGTCTGCTTCTAGTCAGGGGGTAGTGATGAAACCCTACAAATTTGACATTCTATCCCAGTTAGCCAATACTCCGGCTAGACTATCTATATTTGAGCTGCTTCGTCTTTCTAGAGAAAGCAGGAAGACTTTGAGTGAAGCTTTACTTCAAGCAGATTCATGTTTGGCTCAGCTCAAGAGCCCTGATGATATGCCAGTGTCGTGTCCACAATGTCATAGTGTGATGGAGGCAATTCCTAATATTACCTTCACACAAGAAGACATGCTATTTAAGCATAACAAATATGACAGACCTCTGTGCTACACTGGGTATATCGGATCCACTAAAATTGACAGGATTTACAGTGATCCGGGGTCTTCAATTAGCATAATTCTTCAGAGTATGCTAAGACCTCTGAGGATTCCTACTAGTGATCTGACTTACACTAGTAATACAATAGTTGGTTTTAACTCTGACAAGAGTAAACCACTGGAGAAAATTCGTCTGAAGATTCAGATTGGTGATCTTCGAACTATGATAACCTTCTATGTTATCAACTCAGACGTATCCTACAATATCCTTCTTGGAAGACCATGGATTCATGAACATAACATTGTGCCTTCAACTCTCCATCAATGTTTCAAGTATGTGGATTCCAAAGGAGTTGTGAAAACTGAGTTTGCTGATATCAATCCTTTCAAGGGTGTTGAAGCTTACTTTTCTGATTCAAGACTCTACAAACAAGAGCATGTGAAAGAAATATCAGACATAGCTAAAGATCAGTCATCTACTGAAGATCAGTCTATTAATGAGGATACACTAGAGGAGCAACCTTTGAAGATCATAGTCAAAGGATGAATTCAATCCCAACCTATCAATAATCAACCTTTGATGATTAAGGTTAAAGGAAGAACTCAAGCTTCATTTGAGGAATCAGTAAATATTCCTGCTAAGAGCCAAGTTCAACCTTTTATGATCAAAGTCAAAGGGCATACTTCTTGTACAAATGATCCAGAACCACCTTTGACTGTCAATCTTGGCAAACCTATGCGTAAAACGGATGATGGTCCACTAGTGATTAATCCGAAGCGTAGCAGTCAAATTATAAATGATGTAAATATTGATCATCATATACTTTTTGATATCGATGAAGATTTCCTTTTCGAGTATATGGCTGTCAAGTTTATTGAGAGAATGACTTTATCTTCTGATGATCAAAGTCATCAATACAAAGACGACATAAGCACAGAAGACACCTTATACATTGACTATAAGAAAAATTCATTTCCTTCTCATGTCGATGTTGGACCATATGCTCAAAAGTTCTTAACATCTTCTTCCTATCTTCTTCCTGTAGCTGCTTCTTATGATGACAAGTCTGAGCAAATATTTTCAGTCAATATGGTTCAAATTGATGGCGAATCTGAACCATTTGAGAATGATCCTTGGGCTCAACAAATGGACACTCAATGGAAACTTCGTTTTGAACAGCGGCAGCCACCTACAGAGGACGAGGTTGTTTATATTGATGTTGGAGATGGAATAACATCCAAACCAATATTTATAAGTAAAAACCTTTCCGAAAATGAGAAGAAAAAATTGATAAAACTAATTAAAGAATATATTGATATCTTTGCATGGAGTTATGAGGATATGCCAGGTCTAGATCCTAAAGTTGCTACTTGTAAGCTCAACATTCTTTCTAATGCCAAGCCTGTAAAACAATAGCAACGACGCTTCAGACCAGATATGATGGATGCAATCGAGACAGAAGTCAAAAAATTGATTACATGTGGCTTTGTTTGTGAAGAGCAACAGCCGGATTGGGTTGCCAATATTGTTCCTGTTATGAAGAAGAATGGAAAAGTCCGAGTTTGCATAGATTATCGAGATCTTAATACGGCTTGTCCAAAGGATGAATTCCCACTGCCAATAACTGATGTCATGATAGACAATACATGCGGGTTTGAATGCATGTCTTTCATGGACGAATTTCAGGATATAATCAGATCAAGATGCATCCCGAAGATGAGAAGCATACTTCTTTTCGAATACCCCTTGGGGTTTACTATTATACGGTTATGTCGTTTGGTCTTAAAAACGCAGGTGCCACGTATCAACGGGCTATGAGCAACATCTTTCAAGAGCATCTACGGAAGACAGTTGAATGTTATGTAGATGATATTGCTGTTAAGAGTCGATCAAAAGATAATCACATTCAAGACTTGAAGACAGTATTTGATTTGATGTGTCACGACCCACACCCTAGAGTAAGGGCACGAGACGTGAATACGTCCAGCCTACGCCGCAGTGTCGGCGGTAGAACGCTGTCCTAGGTCACAACATCTAGCAATGTACATATCTAACAGTTTATACTCCCCGAATGGGGGTGACATAATAATAGAAAGCTCAATCACAACTAAGGAAGAGATAGCACGATATGAAATTGAACTCAAGGAAATGAAATAGATAACAGCAGTCTAAGATAATCCCAGCAATACAAGGTCTCAGATAAAAGAATATATACAACTGATCTCCAAATAAAGTCTAACTAAACATGTCTCCAGACTACAAATGATAAACAGCCTATCTATCTAGTCTAGGCAGTCGGGGGAAGGTCCTCAGCTACTGCTGGATCCTCCTGGGAGTCCAGCTCACAGGTATCCTCTAAGGCTGCCCCGTAGAAAGTGTCCAGGCAGGCCTCCTCCTCGTCCTCTGTAATATTTCAACAGGTCCAGTCAGGACAGGAGCGAGTACAGTACATCTCAACAAATCATAGCAGGTTAGAAAGTAAAAACATGCAGTAAAGTAAGATACAGGTACTAAGAAAATGCGGTATGTAAACAGAAAGAGAACTGTAATATAAATATCTACTATACATAGAGAACTAGCTGTGACTAGTGAGTCAGAGTACAATATAGTCATGTAAATGGCATAGGAGATTCTGATGAGACACTAAGGATGGGATTCTGATAAGAAACTACTGGTGTATTATTCACATGCCCAATTCTACTCCCCCGTACCCCAATCAATACACAAGGATCTAAACAGGTTATGTTATTGTACAAGATATCACATGGGGGCCCATATAGGGTGCACGTGATAGAATACATGGGGGCTCCGTGAACCTGAGAGTACAAAGTTCACCGGAGTGCACATATAAAAGAAAGCACAGGAGTACATGATGTAAGTGAAACGCACAGGCACAATGTACCCGATGCTCCCGAGGGAGATAACATCGCATGTAGAGATCAATATAGTACCAATCTGTGTGACCAACGTGATAGTACAAGTAAAGTAATCTACTGCAGGAAATAATTCTAAGTAGGATATGAAATGATCAGAGAATGTCCTCGCCTGTATCTGAGAGTCCGATATAAAACGTACTGTCCAGGAAGTGGTGTCTGGCTCCTAATCAGAACAGCACAAGTCACAACAGGTCCAGAATAGCAAAATGGAGTCCTACTATGCATTTTACATGATTCTAGGTCAATCTAGGCCAAAGTCAACTCTTGGTCAACTCTGGTCAACCCTAGAAGTCAAACTAGGTCAAACAAGTCTAGTTGAGTCTAAACTAGGCTATTCAAATCTATACTAGCTAGCAAAATCCATAACAAGGCTAGGCAAGCCTATACTATCTACATCACAAAATAGCTTAGCTAAATCTAGAAAACCTTAGCAAGTCACAACCTCACTATTTCATCATAGCTTAACACCACAATATTATTACACATATCTAGGCTAATGCCAAAACCTACATTATTAGCTAGCAAGGAAGCATAGATATAGATATATATGCATCACACCAATTACACACATAGACATTGTATATGCCTATAAGCAACCATGGCCTACATGTAAAGACTTGGAAATATAGAGAAAGAGAGAGAGGTGCTAGTGTGTGACACATAAAATGTGTGTGGACAGGAAGAACAGGGAGGGGGTGTGCTTGTGTGTATAATGTGTCAAAGTGGCTGGAATGAAGGGTTGTGTAATAGGATAGGCATGTAACATAATGTGTTTACAGTGTTACTGTCAAGAGGAAAATATTGTGTGTGCACTTGTGTTTGCAGACAGTGTAAACTCTCAACAGTGAGTGTGTGTGTTGTCATACATGTGCAGGAATGTGACAGTAACAAGAAGAGCTGTGTGTGAACCAGTGCTCTTGGTGTGCAGGAAATATCAGTGAACAGTGTGACAGTAATAAGGAGAAGTGTGTGTGTATATAGGCAGTACAGGCTATATAATCAGTGTGTGTGTGTGTGAATACTGTCATATATGTGTGCAGGAAATAAATGTGACAGTGAAGAATCATAAGGACAGGAGACATGGCCTATCTCAGGTTTAACCAAAACTGGAAACTCAGTCTCAAATTGGAAGAAGGAAGGGAAACCAATTCATTGTTCTTCCATTCTCGGGTTTAAACAAATAACTTAACAGTGAAACAAACTCCAGGTTTAAATAGGAATACTGAAATGAATGTTTGACAGTATAATGTAAACACTGCAAGGATCAAACATGGCAACACAACTCTTGAGCATCAAATATAATGCAACCCAAATCACCTTAGTCTACCCTAAACCAATTTTCAGAATTGAGAACAAAGCCACATTACAATTCATTTGAACTTACTTTAGGCAATCTCCAACTGTTCCAGATTTCACCCACTATTCTCAGGTTTGCAATTTAGATAATTTAGTTAAAATCAAAACTAGTTGAAGAACATTCTCAGTAATTTAGTAAATATCAGTCCCTAACTCATTTTATGATACATTGACCCATTAACAGTCTACAACTTATCAAACCAACTCCAAATTTGACTATGGCAAGGTAATACATAGGAGAAACATAATTAGGACCTAACTCAATAATTAACATCAATACTAGGGGTTAAAATCATTGAACAATATCAATTTAGAACTAAAAAATTGACAGGAATCAATTTACAGTATCAGAACATGATTTTAATGAGAATCAAAACAGGAAATCGACTAAACATGAACCAATTGCTGGAAACAATGAATACAACCCTCGTGCATATGCCCCACAACTCATCTCGTGTCACTCATAGCCTGACACGGCGTGTCCATAGCAAGAAATCACAAAGTGACACACATACAGTGCACTGTCTCGTGCACACGTGCACTTGTGTCGTGTGCACGACACAAGACACGAATGGATCTCGTGGTGACACACATGGGTAGCCCACCTATAGGGCTACCTCATGGGCCCACTGGCTTGTGTCTACGAAGTGTCAGGGTCGGACACGAGACCCGTATCAGTGGGTAAAACTAACTGTGCACGCCCACAGGCAAATCCTCGTGTGGGATCAAAATCTCTCTCGACACGACACGGAGACACGTGGGACTTGACACATGGCATGTCAGTCAGTGCCCCTTGCCTCGTGTCGAGTTTTATGTCAAATAGTTGCGTGTCGTGTCCGCTACAGGGCCCGAGTAGCAGGGGATACCTGTAGCAGCGCGCGACCGTGTGCGCGCGCGTGTCCACATCACCAAACGACACAGGATGACACAAAAATCAAGACACAAGGACAAAAAACCCTAAGCTAGATCAGAAACCTATTTTCTATTCAAAACAATAGGCAAACTGGATCGACATGCCCTTTGTGGCATTATGTCGAACACCAAGTCCAGTGTACTGATACGTGTCCAGAATGGACACGAATCCTTCGACACTCGACTCGAAACCTATCCAGACCTTAGGGGGACTCTTAGGGCTTCCTATACATGAAGACTAAATGAAATTTCATTGAGATTTGAAGAAGATACCTCTTGTTGAACTTTCAATGGAAAAGTCTCCTTGCTAGCTCCTTGCTTGGTATCCCAATCAATTCTAATCAACTCCAAACTGAACCAAATCATCCATAACAGCAAGAAGACCAATATTAGAAACTAATGCAACTAATTTGGGGATTTTAGGACCTATAATGGATTTATGATGAATTATTTAGGTATGAACTCACCTCCTTGAAATTAGGGCTCTTCCTAGAAAAGAGAGGCAACCCTAGATTTGGGAGGGATTTTATATGGGGGGGAATCCCTAGGTATAGGTGTGGCTGGCCACTAGGGCTTAGGGTTAGGGTTTTGCCAAACCTAGGGCATTGGGCCAAATCACAAAGCTAATGAAGATTAAACTTAATCAAGGTTCTAAAACCATAAGTCATGACTTGTGACTTTCCTAATCCTTTTGCTAAAATGACTAAACCAAGTCCTAAGCTAGGTTAGACTAGAGTCACTTGACCTAACCATGACCCACTAACTAGGGTTAGCTTCTAGGTAGGTCTACAAAGTCAACACTAGCCAAAAGTCAACCTAATCTAAACAATCTCAAATAATTCCTAAAAATTCCCATAAATTCTAATTAATTCTAATAAATTTAAATTATCCCAAAAATGACAAAAATACCCTCATACTAGAAATGTGGTAGTGACAAATCTACCCTCCTTAAAAGAATTTCGTCCTCGAAATTGAAAGGCGAAATGTAACTGATGAGAAGGATAGAAAGTATACCTCAAGGTCCAAAAAGATAAGGGTACCGCTCGCGCATCTCATCCACCCGCTCCCAGGTAGACTCTCATGGAGAATGATGCCTCCATGCGACGCGTACCAAAGGTATCACCTGGTTCCTCAGAACCTTCTCCCGTCGATCCAACACCTCCACTGGCTGCTCTGGATAGCTGAGAGAAGGCCCAACCTCTATCTTCGAATGATCGAGCACATGGCTAGGGTCAGCCACGTACCGTCTCAACTGTGATACATGGAATACATTGTGGACCCCCACAAGTGCAGACGGCAAGTCTAGCCTGTAAGCCACGTCACCGACTCTCCCGCTGATAACGAAAGGGCCGATGAAGCGCGGGCTAAGCTTCCCGCCTCCACCAAAACGTATCGTACCACGAGTCGGAGATATCCTCAAGAAAATTTGGTCTCCGACCTAATCACAAATAAGGTCTCAATTAATTATAATAAATAAACATGATCAAAAATCACAAACAACAACCTAATTCTAATCCTACTCTAATCTGTACTTCAAACTCCAAGGGTCTGCGGTGGCTATCGGCCCAGTGCCGATGTCTGTCCTGCGCCACGCGAAGTCTGTCCCTGATGAGCTTCACCTTCTCGGCCGCATCAACAACCATCTCTGGTCCCAGTAAAGCTCGCTCACCAACATCATTCCAAGATAAAGGTGTACGGCACCTACGCCCGTACAGAGCCTCAAAAGGTGACATCTCAATGCTGGCCTAAAAACTGTTGTTGTAAGCAAACTCCACCAAATGAAGATGATCCTCCCAAGAACCTCCAAAGTCCAAGATGCACGTTCGCAGCATATCCTCAAGAGTCTGAATAGTTCGCTCTGACTGTCCGTCCGTCTGGGGGTGGTATGCAGTACTGAACTTGAGCTGAGTGCCCAAGCTGGTCTGCAGACTCCTCAAGAAATGGGAAGTAAAACGGCTATCCCGATCTGAGACGATGCTGACCGGAACTCCGTGGATCCTGACTATCTGCCGCATATACAACTCTGCCAGCCTCTCTGTAGACGTGTCCACCTTGAATGGCAAGAAGTGGGCCGATTTGGTCAACCTATCCACGATGACCCAAATCACGTCTTTTCCTTCTGGGGTACGCCGCAATCCCGATACAAAGTCCATAGTAATATGCTCCCATTTCCACTCAGGAATGGGCAGCGGCTGCAACAATCCACCTGGCCTCTGCCTCTCTGCCTTGACCTGCTGACAGATCAAACACCTCGCCACGAAGTGGGACACCTCCCGCTTCATCCCATACCACCAGATATGCTCTCGCAGATCCCAGTACATCTTGTTGACACCAGGGTGAATAGAGTACTGCGATCTGTGAGCCTCCTGCATAATCTGCTCTCTGAGCTCCCCGCTAGACACACACAACCTGGCACCATGCCTCAGGGCACTATCCTCTGCTAGTGAAAACTCAGCATCCCCCACACCAATACTGATCTGCTCCCTGATACTCTGAAAAGCCACATCCTCGAACTGGGCTGCCTTGATCCTGTCTATCAAATCTGACTGTATCTGCAGGCCCCATAACTGCATCTGCACTCCGGGCACAATCACCTCGACCCCAAGACTCTCCAAGTCCAAAAGCAAGTGCCGATCCATGGTCAAATACATGGCTGTCGGATACCTACTCAAGGCATCGGCAACCACGTTGGCCTTCCCTGGGTGGTACTGAAGTAGGATGTCAAAATCCTTCATCAACACCAGCCATCTGTGCTGTCTCATGTTCAACTCCTTCTGAGTGAACACATACTTCAGGCTCTTATGATCTATGAAGATCTCCACCCTCTCACCATACAGATAATGCTTCCACAGCTTCAAGGCAAAAATTACTGCTGTCAGCTCCAGGTCGTGGGTAGGGTAGTTCTTCTCATGGGGACGTAACTGCCTGGAAGCATAGGCAATCACCTTCCCGTGCTGCTGCAACACACAACCCAGCCCCTTCCCTGAAGCATCACTATAAATAGTGAATCCACCTGATCCTGAAGGCAACGTCAGAATCGGAGCTGTCGTCAGCCACTTCTTCAACTCATCAAAAGCTGCCTGACACTCCTCTGACCATACATACTCAGTATCCTTCCGGGTCAACCGTGTCAACGGCTCTGCAACCCGGGAGAAATCCTGTACAAATCTCCGGTAATACCCTGCCAGCCCCAGGAAGCTCCTGATCTCTGCCACTGAAGTCGGCGCTGTCCATGCCTCAACTGCCACAATCTTCTTGGGGTCAACTGAGATACCATCTCCAGTCAACACATGACCCAAGAAGTCCACCCGGTCCAAGAAGAACTCACACTTGGAGAGCTTCCCATAAAGCTGCTCCCTCCTAAGAGTCTCTAGCACGATCCTCAGATGCTCCTCGTGCTCCTCCTCAGTCTTAGAATATACCAGAATATCATCTATGAACACCACCACAAACTGATCCAGGTACTGATGGAACACCTTGTTCATCAGGTTTATAAATACTGCGGGTGTATTGGTCAGCCCAAATGACATAACCAGAAACTCAAACTGTCTATACCGCGTCCTGAAAACGGTCTTAGGAATATCCTCCCCCTTCTCCTTCACCTGGTGATATCCCGACCTCAGATCAATCTTGGAAAATACCCGAGCTTTGCTCAACTGTTCAAACAGATCGTCGATCCACGGCAGTGGGTATCTGTTCTTGATCGTGAGGTTGTTGAGTGCCCTATAGTCAATACACATGCGTACTGACCCATCCTTCTTTGGCACGAACAACACTAGTGCACCCCATGGCGACAAACTCGAGCGAATGAAGCCCTTGTCTGCAGCTCATCTACTTGCTTCTTCAGCTCCACCAGTTCGCTATTGTTCACCCGATAGACATGCTGAGAGATGGGCTCCACTCCTGGAACCAAGTCTATCAAGAACTCTATGTCCCTGTCCGGTGACAGTCCCGGCAACTCCTCAGCGAAAACATCTATATACTCCGCTATCAAGGGGTATGGAATCGCCTGCTCCTCACCCAAGGCTCCACAGAAAACCCCGCTGCTCTGCTCTTCCTGACATCTGGAATACTCAAACTTTGGCTCCCCTGGCGCTCTGAACAGAACTCTACCCCCTCTGCAATCGATGCTGGCGTGGTGTCGGCTCAACCAATCCATGCCTAGTACTATATCATAGTTCGACAGTGGCATTACGAGCAGGCTCACCTCCAGCTCACGGCCTCCTAATACTACTCTTCGACCCTTACAAATATCACTCACGAGGATAATACCACCCCCGGTCATGATCTTGTAAGTCCTAGGCAATGATTCAGCTACTATACCATGCCTAATCGCGAAAGATACTGAAATAAAGCTATGCGAAGCACCAGAATCAAATAATGCAAATGCTGAACTGGAGTCGAAAAGAATCGTACCTGCTATCAGCTCTCCAGTCACCTCAGCATCTCCGGCTGCCATGGCGAAAGCTCGCCCCTGGTGGCCTCCTCTGGCCTGCTGCTGGTACTGTACAAACCTCTGTTGCTGAGTCCGCAGGGCTGGTCCCCGCTGCTGACCTGCTGGAGCTCTGGCTCCACCTCCCTGACCTGCTCGTGCCACATGGCACTCCCTCATCTGGTGATCTGCTGCTCCGCAAAGAAGGCACTTCCCGAGCCTCTTCCTGCACTTATTCTATCCATGCCCTGGCTTCTTGCAGAAGGTGCAATTGACTGACTGCCTGGGTGCCTAATGCTGAAACTGCTGCTGGTGAGCCGGCCTCTGCTGAATCGGCTGTGGCTGAAACTGCCGGGGCTGCTGAAACTGAAAGTGAGGCCTCTTGGCCTGGCCTCCGCTGCTGCTACTACCCCCAGCTGGGTCTCTTCCTCTCTTGAGCCTGAGCTCAAGGTCATCCTCTGCTAACAGGGCCCCCGTCAAGATCTCCTCAAACGTAGCATCTCTGCTGTCCTTGGTCAAGGACTTGACCTCCTTGACTAGGCCCTTCCGGAATCTCTGGGCCTTTGCCGTCTCGCTCAACCCATCAACAAACCTGCCGAGACGGCCAAACTCTCCCGCATACTCCTCAACTGAGAGGCTCCCCTGGACCAGGCTCTCAAACTGAGACTCCAAGGCTCTGACTGCTGAATCTGGGAAGAACTTCTTCTTGAAGAAGCCCTTGAACTCCTCCCATGTCTGCCTAGCTACCCCCACCCTGGGGTCTGACTGATACCAGGTGCGAGCAAGATCTCGCATCTGGCTAGCTGCGACCTCGATCTGAAGGTCTGCTGGAATTCTGGCCAAGCGAAAGATCTCCTCCATATGCTCGATCCACTTGTCGGCATACAGGATCCCCTCTGTTTCCATGAAGTCCCTGGGGCTCATCTTCTGAAACTGCTCAATCCCAAGGGTCCTCGGCTGCTGAGCCACTGGCCGGGCTGCGACAGTCGTAAGGGCCAGCTCCATGCCCCTATCCTATCGAGCCTGCTGTCTATCCATGAACTGCTGGAAATAGGCGAACATTTGCACTGCATCCACATATCCTAGAGGCGGAGGTGGCTGGAAGGGGTCCTCTGGAACGACTGGGTCCTGTCTCCGAGCCGGTGGAGGCATACCCCCTGCTGCTGCTGCTGGGGTCTCAGTACGAACAGAGGTGGCAGGAGCTGCAGTCTCCTGGCCTCGCTGTACTGGCTGAGAGGTAGCAGTCCCCTCCAAGGCATCCCCATGAATGGTACGCTGCGATCGAGTCTCTACTATCATGAAGATAGACAAACAAGAGTATCAATTTTCTGTGAGGGAAGCGATATAATCAAAGGCGGACAATTATAATTCAAAGGATCAACTGACAATAAGAATTTAGATGACAATAAGGAAATTTCCTAATGTGATTGAGTACCCTTAAAATTTATATCCTATATCCTATAGCAGGCTGCAGTGATACTCTAGTTCGAGTACCACTACACTTCTAGTCTAGACCTGCATGGGCCACTACTAAAAATGTGTCACGACCCGCACCCTAGAGTAAGGGCACGAGACGTGAATACGTCCAGCCTACGCCGCAGTGTCGGCGGTAGAACGCTGTCCTAGGTCACAACATCTAGCAATGTACATATCTAACAGTTTATACTCCCCGAATGGGGGTGACATAATAATAGAAAGCTCAATCACAACTAAGGAAGAGATAGCACGATATGAAATTGAACTCAAGGAAATGAAATAGATAACAGCAGTCTAAGATAATCCCAGCAATACAAGGTCTCAGATAAAAGAATATATACAACTGATCTCCAAATAAAGGCTAACTAATCATGTCTCCAGACTACAAATGATAAACAGCCTATCTATCTAGTCTAGGCAATCGAGGGAAGGTCCTCAGCTACTGCTGGATCCTCCTGAGAGTCCAGCTCACAGGTATCCTCTAAGGCTGCCCCGTAAAAAGTGTCTAGGAAGGCATCCTCCTCGTCCTCTGTAATATTTCAACAGGTCCAGTCAGGACAGGAGCGAGTACAGTACATCTCAACAAATCATAGCAGGTTAGAAAGTAAAAACATGCAGAAAAGTAAGATACAGGTACTAAGGAAATGCGGTATGTAAACAGAAAGAGAACTGTAATGTAAATATCTACTATACATAGAGAACTAGCTGTGACTAGTGAGTCAGAGTACAATATGGACATGTAAATGGCATAGGAGATTCTGATGAGACACTAAGGATGAGATTCTGATAAGAAACTACTGGTGTATTATTCACATGCCCAATTCTACTCCCCCGTACCCCAATCAATACACAAGGATCTAAACAGGTTATGTTATTGTACAAGATATCACATGGAGGCCCATATAGGGTGCACGTGATAGTATAAATGGGGGCTCCGTGAACCTGAGAGTACAAAGTTCACCGAAGTGCATATGTAAAAGAAAGCACATGAGTACATGATGTAAGTGAAACGCACAAGCACAATGTACCCGATGCTCCCGAGGGGGATAACATCGCATGTAGAGATCCATATAGTACCAATCCGTGTGACCAATGTGATAGTACAAGTAAAGTAATCTACTACAGGAAATAATTCTAAGCAGGATATGAAATGATCAAAGAATGTACTCGCCTGTATCTGAGTGTCCGATATAAAACGTACTGTCCAAGGAGTGGTGTCTGGCTCCTAATCAGAACAGCACAAGTCACAACAAGTCCAGAATAGCAAAATGGAGTCCTACTATGCATTCTACATGATTCTAGGTTAATCTAGGCCAAAGTCAACTCTTGGTCAACTCTGGTCAACCCTAGAAGTCAAACTAGGTCAAACAAGTCTAGTTGAGTCTAAACTAGGCTATTCAAATCTATACTAGCTAGCAAAATCCATAACAAGGCTAGGCAAGCCTATACTATCTACATCACAAAATAGCTTAGCTAAATCTAGAAAACCTTAGCAAGTCACAACCTCACTATTTCATCCATAACTTAACACCACAATATTATTACACATATCTAGGCTAATGCTAAAACCTACATTATTAGCTAGCAAGGAAGCATAGATATAGATATATATACATCACACCAATTACACACATAGACATTGTATATGCCTATAAGCAACCATGGCCTACATGTAAAGACTTGGAAATATAGAGAAAGAGAGAGAGGTGCTAGTGTGTGACACATGAAATGTGTGTGGACAGGAAGTAACAGGGAGGGGGTGTGCTTATGTGTATAATGTGTCAAAGTGGCAGGAATGAAGGGTTGTGTAATAGGATAGGCATGTAACATAATGTGTTTACAGTGTTACTGTCAAGAGGAAAATATTGTGTGTGCACTTGTGTTTGCAGGCAGTGTAAACTTTCAACAGTGAGTGTGTGTGTTGTCGTACATGTGCAGGAATATGACAGTAACAAGAAGAGCTGTGTGTGAACCAGTGCTCTTGGTGTGCAGGAAATATCAGTGAAGGGTGTGACAGTAATAAGGAGAAGTGTGTGTGTATATAGGCAGTACAGGCTATATAATCAGTGTGTGTGTGTGAATACTGTCATATATGTGTGCAGGAAATAAATATGACAGTGAAGAATCATAAGGACAGGAGACATGGCCTATCTCAGGTTTAACCAAAACTGGAAACTCAGTCTCAAATTGGAAGAAGGAAGGGAAACCAATTCATTGTTCTTCCATTCTCAGGTTTAAACAAATAACTTAACAGTGAAACAATCTCCAGGTTTAAATAGGAATACTGAAATGAATGTTTGACAGTATAATGTAAACACTGTAAGGATCAAACATGGCAACACAACTCTTGAGCATCAAATATAATGCAACCCAAATCACCTTAGTCTACCCTAAACCAATTTTCAGAATTGAGAACAAAGCCACATTACAATTCATTTGAACTTACTTTAGGCAATCTCCAACTGTTCCAGATTTCACCCACTATTCTCAGGTTTGCAATTTAGATAATTTAGTTAGAATCAAAACTAGTTGAAGAACATTCTCAGTAATTTAGTAAATATCAGTCCCTAACTCATTTTATGATACATTGACCCATTAACAGTCTACAACTTATCAAACCAACTCCAAATTTGACCATGGCAAGGTAATACATAGGAGAAACATAATTAGGACCAAACTCAATAATTAACATCAATACTAGGGGTTAAAATCATTGAACAATATCAATTTAGAACTGGAAAATTGACAGGAATCAATTTACAGTATCAGAACATGATTTTAATGAGAATCAAAACAGGAAATCGGCTAAACATGAACCAATTGCTTGGAACAATGAATGTGCACATGCCCCACAACTCATCTCGTGTCACCCATAGCCTGACATGGCGTGTCCATAGCAAGAAATCACAAAGTGACACACACACAGTACACTGACAGTGTACTATCTCGTGCACACGTGCACTTGTGTCGTGTGTACGACACAAGACACGAATGGATCTCGTGGTGAAACACATGGGTAGCCCACCTATAGCGCTACCTCATGGGCCCACTGGCTTGTGTCCACGAAGTGTCAGGGTCGGACACGAGACACGTGTCAGTGGGTGAAACTAACTGTGCACGTCCACAGGCAAATTCCCGTGTGGGATCAAAATCTCTCTCGACACGACACGGGGACACGTAGGACTTGACACATGGCGTGTCAGTCATTGCCCCTTGCCTCGTGTCGAGTTTCGTGTCAAATAGTTGCGTGTCGTGTCCGCTACAGGGCCCGAGTAGCAGGAGATCCCTGTAGCAGCGCACGACCGTGTGTGTGCGCGTGTCCACGTCACCAAACGACACAGGACGACATGAAAATCAAGACACAAGGACAGGAAACCCTAAGCTAGATCAGAAACCTATTTTCTATTGAAAACAATAGGCAAACTGGATCGACATGCCCTTTGTGGCATTCTGTCGAACACCAAGTCCAGTGTACTGATACGTGTCCAGGATAGACACGAATCCTCCGACACTCGACTCAAAACCTATCCAGACCTTAGGGGGACTCTTTGGGCTTCCTATACATGAAGACTAAATGAAATTTCATTAAGATTTGAAGAAGATACCTCTTGTTGAACTTTCAATGGAAAAGTCTCCTTACTAGCTCCTTGCTTGGTATCCCAATCAATTCTAATCAACTCCAAACTGAACCAAATCATTCATAACAGCAACAAGAACAGTATTAGAAACTAATGCAACTAATTTGGGGATTTTAGGACCTATAATGGATTTATGATGAATTATTTAGGTATGAACTCACCTCCTTGAAATTAGGGCTCTTCCTAGAAAAGAGAGGCAACCCTAGATTTGGGAGGGATTTTATATGAGGGGAATCCCTAGGTATAGGTGTGGCCGGCCACTAGGGGTTAGGGTTTTGCCAAACCTAGGGCCTTGGGCCAAATCACAAAGCTAATGAAGATTAAACTTAATCAAGGTTCTAAAACCATAAGTCATGACTTGTGACTTTCCTAATCCTTTTGCTAAAATGACTAAACCAAGTCCTAAGCTAGGTTAGACTAGAGTCACTTGACCTAACCATGACCCACTAACTAGGGTTAGCTTCTAGGTAGGTCTACAAAGTCAACACTTGCCAAAAGTCAACCTAGTCTAAACAATCTCAAATAATTCCTAAAAATTCCCATAAATTCTAATTATTTCTAATAAATTTAAATTACCCCAAAAATGACAAAAATACCCTCATACTAGAAATGTGGTAGTGACATGATGCGTCAGCATCAGTTGAAAATGAACCCTACTAAGTCTTTCTTGGGGGTTTCTAGTGGCAAGTTTTTAGGTTTTGTCATTACTTCTCAAGGTATCTATGTTGATCCTGATAAGGTTAAAGCAATCCTTGAAATACGTCCTCCTCATAATTTGAAAGAACTTCGTGGCTTTCTGGGTCGCATTGCTTATATCAGGAGGTTTATATCTAATCTCTCTAGAAGATGTCAACCTTTCTCTCGTCTATTAAAGAAAGGGGTATCATTTGTTTGGGATGAAGCGTGTCAGAAAGCCTTCAATAACATTAAACAATACCTTACAAATCCACCTGTGCTGGTACCTCCAGTGGTAGGAAGACCATTTCTGCTATATGTTCGAGCCTTAGATCACTCACTTGGTGCTCTCCTTGCACAGAAAAGTGATATGGGTCATGAACAAGCAATTTATTATCTTAGTAGAATGATGGTTGGAGCTGAACACAGGTATACTCCTGTAGAAAAGGAATGTCTATCATTAGTTTTTGTTGTTCAAAAGATAAGACATTATGTGACAGGACAGACTATTCATGTCATCTCCAGAATAAATCCCATTCGGGTATTAAATGAGAAAACCAAGTATTCTTAACTCTATGTAAGCTACCTGGGCAATGTTGCTCACTCCCTATGATATGGTCTATGTACCTCAAAAATTAGTGAAGGGTCAAGCATTAGCTGATTTCTTAGCTGCTCACCCTATACCTGAAACATCGAAGTTATATGAGGACATTCCAGATGAAGTCGTAGATTGTAACATGACTATGAAGAATGATATCTGGCAATTATATTTTGATGGCGCATCACGGGTAGGACCTAAAGGCAATATTGTTTCCGGAGTAGAAATTGTCTTGATTTCCCCGGACAAAGTGGTCATATATCGCGCCTATTCCCTTAATGAGCCATGCTCTAACAATGTAGAAGAATATAATGCTTTACTGATTGGTCTCCAAGTGGCAAAACAATTGGATATTGAGTTTCTAGAAACATACGGAGATTCTCAACTGATTGTTAATCAAGTTAGAGGGACTTATGAAGTCAGAAATCCTGATCTCATCCCTTATCATCAAGTGGTAGTTGAGTTAGTCCTCTCATTCAAAGGATTCTTCATTGAATTTGTACCACGTTCTCATAATGCAGAGGCTGATGCTCTTACGAGTCTAGCTGCAGACATGGCTGTTCCAATCCGAAGACAAAATATAATTACTTTGTTAGACCGAGATTTATTCTGTGTCAAGAATAATTTGTATATTGAACGAATTTATACTATAGAGTCAAGCTCTCAACAGAGGGATTGGAGAAGTCCATTCATTGACTATGCGCTTTATTGGATTTTACCTGAAGATCCGAAAGAAGCTGCATCAATTATGAGACGGTTATTTCGATTCTACTATAATTCGTCTTTACACATGTTATATCGTCGTTCATATGATGGACTCTTGCTGTGCTGTCTCTCAGAAAGTGAAGCCAAACAAATACTCAGGGAAGCTCACGACGGTGTTTGTGGTGCTCATCAACCGGGCCCGAAATTACATGATCGTATTCGAAGAATGGGGTATTATTGGCCTTCTATAATAGTAGATGCTGTAGACTATGCCAGAAGGTGTAAAGCATGTCAGATTCATGCTGATTTTATTCATCAACCGTATGAATTTCTTCATCCTACAGCAGCCTCTTGGCCATTCGAAGCTTGGGGTATGGATGTCATTGGTTCTATCAACCCTCCTTCTGTTAAAGGACATCGGTTTATATTATCTATAAGCGATTACTTTTCTAAGTGGGCAGAAGTAGTTCCCCTTGTTGAAGTGAAAACATCTAATGTGATTAGCTTCATCAAACATCATGTCATTTATCGTTTCGGGATTCCTCGACGAATAATTCATGACAATGGACCACAGTTTGCTAGTCAGGCATTTTATCGGTTCTGTGATAAGAATCGAATTCAAAATCTGGCTTCTACGGCTTATAATCCAGCTGCTAATGGTTTAGCCGAATCTTTCAACAAGACGATCATCAAACTTCTCAAAAAGTTTCTCTTCTAATAAACGTGATTGGAATGAAAAACTTGGAGAATTTTATGGGCTTATCGAACCACAGTCCGAACTCCTACTGGTTTTACACCATTTTCATTAGTTTATGGATGTGAGGCTGTCCTTCCATTGGAAATCCAGATTTCATCTATACGAATAGCTATTGCTAATGAGCTGACATCAGAAAACAATGATCGCTTACGACTCCAAGAACTAGAAGGATTGGACGAGAAGCGCCCTCAAGCACAACAGCATATTGAGCTATATCAAGCCTGTATATCTCGAACTTTCAATCGTAAAGTTAAAGAGAGGGTATTCAAGGTTGGTGAACTGGTATTAGCCGTTCGAAGACCTATGGTCATGACTAACAAGAGCAAAGGAAAATTCCGAGCAAAATGGGAAGGTCCCTATGTAATTGAGATTGTGTTTTCTAATGGTGCCTATCGGTTATCAAAGCCCAATGGAGATCTACTCATGATGCCCATCAATGGCAAATTTCTTAAGAAGTACTACGTATTAAGAAAAAGACAGAATGAAAATAAAATTTCTTTTATTTTTATTTTTAACTTTTGTTCAAAACAAAGGATCAAGGACTAGGACCAGTGCCTTCCTTATTGAATACATAGTCAGCCAATGCATCAAAAACATCATTGCCTGAGTTCATAAAAAATTTGCAGGCAGCCATCCTCAGTGCCTCTTCTTCAGGAGTTTTTCCTGGCTCTACTAAGAAAGCGAGGATGTCTTGTGGTGGCATGGGCGTAGAAGAGCTTTCGCCTATTTCGGTTGAGCCTGACACAGTTGGCTCAACAGGGTGTGTCTCGATGACGTCCTCAACCTTTCTGGAGATTTCATTCTTTTGCTGCACATCTTTGGAAGACATTTCCGATAGAGGAGCGGAAATAAGAATGAAAAGTTACAAGGAGTTTCTGCCTATTTATAGGAGAAATCTATTAATGAACCGGTCTTGAAAATTGAAAAGACTTTTCATTTCCGAAAAGATCTATCTGTTCATTACATCATATTCATCCATTTAATTATGGAATTGAATTGACCTTTTCTTTTCCTGAAAGATGTGTTGGTTCATTCGTTTTCTTACCGATGACATCTTTCTTCTTATTCCTCAGCTACCAAGGTTTGGTTAAGCTGATTACTTGTCTCCTCGGAGGAAAATTTTGATCTTCTATCTTATCAGTTGAAAAAAAGAGAGAATTGGATTTGTTATTTATCATGTTCTCATGACCTCCGTAACCCCTCTTCCCGAAATTTCGAATTTTATTATAAATAGTTATTTAGTTAGTTTTTACGGTAGATGATTTTAGCCATGGTTGAGTTTTGAAGTACCAGACGACTAGGAATCATGGTACGAATAGTGTAGTGGCGTGCTTTGACTAGTGTTTAGCCATGGTAGGAGAATGTCGAGCCATAGGAATGTCCTAACTAGGAAAACCAAGCCAAGTTGCGAATTAACCATTACCGAAGGTTTATGTATTTATTATTTTTATTATTGAGTTTTAGGAAAATTGGTTATACCATTTTAGCCCGGACTGGACCCGAACTGAGCCTGAGCCCATGTAGTCATGCGTAGGGCTGCAAATGAGCCAAGCCGTTCGCGAGCTGCTCGAAGCTCGGCTCGATAAAAGCTCATTTGAGCTCGGTTTGTTTAGTAAACAAGCTGAGCTCAAGCTTTATTTTTGAGCTCGTTTAATAAACGAGCCAAGCTCAAGCTTAGAAGTACTCGACTCGATTGAGCTCGCGAGCTGGCTCGTTTATGAGCTTGCGAGCTGGCTCGTTTGGAAGCTCGTTTAGAAGCTCGTTTGTTCTTTGTTGAATTCTAATTATATATATATATATATATATATATATATATATATATATATATATATATACAACAATATGGTTGTGTGTATTATATATTTATGTCCTTAATAAGTGATGTCAAGGAACTTTTTTAATTAAATCTTTATAAATAAATTGTTAATATTTCAGATACTTAAATTCAAATCTAACTAGCTTGAAATCAAGCTCGTTGAGCTTGAAATCAAGCTTAATGAGCTTGAAATAAAGTTGAGCGACAAACTTGATTTCAAACTTATCGGGCTTGTCTATCAAGCTTGAATCAAGCTTCCTTATCAAGCCAAGCTCGAGCTCAAACCAAGCCAAGCTCAAGCTTAATATAAACAAGCTCAAGCCAAGCTCGAGCTCAAACCAAGCCAAGCTCAAGCTTAATATAAACAAGCTCAAGCCAAGCTCAAGCTTCAAAACAAAAAACTTATCAAGCTTGAGCTCGAGCCCGAGCTCGAACAATTCTAGTCAAGCCAAGCTCAAGCTTACAAAAGCTTGGCTCGGCTCGGCTCGGCTCGTTTGCAGCCCTAGTCATGCGGGACGTCCAACGACATTCGTGTTGATGTATTTTGATATGAGCGTGTTGTATCCCGTTTTAATGATTTAAGGAATATTTTCTAAGTATTAGTAGTTAAATATTATAAATAATCATTATTAGTGGATATTCAGGAATATTGGTATAAAATAGGTCATTGTACTTATTGGGATTTTCTAGACTGCACAAATAGTATATATATATATATATATATATATATATATATATATATATATATATATATATATATATATACACTAGTATTATTTTATTGCATTCTGTTATTTTATTATTATTATTGTTATTATTATTATTATTATTATTATTATTATTATTATTATTATTTTATTATTTTATCAAGGTTATTATTATGTACTATTATTATTATTGGTGATAATTATTTGTCAAATAATGGTATAATATATATAGGCCCTACATTAGGAATAGGAAATATTGAGGATTATTTAGATTTTATAGAGGTTACTGTATATGTTATGTATATATAGGAATATATCTAATTAAAATTGTATTAATGTAATAATATGTATATATCATTATATAAAGTATATATGTGTGTGTACATATATATACATAGATATATATGTATAAATAATTGTATATACATATAATAATAATACATATAGTAAATGTATATACCTATCTCAGCCCTTGGCTAAGATCCAAGTGTAGTATATATACATATAGTTAAAAAAAAAAGAAACAAACAACAGAGGGGGGGGGGTAGCCCGGCCCGAGTACCCCATCAGACCCGAGCACACCCCCCTGTTAAACGAAACCACATATATACAGAGAGTGAGAACCCAGAGATTCTAATAAAAACCCTAACGCCGAGTTTCCCCCAACCCACGGCGGCGTGGCCGTGCGCGCCCACAGCGCCGCCACCGCCGACAGGCCAGCCACAGGAGCCAACCGTGCACGCAGGCGCTGTCGCACAGCGGAGGTCGCGGTGTCCGACCTCCACTTCGTAGTGGATGTTCTCCCACGATATGCGATCGTTTCCCAACCTATTTACACAGGTTCGAACTCCATATAACCCTCTCCAATCCCTATCATTTAGATTTCTTTAAAATGTATTGATTCGATTGCAAATCGAGTCCAAATTCCGAGAAAAAACCTAGTTTTAAGAGAACTCAAAACAGAACTTGAAGCAGTCCAAAACCCAACTTTGGAAGGCAATTTTCTGCCGACCAACTGACTATTTTCTAGATCCAGTTAATATCAGTCATAGACAACATATACATGATGAAGACCCAACTTCAATTTCTGTTTATGATCGATTAGCTTCGATTTAAAACAGTCTCAAACATTAAAAAAACCAGCCTTTAAAAAACCCAAAAACGTAAAAATTCATCCACACGACGTACGTTCCGCCAAACCGGGCGACATGGTCGTGAACCGAAGGCATCGAAAGCTGCGTAACGGTTTCGTGGTCGTGTGGGCTTTGACGGAATTCAAATTGGTCGCGTGTGCGCGACAAATTTGATGCGTATCCGTCGAAATTCACCGTATCGGCCTCTGCGCAAATTTCCTAATTGCTTCGTGCACACTTGTCAGATCGAGAGGAAACTTGCGCCAGCAGGACCGTATCGTTTTTCTGGTTAAATACGCCAAGTTTGGTCCGATTCTGAGATAGTTGATTGGATCGCCGTTTTGCGGGCCCTACGGTCCAACTCAACGGGCGATTTTGTGCACGGCCCGCCGGAATCCAACTTTGGACATACGGTTGGGTTCGTATAAAAAAATAGATCCGTAGACATGTAGTTTGACGACTTTAGAGACCGTTGACTATGGCACGCTTTTCGGTGCAAAGCGGGTCCAATGACGGATACCGTTTTTGCCCGAAATTACCGTTTTGCCCCTGTATCCAGAGTTGGACTTAAGGACAGGTAATACTAGCTAATTTGACTATTCTGAGATCGTTGGTATTGTCTATTTCAGAATCCGGGGACTGTTGTACGGGTTTTGACTATTGTGGCACATTGGGTGGTTTAGATTGTCGGTTTCACCAGCAGAGGACCACAGGCGAGTACAATTTATTGTCTGCATTTCGATATTGATATTTATGATATTTCATTGATTAGTCATTGGTTATGTGATTATTTCCTATTACAATTGTTGAGTCGGAAATGAGAAGTACCAACGATGTGTGATCTGACCTTAGACCATGTAGACAGTGTAGACAGTGATTTATTTATTTCTTATAGAATGTATAGACAGTGATTTAATTATTGTAAAGTAGACAGTGTAGATCATGATTATTACTGCATTTAAACTGTGTAAATCGTGATTACTATTTGTAGACAATGTTTCTTTATTATAATATTTTTTGTAGACCGTCTAACTGTAGACCGTGTAACTGTAGACAGTGTAACTTTAGACAATGTAGACAGTGTCGCATAATTGTCCCGAGACCGATCACATATCAAAGGTACTTCTAACAGTTGGGAAAAGTATTTTGTGTCTATTTATTGCTATTGGTTTTTAGTATTTACTGTTTATTTTCAAAACTCATAATTGATGTCTGACATTTGTTTTATAGTCATTTTCTTTATTTGAAATTGCATTCAGTGGATTGTGCTCGTTCCATTCCTAACTGAAAACTAATATTTTCAGGTTAGCGTGGATTCACTTAACTTAGGAAGTGACAGGAATACTTGCAGGCAAAAGTCTAGAGACTAGCTAGATAGTTGAGTTGTAGTCATTCATTTTTTTGTACAAGTTTATATTTTTCTACAAATGTAAAACTTCTGATCATTGTAAGTTAAATTAATTATGTGAATGAGCATTGTTTGTGATTTTGATCTTCATGGCCGTGACAGCGTTCTACCACCGACACTGCGGCGTAGGCTGGTTTGGACATGTCTCGTATCCGTTTAAAAAAAACGGGTACGGGTCGTGACAAGTTTTTGTGGTGGCCCATGCAGGTCCGCTTTCGCAAATCATGCGAACTCGTGATAGTACTTAAGTTAGTTGTACTTTTGCGAGCCTGCGACTAGAAGATGCTTATTCACGAACAAGGATTAATTTAATTTAAGAGAATGACTAGGACTAGGAGTCCCTATACCAATTTACCGATGGGTAGTTTAGGCCATACAATTTAGGATGAGGGTTATTAATTTGATAGCTTGTCAGATCCCCATAAGTGCACTATTATCTCTTGATATGACGATATGATCCAATATGGATAGATTGTTCACTTGGTGAGACAGGGCTTCCCAGAAATAATGATCCAACTTTGATAAATGGTACAATTCATTCTCCTTGTCCCTTTAGATATCATCCTCATATCTTAAACCGAATTGCTTATTTAGTTTCTAGTTGCCCTAAGAATTATTACCCATTATATAATTTCTGCTTATGTTATCTATATATGGACCTCGAGTTAGTTTCGGTTGAAAGTTTTTCTCAATGTTTGAATACATACGGAATAGATATTAGAATGTTTGTATTTCCTTGTTTTCAGTTAATTCCTCCATGTTCATATTTTATTCTAAGGATTGTGACTATTAGGACAAATACTTACGTTTATTTCATAGAAAACTTGTTTGAATCTCTAGAAGCTCAAAAAATTTTACAGATATAGTTAAAGGAATATTAGTTAACTCATAATGGCAGGACAGCAGCGCTCTGTCGCCATTTAATTGAATTATGAAGAATATGGATTCACTGCAGCCAGCAGCGCACTAGCAAGACACGATCTCTGGAATTGAAATTAGCTTAAGAAAATATAGGTTATAGAACATTTCTGAAACTATGGCTAGTGGTCCTCCTTGATCATAGTTACCCTGGTGTCGAGACAAGGTAGAGTATTTGATAGCATAACACCCCTGAATCACGAAACCAAAAGTTACCACCATCCGGGTATACGGACGAGACATAATCTAGGGAAATGATTTCAGATATGATTACAAGTTATGATACTATAGAGGGTAAGAAAAATGCCTGTATGTCCCCCTAGGATACAAAACCAATATTAGTGGAAGTATTGTAAGTTGGCTAGCACGTTTCCCGATCTAGCATTTCGTGGTCGTTGTGACCTATTGACGAGGATATTGATTGACGCTAATAGGTTTACTTAGAATATGGAGTTTAGAAGTTCATAACCCATTGGTTGATGTCACGACCCGCACCCGCTTTTCGGATACGAAATGTGTCCAAGTCCAGCCTACGTCGCAGTGTCGGTGGTAGTACGCTGTCTATACTCACAAGTCACTGAATCTCTAATCACGGGGAAATCTATATCTCATCCACAGAATAATCAAGACACAACAAGATCAGTAAATATCCATGAACTAAATAATAATGAATATAAACTGAATGTATCCAAAATCAATGTCACGTCCGGTGGACACAAATCCACTACTAGTAGACGGAAAATAGAGAAATACAAGAAATGAACCAACTGAGTACAATCTGCTAACCAAGTAATCTCAACTGCAAAGCGCATGATCTGAAGCTAACTCAATCCACTTGTCTGCTCCTGACTCAAACTCGGCTAACCTGAGGAGATCATCAGGTCCTCAGAAGACATAACAAGATACATAATATACATGCCTATATAGCAGTTTTATCATACGCAAGAAATAATCAAGAAAGAACAAGAATAAGACCAATGATCACGAACACTAATACAAAACACGAACACTAGAACAACTACGTATATATGAACTACCGGATGAACGAATACACGAGATCAATAGAAGAACCAAACTCTCGTCCCGAGTATGGACTCTCTGGTTTGAACTACGCACTAACCCTCTTCCCGAGTGTGGACTCTCTGGCTAGCTCACGGCAAGACACCCTCGTCCCGTGTGTGGACTATCTGGTGTAATTGGTCAACCCTCGTCCCGAGTGTGGACTCTCTGGTTTACCAATGATCACGACAAATACCCTCGTCACGTGTATGGACTCTCTGGTGCACCAAACAACCCTCGTCTCGTGTGTGGACTCTCTGGTTGTGCAAAACGATAATCAAGGCTATGGCAGTTCACTACACGCACTCGTTCTATGACACGACTCAAGTAAAGTACCGGTGAGAACTCCAAGCATGAGACACAAGGCCAAACAATGAACACTGCTATAACAATAAAGACAACTCCATAGAAAATAACACAAAAAAGCACATGTCCATAAATGATCCAAGACAGTAAAATGAAAGGAACAGCATGTAAGTAAAACTGTAGAGGGATGCAAGGTATACTTGCCTTAGGTCCTAAGCTGCTGGCGCGGGTCGAGTGTCCGTACCGAGATCCAAGTAACCTGTTGTATGAATCAATACATTAATAAGCTATATGCATATACTTAATTTCTAGGTCCTATATTTGTTCCCTTATCCTATCTTTATTTGAATGCATCACTTCCTCCTTGTCTACCTATATACAGCCATATGTACATTCCTATTTATATTGTTTTGATCAAGAGACCTTCATCTATGTTGTACACTACTATATGTAAGATACTCACCTACTCTTCCAGGCATTCATAACACCTAATAGGTTTTCTCCCTAACAACCCTACTGAATTAATGTTGACTTAACCCCCAACTGGTTTACCCAATTAACAAGGACCAATGATCAAATATCATGGGTGATTACCATGGACTGCTACTGCAGGCACAATCCTATTCAAAACATATACATTCCCTGGCAACTATTAGACAATCCAACACTAAGACCTCACATATACATATTCAACCCTTACTTCTCTATCAGTCTATATATGTCCAAATATCCTCACATGCATACAGGTATACACCAGGTTCACTCTAGTACCCATGTAACCTGAGCTTTGCATTTCCCTTACACCTCACTCTGTTATCCCAGTATACTTAACCTACTGCTTTATCAGTAGTCAAACGGTCTCACATGTGTGGCTCCTTCTGAGCAAAGTAGTCAGTTTAGCTAATGTATTGCTTCACAGCAATGGAACTTTGATCTCGAGTCACAGGTTACTTTACCTGGATCAAATAATAATACCCCTAAAATTAAAACAACTACAACTGTGACTGTCTTTCAATTTGTTAGCAAACTGAAAAGATGGTCCCTGTAAACTGGTTTAACCTTCCAGGATGAGGTTCGAGACCATAAGGCTAAGCTTACCCCTATCAGTTATATGATACATGTCTTATGCAATCAGTCCTGTGAAACCAGTCTATTGACATGCCTCTAGATATGTTCAGGGTGTATGGTGGTCACAGAACATGTGACCAGGAAATGATACAACTATGAATGGAATGGTGTCTCTATACTACCAAGTGAATTGATCCTATACTGAGAACAACAGTCCCTGTCTAATTGCAAAGTACCTACTTGGGGGCATGGTCTATACTAGCCAGGCCATTTGTGCCCTTTCAGTATCATGGGTGAAATGAAGATCTAACATCCTGGGAAGTCTCACAGGTTCACCTAATAGATATAGGGACAATTGAATAGGCCATACCTTTATCTATAATAGTAAGGTTTTCAAATATCAGGAATTGGGATTCTCCTCTATTAGGTCCCTGTGTAACAAAGTTTAATAGCTTATTAAGGCACACAAGCCACTCCTTGGTAGGTGCAGGTCTGCTTGATGGCTATCTATAAGCTAGAGCGTGAACAGGGCCTAGTCATTGCCCAATAGGCAATGTTGAATCAGACTCCCATTTGAACTGTTCACCCAAGTACTAAGGCCTGCCACCCTAACTTACAGGACCCTGTCCTTCTTTAATGGTTACATGCCTAGGTCTGATGGATGTGGATTTCCTGTCAACCATAGGTGACAAGCTTGACATAAGGTCTTCCTGTACTGGACTGATGTACCCCCCCCCCCCCCTCCCCCGTCTTGGTTGACTTGGTTGTACCTAAAGTCTGAGTGACCAAAAACTGCAGCAACTTAATACCATTTATCAATTTCGATTCCAATCATAGCAGAGTCTTACATGCTTAGCCACCAACTTCATGGTTCAGTTTAATGCTTTGCATCAGGTTATCAAGACCAATACTCAAGGTCCCTGTCTCGTTTGAGATTGCTGGGCACCCTTACTGACCTGTTGGTCATGTGGCATCACCCTTACCTTAGGTCCTGTACTTAGACTAGTTCCTACTACTCTAGTAACAGCCAATAGTACATAGCCTACCAATTTTAATGTTGCATACATATACTCCTACTTGAGTAAATGGGTATCACTCAGATATCAAACAAATATTTTGATAACCCAACTGTCAACTGATACCAGGTATCAGTTTCCTCATACCATTACCTGTACTCATCCCTACTCTAAATTATGCAAGTGCCACAGACATAAAGCCAAGCTCTAAATTATAAAAGCCCAATCAGGACTCATCTGTCTGATACACTAGATTATTATAAATTTTAGTCTCCACAACTTGCCAAGTAGCACTGAACAGGCCCTATATCCCTACAGGTACACCCACAGTTGAACAGGACATTGGCTTCCTTGTATACCTATAGTCTATCTTGAGGGGACTATATGACAGGGGAAAGGTCATGTTATAAGCTAACCCTGATGCCATCTATCCCTTCTCCGATTACTGACCTCTGCAATAAAGACTTGACCTCCTTCTAGGTCCAAGGGTGTTCAGGTGATACACCTATACCCCAAGCCAGGTACTCAAGTACACAAGTTAAAGTCTAGTATAATCTCTAGGCTATTGGGGGGGAGAACTGATCATAATGAACTTTGAAAAGAGATTAAGGGACATCTCAGTTGTACATAGGCACATCCTCTACACTATAGGTCCTTCCCTGATACCTCATTTGAAAGACCCAACTGTTCCCAATGGGTATCCTATTAGTCGTACAATACTCTTCCTTCAACTTGGTATAGCTAACACTCTAAGCCCATGAATTTACTATCTGTGAAACCTATATATGCACTCATCCCTACTGAATTATGGGTACAGGGGAACCTCCATCAATTTGTTTAACATGGTTTCCCGTCATTGGCATAAAAACGAACATGACAACTACCACCTATCAAATCCAGAGATGGCAAAATATGAGAGTAGGTTAGTTACCTATATGAAAGTAGCCTCCTCTGAAATCCTTCGATTTCTCTCTGGAACTTCCTCGTGGCAGATCTTCTAGGGTTCGTAGGTGGGTTTTTAAGGAATCTATTACAACCTCTCATATATATGCACAAATGATCGATTCAAATCTTTGAGGAGATATAGAGGAGTTCGATTTGATCTTACCTGGTGGTTATTTGGATTCGAATTGAATTCAAATCATTTGGTTGAGAGTTCAAAAATATGGGGGTTATCCTGAGTTCAAATCCAGGTAGGAATTTGAATTAGTGTCACTTTGCACCCAGGTCCCTAAATTGCCTTTTATTTTCTATTTGGCCCTCTATAAGGTATTTTAGGTAAAACACTAGATATGTAACATAACAAATGTATCTTGGCCAATAAAAGGAAATAATAATAAATTAAAAAATTAAAAAAAAAACTAGGAGGAAAAATTGGTTAAGGGGTTGACAACTCTACCCCCCTTAAATAAATTTCGTCCTCGAAATTTAAGGAGCGGGTGATTTACTAGAGTAAATAGTCTAGAACAAGCTGCTATAAAAGAATTTCAATTGTTCATAAATCAATCTAATATGGCCTATCTATGATATTGTCAATATCTACTGAAAGTTCTCGCCAGCTGCTTCCTGTGGTGTTGTCGTATCCACCGCGTTCATGACGTAGGCTTGTCCTCCTTGTGCAGCTGGTAGTGGTGGTGCAGTCGCGTTCTTCTTCGGGCAGTCTCGAGATAAGTGCTAGTTGGATCCACAAGTGTAGCACAATCCTGACCATCTTCGGCAGTTTTCTTGGACGTGGCCTCTCTTTTTGCAGTACTGGCAGGTGGGAGCATCTTGGACTTGTTGTGGGGATGCTCGTGGTTGCTGTTGATACTGCTGTGTTGGGGTCTTCTCAAAAATGTTGGGGCATTTCGCTGGTGCTGACTGGTTGTTGCCTCCTCCGAATGCGTCTCGATTTCTCTTCGGCTTGCGATTCAGTTCTTCCTCTACAGCTTGGCGACCTCTAGAATCTCCTCGTAAGTGGCGGCTCGACTGGTGGCGATAGCTAGACGAATCTCGTGAGATAGTTCCTTCCGGAATCGTTGCGCCTTTTCTTCAGGGGTACTGACCAAGTTCTCTTCGAAGCGGCTGAGGCGAGAAAACTTCGATGTGTACTCGTCGACGGTGTGGTTGCCCTGCTCTAGGTGCTCGAATTGTTTAATTAACGCCTCTCGTGCTACGTATGGGTAGAACTTCCTCTTGTACAGTCGCTTGAACTCCTCCCAAGTCACATCTGGAGCAGAAAATTGGGGTTCGCCTTGGTACCACGTCCGCGTGATGTCGAAAAGCCGTCCACTGACTGACTCGTTCTTCAGGTCTTCTGGGATTCGAGCCATCTTCAGATACCTCTCCACGTTCTCTAGCCATTCATCAGCGTATACGATCCCCTCTGTCCCATAGAACGGTTTGGACCTAAAGTCCATGAAGTGCTTGGGATTTTTCGGACGCTGTCGTGGAGCATCTTGAATTTGAAGAACCTCTCTCAAAGTTTTACGAAACATGTTGGCCTACTGCTGGATGATCCCGAGGAGTGTGACATTGTCCGGTGCTGGTGGCGGAGGCAGAACATGTGCTGGATACATCGTCGACGGTGGGTGCATGGCAAATGCTGGATGCATTATTGGTGATGGGTGCATGGCTGGTACCAGACATGGAACTCCTGTCGGTAGGACAGATGCTAGTGGCAGACCGGGTACTGGTGGTGGAGTCTACGGAGGGAACTGTGGAGGTGGTGGAATATCGCCCCTGCGGAATCTAGAGAGCTGCGGCTGATTATCCATATGAGTGAGCTGGCCTCCTTGTGTTGATGGAGTCATGTACGTGAAAAAGCCTCATGTTGTCGGTAGAGTGTTCAATGCTGCATTGTTCCTGTCTTGAGAGTTCATCTTAATTGTAACAACAGGAAACACTTTAGCCGTTTGAAGAGATTTTCAAGCAAGATGCAAATCGAGGATTCAATAAAATCATGAAGAGAATTTCAACAGTATGTAAATCAAGGATTCAATGAAATCAAGGACTTAAGACCAATAATGAGTCAAGACATGTGGATGAGATCCTAAGTGTCTAATCCTATTTGTAGGCTCACGATGGTACAGTGACATAACCGAAGTGATTAACGTAGACCTGCATGGGCCACCAAAAAAACTTGTCACGACCTGCACCCGCTTTTCGGATACGAAATATGTCCAAGTCCAGCCTACGCCGAAGTGTCGGCGGTAGTACACTGTCTATACTCACAAGTCATTGAATCTCTAATCACGGGGAAATCTATATCTCATCCACAGAATAATCAAGACACAACAAGATCAGTAAATATCCATGAACTAAATAATAATGAATATAAACTGAATGTATCCAAAATCAATGTCACGTCCGGTGGACACAAATCCACTACCAGTAGACGGAAAATAGAGAAATACAAGAAATGAACCAACTGAGTACAATCTGCTAACCAAGTAATCTCAACTACAAAGCGCGTGATCTGAAGCTAACTCAATCCACTCATCTGCTTCTGACTCAATCTCGGCTAACCTGAGGAGATCATCAGGTCCTCAGAGGATATAGCAAGATACATAATATACATGCCTATCTAGCAGTTTTTTCATGCGCAAGAAATAAACAAGAAAGAACAAGAACAAGACCAATGACCACGAACACTAACACAAAACACGAACACTAGAACAACTACGTATATATGAACTGCCGGATGAACGAATACACGAGATCAATGGAAGAACCAAACCCTCGTCCCGAGTGTGGACTCTATGGTTTGAACTAAGCACTAACCCTAGTCCCGAGTGTGGACTCTCTGGCTAGCTCACGGCAAGACACCCTCATCCCGTGTGTGGACTCTCTGGTGTAATTGGTCAACCCTCATCCCGAGTGTGGACTCTCTGGTTTACCAATGATCACGACAAACACCTTCGTCCCATGTGTGGACTCTTTGGTGCACCAAACAACCCTCGTCCCGTGTGTGGACTCTCTGGTTGTGCAAAACGATAATCAAGGCTATGGCAGTTCACTACACGCACTCGTTCTATGACCCGACTCAAGTAAAGTACCGGTGAGAACTCCAAGCATGAGACACAAGGCCAAACAAGAAACACTGCTATAACAATAAAGACAAGTCCATAGAAAATAACACAAAAAAGTACATGTCCATAAATGATCCAAGACAGTAAAATGAAAGGAACAACATGTAAGTAAAATTGTAGAGGGAGGCAAGGTATACTTGCCTTAGGTCCTAAGCTGCTGGCGCGGGCCGAGTGTCCGTACCGAGATCCAAGTAACATGTTGTATGAATCAATACATTAATAAGCTATATGCATATACTTAATTTCTAGGTCCTATATTTGTTCTCTTATCCTATCTTTATTTGAATGCATCACTTCCTCCTTGTCTACCCATATACAGCCATATGTACATTCCTATTTATATTGTTTTGATCAAGAGACCTTCATCTATGTTGTACACTACTATATGTAAGATACTCACCTACTCTTCCAGGCATTCATAACACCTAATAGGTTTTCTCCCTAACAACCCTACTGAATGTAATGTTGACTTAACCCCCAACTGGTTTACCCAATTAACAAGGACCAATGATCAAATATCATGGGTCATTACCATGGACTGCTACTGCAGGCACAATCCTGTTCAAAACAGATACATTCTCTGGCAACTATTAGACAATCCAACACTAAGACCTCACATACACATATTCAACCCTTACTCCTCTAACAGTCTATATATGTACAAATATCCTCACATGCATACAGGTATACACCAGGTTCACTCTAGTACCCATGTAACCTGAGCTCTACATTTTCCTTACACCTCACTCTGTTATCCCAGCATACTTAACCTACTGCTTTATCAGTAGTCAAACGGTCTCATATGTGTGGCTCCTTCTGAGCAAAGTAGTCAGTTTAGCAAAAGTATTGCTTCACAGCAATGGAACTTTGATCTCGAGTCACAGGTTACTTTACCTGGATCAAATAATAATACCCACAAAATCAAAACAACTACAGCTGTGACTGTCTTTCAATTTGTTAGCAAACTAAAAAGATGGTCCCGGTAAACTGGTTTAACCTTCCAGGATGAGGTTTGAGACCATAAGGCTAAGCTTACCCCCTATCAGTTATATGATACATGTCTTATGCAACCAGTCCTGTGAAACCAGTCTATTGACATGCCTCTAGATATGTTCAGGGTGTATGGTGGTCACAGAACATGTGACCAGGAAATGATACAACTATGAATGGAATGGTGTCTCTATACTACCAAGTGAATTGAGCCTATACTGAGAACAGCAGTCCTTGTCTAATTGCAAAGTACCTACTTGGGGGCATGGTCTATACTAGCCAGGCCATCTGTGCCCTTTCAGTATCATGGGTGAAATGAAGATCTAATATCCTGGAAAGTCTCACTGGTTCACCTAATGGATATAGGGACAATTGAATAGGCCATATCTTTATCTGTAACAGTATGGTTTTCAAATATCAGGAATTGGGATTCTCCTCCATTAGGTCCCTGTGTAATAAAGTTCAATAGCTTATTAAGGCACACAAGCCACTCCTTGGCAGGTGCAGGTCTGCTTGATGGCTATCTATAAGCTAGAGCGTGAACAGGGCCTAGGTATTGCCCAATAGGCAATGTTGAATCAGACTCCCATTTGAACTGTTCACCCAAGTACTAAGGCCTGCCACCCTAACTTACAGGACCCTGTCCTTCCTTAATGGTTACATGCCTAGGTCTGATGGATGTAGATTTCCTGTCAACCATAGGTGACAAGCTTGACATAAGGTCTTCCTATACTGGACTGATGTACCCCCCCCCCCCCCCGTCTTGGTTGACTTGGCTGTACCTAAAGACTGAGTGACCAAAAACTATAGCAACTTAATATCATTTATCAATTTCGATTCCAATCATAGCAGAGTCTTACATGCTTAGCCACCAACTTCATGGTTCAGTTTAATGCTTTGTATCAGGTTATCAGGACCAATACTCAAGGTCCCTGTCTCGTTTAAGATTGCTGGGCACCCTTACTGACCTGTTGGTCATGTGGCATCACCCTTCCCTTAGGTCCTGTACTTAGACTAGTTCCTACTACTCTAGTAACAGCCAATAGTATACAGCCTACCAATTTTAATGTTGCATACATATACTCCACCTTGAGTAAATGGGTAGCACTCTGTTATCAAACAAATATTTTGATAACCCAACTGTCAACTGATACCAGGTATCAGTTTCCTCATACCATTACCTGTACTCATCCCTACTCTAAATTATGCAAGTGCCACAGACATGAAGCCAAGCTCTAAATTATAAAATCCCAATCAGGACTCATCTGTCTGATCCACTAGATTATTATAGATTTTAGTCTCCACAACTTGCCGAGTAGCACTGAACAGGCCTTACAACCCTACAGGTACACCCACAGTTGAACAGGACATTGGCTTCCTTGTATACCTATAGTCTATCTTGAGGGGACTATATGACAGGGGAAAGGTCATGCTATAAGCTAACCCTGATGCCATATATCCCTTCTCCGATTACTGACCTCTGCATTAAAGACTTGACCTCCTTCTAGGTCCCATGGTGTTCAGGTGATACATCTATACCCCAAGCCAGGTACTCAAGTACATAAGTTAAAGTCTAGTATAATCTCTAGGCTATTGGGGGGGAAGAACTGATCATAATGAACTCTGAAAAGAGATTAAGGGACATCTCAGTTGTACATAGGCACATCCTCTACACCATAGGTCCTTCCCTGATACCTCATTTGAAAGACCCAACTGTTCCCAATGGGTATCCTATTAGTCGTACAATACTCTCCCTTCAACTTGGTATAGCTAACACTCTAAGCCCATGAATTTACTATCTGTGAAACCTATATATGCACTCATCCCTACTGAATTATGGGTACAGGGGAACCTCCATCAATTTGTTTAACAGGGTTTCCCGTCATTGGCATAAAAACGAACAGGACAACTACCACCTATCAAATCCAGAGATGGCAAAATATGAGAGTAGGTTAGTTACCTATATGAAAGCAGACTCCTCTGAAATCCTTCGATTTCTCTCTGGAACTTCCTCGTGGCAGAGCTTCTAGGGTTCGTAGGTGGGTTTTTGAGGAATCTGTTACAACCTCTCATATATATGCACAAATGATCGATTCAAATCTTTGAGGAGCTATAGAGGAGTTCGATTTGATCTTACCTGGTGGTTATTTGAATTCGAATTGAATTCAAATCATTTGGTTGAAAGTTCAAAAATATGGGGGTTATCCTGAGTTCAAATCCAGGTAGGAATTTGAATTAGTGTCACTTTGCACCTAGGTCCCTAAATTGCCTTTTATTTCCTATTTGGCCCTCTATAAGGTATTTTAGGTAAAACACTAGATATGTAACATAACAAATGTATCTTGGCCAATAAAAGGAAATAATAATGAATAAAAAAATATAAATAAATAAAACTAGGAGGAAAAAATAGTTAAGGGGTTGACAGTTGACCAAGGCTTTACGAATAGAAGATAGTAGGATAGACTGTATAAGCAAGAACACCAGGTAAGGTTTGATTCTCATAGAACTCGAACTACTAGTGCCTCCTTTCAAAAATCTTGCGTACTTGTATTTGACTATCTTGACCAACGCTGCAATTACAGCCTAGTTTTGCAAGCTCACTCTGTTCTCGAGCTTGATTCAAGACATGTGTTTAGTGGGGACGCCTGCTAACATATTGTCTAATCAGAATTATTGTATTACGGTCTGATCAACCATGATGCAATTGGTTCGCTCTTTATTTAATTACACTACGTGGATTGAAATATATAGGTATCTAGGATCTCATCCGCGACTGCTTTGACAGATTCCTCTTGAATTATACGTTCGTCTTTGGATCACGTGATTGTATCGAGTAACATCTTTCTTGAACTCTTTATTGTTTTTGTCTTTCACAGATTTAGAAAGACAGAAGCTCGTAATTGATAGATAGAGAGTATTTCCATGGCTATGATAGTTGTATATACAAGTGTAGCTACCATCAGCCAGCTCTGTGACTGGAACCTTGCCTTGAGTTACTCGTTCTTCCTTTGATACTAAACCTACTATCTTGATCTTCTGGTCATTGGAGTCCGAGAATGATTAAGATCTTTTCCCTTGACCAAAACGCCAACCTAGGAGACTACCTATTCTCCAGAGACCAAAAGTTGTGAGCCTCTAATTATTTGTCAAAGCTTGCTTTAACTACAGCCTTGTGACAATAGTCTACCAGGTTTGACCCCAACAGAAAATCATGACTCAGTTGCTAGAAATCTTGTGCCTTAGAGTTGGTTACCCCGTCGATAACTCTAGTATACTATAGACGAGTAGATCATCCTATTTTGTTGACCACGTGTCATTGTACACACTCGTTCTCTATTTATTGAGGAACGATCCTTGATTCGACTTATATCTACCGTATCCCGATATGTCGTGCCTTATTCCCTATTAACAAAGAGTCGAGGTACAATATACGGCCTTGGGAATTCTTCTAACCTCATTATTCCTAAAACCCTGTCCCAGCTTCTAAGGTGGGTAGACTATAAGCCTTCTAAATTTTGGGATATGCGAGGATTACCTATTGTTGAGAATAATTTTCATTAGGATGATTATTAGTGCCCCGTGGACTCCCACTTTTCATTTAGATTATTTTGTGTCCCCAACCGTGTCATTAATAATCGGGGCACGAGACCAGTTGTTACCTACCAACAAATTTTATATGCAAGATCTAGACGAGCCCACCTTCATCTAGGTATATCATGTCCTACTCAAACACGTCTCCTTGCACTCTAATTTTATGGTACGACTTTCAGGTAAAAAGGACTAGCTGTAACCCTTACCGTAATACCGGTATACTTCCCGACTCCAATTAGAGACTCAACCTCGACCCAAACCATTCAACCCAACATATGGTGGTGATCTACTTGAAATCTACTACGCCCCTGTTACTAGTGTGCCACTCAATTGTGTCTTCTCGTGCTACTTAAACACAAAAGTCACTGAAGGCACATTTTTGGGCTTTAAAGATCTAGAAAATCAATCTGACAGGCAACTAGCTCAACCATTTGGGTGGGAACCTATTCTAGGTTACCCTAACCTAGTAGAAATAGTTCTATCATTAGGACCTAGTCCAGTCAACATAGATTAAAATTCAGGGTTCACCCAACCAATGATTGAGGTCCGATTAAGGAACCCAATAAAACCCATCCATACGTATCATCGTATTTGGACTATAAAACTGAACTTTTTGTAATAGGTCCCTATACCTATTATATAGTCTCCCTCTCTTAGAACGAGAAGTCATTCGTAACCAATATTCTATCTACCTGGAAGTCGCGATACGAACTTGTATTGCACTTTATCCCTTGCTCGTGTGGTTAAATAATCACGGAAAAGATCACAATCTTGATTTCTCCAATTTTTGTTCTATTATGGAAATTGATTTAAAATTTGAGAACATAACTCCTGTATTGCACGGATGGCAAGCTCCTCTAAGAACGAAGGGTTCTTTGATCTAGCAAGTGACTGGACTAGAGTAGCCCACTCTAGCAAATAAGTCAATGGTTCGTAGACTCTCATCCTATCTGCATCATTGGATACCCTCTACCATTTTTGAAACTCATAATTGCCTTCGATTATTCATACTTATCTCCATGTCCTTCCTATTTCAGAGCGACGTATGGTCATTAGAATTTACCAATATTTCTTAGCGACCTGTGTAAGTTTGTTGCTGGTTAAACTTTGGATTGCTTGATAGATAGGAGAGGTACAGGTGCCATATAAAGTAGATATCTACGGGTAGAAATTTATTTTAGCAATTAGTTGGAAGATTATAAAGTTTAGCGACATGAGAATTGAGGGAGCAGTGTGACCAAAGGTGGGTAGAAGTCCTCGGAGTTTCGAAATTACAAAATGGCTAGGAGGAGGATATATACTATTTTCGAGGAATTAAAATTCAAAGAGATTAAGGTAATGGTAGATTTTCTTGCTGAATTTAAGGAATAGTTATGAATTAGAATTTCGAGGACGAAATTATTTTTAAGGTGGGTAGATTTGTAACCCTCTTCCCGAAATTTTGAATTTTATTATAAATAGTTATTTAGTTAGTTTTTACGGTAGATGATTTTATCCATGGTTGAGTTTTGAAGTACCAGACGACTAGGAATCATGGTTGTAGCATTTGGGTTCCTAAAATTTATTTTCTATTTTTGGAGATTTTTTTTTATTTTTATTTTAGTTAGAATCAATTAATTACTAGGATGACGATTAGGGATCGTAAGATTTTTACCTAAGTCTATAAGTTAGATATAGGGATATTAGGTTTTCTATAGTCTCTGGGGCCCCTAGATAGTCCCTAGTATGATATTTCATCATTTTAGAATTTTTGGGATTTATGAAGATTTTTTTGATAATTTTTATATATGGTTTCATTATTTTCTTAAGCTTCTAGGAATTTCTATGAAGGCACCCGAGAGTATTTTTTGAGGTTAAAGTATTTATTTAGGCTCTAGAACCCCTAAAATATTTTCTATATTTTTCTAGGAATGTTAGAAATTTTCTGGAATTTATTTGGAATTTTTAGGAATTTTTTTTTTATTTTTATTTAATTTTCTGTTATTAAAAAATCCATTTTTTAAAAATATACCCAGTCAGCCTTGGGGGGGGCCCACCCGTCAGCCGCTGAAGCGGAGAGGGCGAGCCCACGTGGCAGTGTAAGGGGGGGTGTAGGGCTCGGTCTCCGAGCCGTTTTTGATTAGTCCGAGTCGAACTCGGATTAAGCCGCCCAAGCCGCTCCATTATGGCCATCAGATCTGGGCGGGAGGCAGCAGATGCTGCCACGTGTCCCGCCCAGTCGTTCAGAGCCAGCCGCCGACTCCCAAATTCCCTATATATATTAATAGGTTTTTTTTCCGAAACCCTAATTTATATTCAGCAGCTTTGTGGGAGAGTTCGGGAGGGATCTTCGACTTCGCAGAGCGATTGCCGTTGATCTAGACATCCTTTTTGCGCGCCGTTTTTTTGTTGGAAGCGTATTGAGGTTAGGTTTCTGATTATATAATTTATTTTCTGGTATTTTGTCCTCGAATTTCTGAATAATTATTTGAGTGTCGGTTGTCCAAAAATTTACACGTCGCACAGTTTTCGAGATTCCGAGCGATCCCGAACTCCGTTTTGCGATCTGTTTGAAGTTTTGGAAAGCTGACACAGAGCCCTAAAACATATAATTTTTCCAAAAATTTAGAGTTTCATCTAGTATTTTATTTTGTTTATAGAAATCAGATTTGGTCAATGGTTCATCGATTTGGTCATGGTTAGCCATAATGGCGATAACTTTTGACCAAAGCGTGATTTTGCGACACGGTCGATTCCAGTGCACTCATGGCGCTGAATCTATCATGTTGCACACTCAAAATTAGAATTCACAATGTTTGACTAGTTAGTCAATAGCATGTCTCGGTTTGCGTGCTACGAGTCCCGAATTGGGAACCGTGAATTTTCTTGGCCAAATTTTTGTGTGTAGATTGTTATTTCAGAATTAAATAGGTTAAAATAGGATTTTAGGTGATTTATTCCAGAATTAGAATAGTATTAATTGATGTAACCCATTAGCCACTTTCTAGGATTTTTAGAGTGGGAATCGTTGATCTAACTTGTGGTTTTTATGTGACGGGGTAGATCGGACTACGACATCTTGACTTGTAACTTTATCATCTATCGGAGCAGGCAAGAATCACTATGACCTATGTTTCCTTTATTTTATACTGCATGTATCTTCGTGTCGTCTTTTCACTACTACTTCCTTTTGGTTCATGATTGTCATTGCTCATGATTAATATTGTGCACGAGAGTTAGAATCGTTAGGATATATACATGTTCATCTTTTACTCATTGTTTTCTATTGTTTACAGTTTATCGTATTGCTAATGTTTTTCATAATGGACATGTATTGTGAGTGAGTCGGGCGGGGGAATACAACAAGTAAGCATGTGGTCAACGAATTGAATACAGACCCCCTATATATTGATTGCATAATATCAGTCATGCACCACACGTATGACTGACGAATATCCCAAGCCGTCTACATGCTGAACGTTGGTATTCTAAAACACACAGTACACGTGACTTAATTATTGTTACTCTATTGTCTATTGTTCTTCTTTCGTCAAGTCTACATTCTTGTCGTCATAATGTCTTAGTGGTATGTCAAGTCTACCTTTACATTGTTATCATGTCTCAAATGTACTTTCTTATCATGTAATGTCATGCCTATACTTATCTTCAGTTAAATTCATTTTATCTTTCCTTCATGCTTATATACTATATTGTGTAATGTAGTGTTATGGTGATCTTGCTCCAATCCTGACTGGATAACTATTTTTCATCTTTAGATGACGAGATTTGCCCCGAGGTCTACGGTGAGTATGTTGGAGACACTGATGTCACTGGCATACCCGGTTCCAGCACTGATGCGAATTAGCATAGTTTCTTCCTTATGGATTCGCATTAGTTAGTAGTTATAGTTATGGAGTTTAGTTTTCTATTTTATTTTCTGCTATCCGGGTTTGTTCCCGAGACTTTCTGAGTTGTAGTGGATTTTTCCTACTTATAATATTGAGACTATTGGATTTTTTAGTGATTGTTGCTGGCTTAGTTGTGGATGATATATATGCATGTTGTGCTTGTTGTGGACCATTGTTATCATAGACAGCATACTACCACCGATGCTGTGGCGTAGGCTGGACTTGGCCACGTACTCGTATCCCAAAATTGGGAGCGGGTCGTGACAAGTTTTTATGGTGGCCCATGCAGGTCCAATTTTGCAAAAGACTGCGAACTCGTGGTAGTGCTTAAGTTAGCTGTACTACCACGAGCCTGTGAATAGATTTGAAGTTAGGAGGTTATATCATCCACAAATAGGACTTCTAACCTTATGAGTCTATTTTATCTTAGTGTCTCTTAATTTGCATCTTGCTTGATTCTGTCCGTGATTTTTAAGATATGTTTGTATCTGCCGTTCTAACCATATCCTTTCTTTTCTTTTAGTTCGCAATGGTTGAGACAAGGCGCAGTGCGATCCGTAAGGGGAAAAGGGTAGCTAACCCTTATGCTACTCCCAAACCCGAGGGATCGACAGTAGAGAGTACCGAGTTCGTAGAGCCTTCTAACCATCAACAAGATAGGGTTAGTGCTAAAGATCTTCCACCACCACCACCAACAGTCCCAACCCAAGGAGTAACTATGGATGGAGCTCAAATCCTTACGATACTCCAAGGCATGATGGAGACTCAGCAGAGACATGCAGATGTCCTAGAAAGGAGCGTAGAAACACGACAAGATCGTGTAGGTACTATTGATGGGTTTTGCAAGATGAACCCACCTCCCTTTACTGGCTCGGAGAAACCCATAGAAGTCACCAACTGGCTAGTGGAGATAGAGACACTACTAGAGGCATCGGAGCTGCCACCGGAGAAATGGATAAAAGCAGTGAAGTTGCAGCTCAAGGACAATGCACATCATTGGTGGACAGCACAAGAAAGATGGTTGGGCAAGAATGTGTTATGGGAAGAGTTTACGGACCTCTTCAATACCATGTTCTTCCCCACCACTGTTCGAAAGGAGCTGCGGGATCAGTTCATACGGCTAGAGCAGGGGAGTATGACAGTGGACGAATATGATGCAGAATTTAGTCGCTTGAGTCGTTTTGCTCCTACTCCTGTATGTAGCGCGCCCCGCTTTCGATAGGCGACGGAACTTCATAATATGCTAGCGCCGAGTCAGATCGACCGGGAACTTAGATGGCCATCTGACTCGATCGCTAAGCTTGGTAAACGTTAACGCCTTGCGGCATCGATTCAATTCGATTTGGACGGAAGATACGAGAATCGATCCAACTAATGGAACGACTTCTGTTGGAACAAGTCCTAGATGCAGCGGGCTGCGTCTCGGTGCGCGAGCTCTCTATAAGAGTCCCTTCGACGGGACCGGACCGCTGTATGGTTTTCTTGGAGCTTTGCCGCTGGGCTTGATTGAAGTGCTTTCGCGTCGTTTTCAAGGATACAATTACAATTTCGATGCAAGGGGGGAAGAAGGAAATCTAACAAAGTGTTGATGCGTTGCAGGAGCTCGCGTAACTAAGGATTGACGTTGCGTTGCGCTTCGACGACCTGCACGAAGCCAAGTAATCGGTGGGTGATTCGGCCTTCTTTTCCATTCTGTCCCGCAAACTTAATCCTTGCTTCGAATCCATTCAAATCGAACGATGCCAAGTTAATTGCATGCCAATCCACTAAGTCAAGAACTCGGGAAAAACGTATCGATTTACAAATACAAGTTTTTCACATAAACTGAAAAGTTTAAGGTTTACAGAAAAAGATAGACTATTTCAAGTGCTGCAAAATATTATGAAACGGCGATTGTGGGTTATGATGCCTCGGACAATTTGGTGCCTGTGGGACGCTAAATCACGAGTACGACTTGGGGAAAAATAAATCGTTGCATAAGTTGGGGAAATGATAATGCCGTTCAATACTGTCCGCGCTATACAAAACTGTTGCATATGTTAAACTGTTCACGCATGGCATGGTCATGGACAGCTTATGCACAAGTTGATATTTTTCCTCGAATCGATATCCGGGGCATCGGAATCGAATCGGCCTAGGGGGAATGAATAATCGTGCTTCGGCACCGATGCATTGCGGGACCGTCAGTCAGGCTTGCAACCTAGACTGAGCGGGCCGAAATGCCGTTGAGATAGTCCCACGTGATGTGTAACATCAATGACCGCATATAAGATAGTAGCATGCTTACCTATTGTCTTATGCAGGGTAAATATTATCTCTGTTTTCATGCAGGGACGAGCACGGCCGTGGTAAGAAATATGACAATTGCTATGTTAAACTGTATGCTTTATTACGCAAAGAATGGCTATCGAATATGAACTGAATTCATTTAGTTCTAATAGAAAGACAACTCTAAAGCATGCCTACCCTAACAATCAGATTCGGTTTAGACGAGTGGGTTCGTCTCGTCCACTTAGCAAGTGTGCTAATCCCATTCCCCCAATTTCCCAGGTGCGACGGGCGCGCCCAACTAAACTGGAACTGAAGTGCGGAAAGGTGTTTTGAAGCTCTTCCTATGCAGAAGTATTTTGGAAGCCAATTCAAGTCGACGGCTTTGTATAAAGGGGCGAATGTATGGGACGGCAAGCGTAGTTCAGGCAACTTGTCGAATGTATCTTCTTTCTGTTTTCAATCAATGTAGCCGCAACGGCATCCAATGTAAATTACGACTTGTACTTCGTTGCAAGCTATGAATAAAAAGCATTTCTATCTTCCTATACTGCATCTTATATTCTGATGTGAATTGTGAAGTTTTGACTTGGCGTATTAATATCAAAAATAAAAGATAACCATTTGAGAACTTGTCATCTTGCCTTGCACGAGCGCAACTCCAGGCTCGTGCGGCATCACGCCTTAGCGAGGACGATCGAATCGGCAAAGTAACACCGGGGATGAACGGTTGTCGACTCGGGGCATGACAAATTGGTATCAGAGCCCAGTTATGTTTCCTCGGATTTGCGAAAGATGTTTCATTATTGGAATGTCCGTTGCGATGGCTTGATTGAATGCTTGTCGGCATGCTGCGTGAAATACAAGTTCCATACAGGTAAGCCCGTAGATATTTTTGAAAAATACTAACGGGTTTACTCTGTTTTGTAGGAATGACTAAGAAAAAGAATAATACCACCCCAACCCAAACTGTAGATAGTACGTCGAGCACAAAAAGTACTGAGCCTAGCGAGACGACTATGCAGAAGATGCTACAGTTGATGGAACTGCAGCAGCAGCAGCTTCAGACCCAAATTAAAGCCCAATTTGAGGCGCAACAAAAACAGATGAATGCCCTGACTCAGATAGTCAGCAGAATGGCAGGCAACACGAAGACGATGGACGAAGGGCCCGAGGGAAACCAAGGCGACCAAGAAGAAAACGAGGAAGAATAGACTCAACCGCAAATGACAGATTCTTCTTCCTTGTTCAAGGCAAAGGAGTTTCGCAAGATGAACCCACCAAAGTTCAACGGCAGAGCGGAGCCCGATGTGATCGTAGGATGGCTCGCGGAGATGGAGGACCTGTTTAATCTGCTTAGCATTGAAGGGTCCCAGCGGGTAACTTGTGCGGCGTTGCTGCTGCAACTGAGGGCGTACGACTGGTGGGCTGCTAAAAAGCAGGAGATCTATGAAGCTGATACAGACGCCACGATCTCCTGGAAAATATTCAAGGAAGCCTTCCTCGAACAGTACGTTCCTCGCGCCGTCCGTCAACAAAAAGAAGACGAGTTCATGATGCTGCGACAGAGAAATATGTCTGTCGACGATTATGATTCGAGCTTCTCAAAGCTGGCGAAGTTTGCCGGCGCCTTTCTGCCCAACAAGGAAGCCTGGTGTGAACGCTTCCAACAGGGCCTAAATGATGAACTGCGAAGGGACGTCGTGAATCAAAGGTGCCGAACATACCGTGAATCCTATAATGCCGCTCTTAATAGTGAGCGCATCTTTGGCCATATGTCGAGTAGAGGCATCCGCAACCACTTCAACAAGCGTCCTAACGACGCCGGCGCCGGAGGATCGGGAATAACAAAGCCTCCGAACAGATTCGATGATCGAGGCCATGGCAGTCAACATTGCACCAGGTGCGGTAGGCGTGGGCACCGAACCGTCGACTGCGTCACGAGATCTTGCTATAAGTGTGGCGAGGTAGGCCATATAGTTACATATTGCCCGCACAAAGGTCAGAATCAACATAACCCGCCGAGGAACGTCCCGAATCCTCATAAAGTGCCGACACTGCAAGGCGCGAATGCGGTGCCCGTCAACCAACAAAACCAACGCCACGGAGCTCAAGGCCGAGTTTATGCCTTAACTCGGGACGAGGCGTTTGCGTCCAATACTGTTGTAACAGTTATATTACTCTACAAAAGTATACCTGCTCGAGTATTATTCGATTCGGGTGCGACGCATAGCTTTATATCTGCTGATTTTGTGAAAGAAAATAAAATAACAATGCAATCACTAGATACAAATATTAGCGTTAGCACTCCGTCGAGAGTCGATATGCCTGCGAATTTTATTTGTAGGGATGGCCACATTTGTATTGGAGGCAGATATCTATCCTTGGACGCCGTCGTACTAGACATAAAAGATTACGACATAATCCTGGGCATGGATTGGTTGGGCGCTTGTCGTGCAACGATCGAGTACGCGGAGAAGAGAGTGGTGTTTCGTCTTCCTGGCGAGACAGAGTTCTCATATTCGTACGGTGCGGCCTCGAAGACGACGATGATGGTATCGGCAATCTCGGCAAGGCGTATGCTGTATTCCGACTGCGCGAGATACTTGGCATCTGTTCGAGACACGCGGACGGATAATACAAAAACAATGCAAACTGACGTTGTGGCAGAATTTCCCGACATTTTTCCTGACGAGATGCCTGGAATACCGCCGGATCGAGAAATTAAATTCAGCATCGACACCTTTCCGGATACACGACCGATATCAAAGGCGCCTTACCGAATGGCTCCAGCAGAACTGAAGGAGCTGAAGGTGCAATTATAAGAGTTGCTAGACCGCGGATTTATTCGCCCTAGCGTCTCTCCGTGGGGAGCTCCCGTACTGTTCGTGAAGAAGAAAGATGGGTCGTTGCGGCTATGCATCGACTATCGGGAACTCAACAAGGCGACCGTGCGGAACAAGTATCCTTTGCCACGAATCGACGACTTGTTTGATCAACTGCAAGGCGCGTCTGTATTTTCAAAAATTGATCTTCGTTCAGGCTATCATCAACTGAAGATCAAGTCCGACGACGTATCGAAGTCTGCCTTTCGTACTCGATATGGTCACTACGAATTCCTCGTCATGCCGTTCGGTTTGACGAATGCCCCGGCCGCTTTCATGGATCTGATGAACCGAGTCTTCCGACCTCAAATAGATAAATTTGTAGTCGTATTCATCGACGATATCCTTGTCTACTCAAGGAATCGGGAAGAGCACGCGAAACATTTGAAGACGGTGCTGCAGATTCTGCGTGAAAACAAATTGTACGCCAAGTAGAGTAAGTGCGAGTTCTGGATGCGTAGCGTGACATTCCTCGGGCACGTAATCTCTGCCGAAGGTGTCGCGGTGGACCCAAAGAAGATTGATGCGGTGGTGGATTGGAAATGACCTGCCTCAGCTAGCGACATTCGGAGTTTCCTTGGCTTAGCGGGCTACTACCGTAGGTTCGTACGAAGCTTTTCAAAACTAGCGTCGCCTCTGACTCGCCTCACCCAGAAGGGAGTAGTATTTGAATGGAGCGACGACTGTGAATCCAGCTTTCAAGAGTTGAAGCAACGGCTCGTCTCAGCTCCAATCCTTGTACTTCCAGACGGTCCCGAAGGCTTTCAGATATTCAGCGACGCGTCGGGAACTGGCCTCGGGTGCGTACTCATGCAGAGAGACAAAGTCATCTCCTACGCTTCACGGCAGTTGAAGCAGCACGAGAAAAATTACCCGACGTACGACTTAGAATTGGCGGCGATCGTCTTTGTACTGAAGTTATGGCGGCACTATCTCTATGGTGTAGCATGCAGAATCTACACAGATCATAAAAGCCTGAAGTACTTGTTCACGTAACGAGAACTCAACCTACGACAGCGACGATGGCTCGAACTCATAAAAGATTACGAGCTAACGATCGAGTACACGCTGGGCAAGGGAAACGTGGTGGCCGACGCACTCAGCAGAATGTTTATGGGAACACTAACCATAAACAAGGAAATACGGCGAGACCTTGAAACGATGGGTATCGAACTCGGAATTGAGTATCGACACCTGCACCTAGCGCAGCTGAAGTTAGGATCGAGCCTACTTAGCAAGATAAAGACCGCACAGGAGGACGACTCATTCCTGAAGAAAATGCGCAAGCTGATTTCAACAGGAAGGGCGACTGACTTTGCGGAAGGCGGAGACGGGACGATGCGACTAAAGGGAAGGCTCTGCATTCCTGAAACTGCCGAACTCAGAAAAGAACTTCTGACGGAGGCGCATTATGCGAAGTACTCGTTACATCCTGGAAGCACCAAGATGTACAAGGACTTGCGCACAAACTTTTGGTGGCACGGCATGAAGAAGGACGTGGCTACGTTCGTATCGCAATGCATGGCGTGTCAGCAGGTGAAGGCGGAACACCAGAGGCCCGGCGGCGAGCTGCAGAACATCGCCATTCCCGAGTGGAAGTGGGACAACATCTCGATGGATTTCATTGTGGGATTTTCGAAGACGCCGCGGAGGAATGATGCGATTTGGGTCATTGTTGATAGATTGACCAAGTCGGCTCACTTTATCGCAATCAAAGTAGGATGGAGCGTCGATCGGTTAGCGCAAATCTACGTCGATGAGATTGTTCGACTGCACGAGGTGCTGGCCTCAATAATTTCGGACAGAGACGGGCGATTCCTATCACGTTTCTGGATGAGCCTCCAAGCGGCGATGGGGACCAAACTGAACTTTAGCTCGGCATACCATCCCCAAACAGACGGTCAGACGGAGAGGGTCAACCAGATCTTAGAAGACATGCTGCGTCTGTGTGCGATCGACCTAAAGACTAGTTGGGATACGCATTTGCCGCTTGCGGAGTTTGCGTATAACAACAGTTATCAGTCGAGCATTCAGATGGCTCCATACGAAGTGCTCTATGGGAGGAAGTGTCGTTCGTCGATATGCTGGGATAAAGTCGGAGAGCGACAGGTGCTTGGACCGGAACTGGTGGAGCAGGCCGTTGAAAAGGTTCGCTTGATTCGAGATAGACTCCGCATCGCGCAAAGTCGACAAAAGAGCTACGCAAATCTTCGTCGACGACCGCTAGAGTTCTTGGCCAGGGACCATGTATTTCTGAAAGTGACGTCCATGCGCGGAGTGATGAGGTTCGGCGTTAAAGGCAAATTGAGCCCGAGATTTGTAGGCCCCTTCGAGATCATTGAGCGAGTTACGACGGTTGCTTATCGGATCGCACTACCTCCTGCCTTAGCCGATGTGCACGATGTTTTCCACGTTTCACAACATCGAAAATACGTGCACGATCCAAGTCATGTGGTTAGATTCGATCAGTTGGAGCTACGTACTGACTTGTCTTACTCGGAGGAGCCCATTCAAATCTTGGACCGCAAGGAAAAGGTGCTACGAAACCGGTCGATGTCCTTGGTCCGCGTGCTTTGGCGGAACCATACGGTCGAGGAGTCGACATGGGAGATGGAGACGGAGATGAAGGAGAAGTACCCTGCGTTGTTCGTCTAAATTAAGGTCCGACCCTTGTTCTTAAGTTTCGGGACGAAACTTTTTCTTGGTGGTATATTATGTAGCGCCCCGCTTTCGATAGGCGACGGAACTTCATAATATGCTAGCGCCGAGTCAGATCGGCCGGGAACTTAGATGGCCATCTGACTCGATCGCTAAGCTTGGTAAACGTTAACGCCTTGCGGCATCGATTCAATTCAATTTGGACGGAAGATACGAGAATCGATCCAACTAATGGAACGACTTCTGTTGGAACAAGTCCTAGATGCAGCGGGCTGCGTCTCGGCGCACGAGCTCTTTGTAAGAGTCCCTTCGACGGGACCGGACCGCTGTATGGTTTTCTTGGAGCTTTGCCGCTGGGCTTGATTGAAGTACTTTCGCATCGTTTTCAAGGATGCAATTACAATTTCGATGCAAGGGGGGAAGAAGGAAATCTAACAAAGTGTTGATGCATTGCAGGAGCTCGCGTAACTAAGGATTGACGTTGCGTTGCGCTTCGACGACCTGCACGAAGCCAAGTAATCGGTGGGTGATTCGGCCTTCTTTTCCATTCTGTCCTGCAAACTTAATCCTTGCTTCGAATCCATTCAAATCGAACGATGCCAAGTTAATTGCATGCCAATCCACTAAGTCAAGAACTCGGGAAAAACGTATCGATTTACAAATACAAGTTTTTCACATAAACCGAAAAGTTTAAGGTTTACAGAAAAAGATAGACTATTTCAAGTGCTGCAAAATATTATGAAACGACGATTGTGGGTTATGATGCCTCGGACAATTTGGTGCCTGTGGGACGCTAAATCGCGAGTACGACTTGGGGAAAAATGAATCGTTGCATAAGTTGGAGGAAATGATAATGCCGTTCAATACTGTCCGTGCTATACAAAACTGTTGCATATGTTAAACTGTTCACGCATTGGCATGGTCATGGACAGCTTGTGCACAAGTTGATATTTTTCCTCGAATCGATATCCGGGGCATCGGAATCGAATCGGCCTAGGGGGAATGAATAATCGTGCTTCGGCACCGATGCATTGCGGGACCGTCAGTCAGGCTTGCAACCTAGACTGAGCGGACCGAAATGCCGTTGAGATAGTCCCACGTGATGTGTAACATCAATGACCGTATATAAGATAGTAGCATGCTTACCTATTGTCTTATACAGGGTAAATATTATCTCTGTTTTCATGCAGGGACGAGCACGACCGTGGTAAGAAATATGACAATTGCTATGTTAAACTGTATGCTTTATTACGCAAAGAATGGCTATCGAATATGAACTGAATTCATTTAGTTCTAATAGAAAGACAACTCTAAAGCATGCCTACCCTAACAATCAGAGTCGGTTTAGACGAGTGGGTTCGTCTCGTCCACTTAGCAAGTGTGCTAATCCCATTCCCCCAATTCCCCAGGTGCGACGGACGCGTCCAACTAAACTGGAACTGAAGTGCGGAGAGGCATTTTGAAGCTCTTCCTATGCAGAAGTATTTTGGAAGCCAATTCAAGTCGACGGCTTTGTATAAAGGGGCGAATGTATGGGACGGCAAGCGTAGTTCAGGCAACTTGTCGAATGTATCTTCTTTCTGTTTTCAATCAATGTAGCCGCAACGGCATCCAATGTAAATTACGACTTGCACTTCGTTGCAAGCTATGAATGAAAAGCATTTCTATCTTTCTATACTGCGTCTTATATTCTGATGTGAATTGTGAAGTTTCGACTTGGCGTATTAATATCAAAAATAAAAGATAACCATTTGAGAACTTGTCATCTTGCCTTGCACGAGCGCAACTCCAGGCTCGTGCGGCATCACGCCTTAGCGAGGACGATCGAATCGGCAAAGTAACACCGGGGATGAACGGTTGTCGACTCGGGGCATGACACTGTATCTACAGAAGAAGAGAAGGCGGAGAAGTTCCATTCTGGGCTAAATTACAAGTTGTAGAGTTTGACAGCGTCAGTAGACCCAACATCCTATACAGCTATCTTGAATACAGCTAGGCGTCAAGAATCTATCCTAAGGCAGAAAGTAGCTTCCCAAAAGAGAGGTAGAGATGGTAGTAATCAAGAATCATCAAAACGTCCTAATAATTCTCAGAGGACCCTTCAAATCCAGTATCAACCTCCAACTAGGGTGGTATCATCCCAGCCACAACAGCAGCCTATCCCACCAAAGCCTAAGTATAATTATTGTGGAAGAGAAGGACACAAGTGGGACCATTGTAGGAAGAGGTTAGGACTTTGTCTCCTTTGTGGAGCACCAGACCACCAAGTGCGAGAATGCCCCGCAGCACCAGCTCATAGGCCAGTTTCACAACAGCAGTCTGGAGGAACACAACGTCAAGGACAAGCATTTGTGGCTTTGACTCAATCCCAAGACATAGGTAACTTAAATATGTTTCTTTGAAAGCCTTCTTTAGTTTAGTTGGTATGCATGCTTAGTTAGTTGTTAGTCCCCTTATGTTCCTAGCCATTATCTCTCTGTGACTTAGCGTAAGAATTTATTGCTTGTAAGAGTTAGGTATTATGCTATACTATTTGTGATGTTTTGATTTTTGAGGACAAAAATCTTTTAAGGGGGATAGTTTGTAGCATTTGGGTTCCTAAGATTTATTTTCTATTTTTAGAGATTTTTTTTATTTTTATTTTAGTTAGAATCAATTAATTACTAGGATGACGATTAGGGATCGTAAGATTTTTACCTAAGTCTATAAGTTAGATATAGGGATATTAGGTTTTCTATAGTCTCTGGGGCCCCTAGATAGTCCCTAGTATGTTATTTCATCATTTTAGAATTTTTGGGATTTATGAAGATTTTTTTGATAATTTTTATATATGGTTTCATTATTTTCTTAAGCTTCTAGGAATTTCTATGAAGGCACCCGAGAGTATTTTTTGAGGTTAAAGGATTTATTTAGGCTCTAGAACCCCTAAAATATTTTCTATATTTTTCTAGGAATGTTAGAAATTTTCTGGAATTTATTTAGAATTTTTAGGGATTTTTTTTATTTTTATTTAATTTTCTGTTATTAAATAAATCCATTTTCTAAAAATATACCCAGTCAGCCTCGGGGGGGACCCACCCGTCAGCCGCTGAAGTGGAGAGGGCGGGCCCATGTGGCAGTGTAAGGGGGGGTGCAGGGCTCGGTCTCCGAGCCATTTTTGATTAGTCCGAGTCGAACTCGGATTAAGCCGCCCAAGCCGCTCCATTATGGCCATCAGATCTGGGCGGGAGGCAGCAGATGCTGCCACATGTCCCGCCCAGCCGTTCAGAGCCAACCGCCGACTCCCAAATTCCCTATATATATTAATAGGTTTTTTTTTTCCGAAACCCTAATTTATATTCAGCAGCTTTGTGGGAGAGTTCAGGAGGGATCTTCGACTTCGCAGAGCGATTGCCGTTGATCTAGACATCCTTTTTGCGCGCCGTTTTTTTTGTTGGAAGCGTATTGAGGTTAGGTTTCTGATTATATAATTTATATTCTGGTATTTTGTCCTCGAATTTCTGAATAATTATTTGAGTGTCGGTTGTCCAAAAATTTACACGTCGTACGGTTTTCGAGATTTCGAGCGATCCCGAACTCCGTTTTGCGATCCGTTTGAAGTTTTGGAAAGCTGACACCGAGCCCTAAAACATATAATTTTTCCATAAATTCAGAGTTTCATCTAGTATTTTATTTTGTTTATAGAAGTCAGATTTGGTCAACGGTTCATCGATTTGGTCATGGTTAGCCATAATGGCGATAACTTTTGACCAAAGCATGATTTTGCGACACGGTCGATTCCAGTGCACTCATGGCGCTGAAATCTATCATGTTGCACACTTAAAATTGGAATTCATAATGTTTGACTAGTTAGTCAACAATATGTCTCGGTTTGCGTGCCACGAGTCCCGAATTGGGAACCGTGAATTTTCTTGGCCAAATTTTTGTGTGTAGATTGTTATTTCAGAATTAAATAGGTTAAAATAGGATTTTAGGTGATTTATTCCAGAATTAGAATAGTATTAATTGATGTAACCCATTAGCCACTTTCTAGGATTTTTAGAGTGGGAATCGTTGATCTAACTTGTGGTTTTTATGTGACGGGGTAGATCGGACTACGACATCTTGACTTGTGACTTTATCATCTATCAGAGCAGGCAAGAATCACTATGACCTATGTTTCCTTTATTTTATACTGCATGTATCTTCGTGTCGTCTTTTTACTACTACTTCCTTTGGGTTCATGATTGTCATTGCTCATGATTAATATTGTGCACGAGAGTTAGAATCGTTAGGATATATACATGTTTATCTTTTACTCATTGTTTTCTATTGTTTACAGTTTATCGTATTGCTAATGTTTTTCATAATGGACATGTATTGTGAGTGAGTCGGGCGGGGGAATACAACAAGTAAGCATGTGGTCAACGAATTGAATACAGACCCCCTATACATTGATTGCATAATATCAGTCATGCACCACACGTATGACTGACGGATATCCCAAGCCGTCTACATGCTGAACGTTGGTATTCTAAAACACACAGTACACGTGACTTAATTATTGTTACTCTATTGTCTATTGTTCTTCTTTCGTCAAGTCTACATTCTTGTCGTCATCATGTCTTAGTGGTATGTCAAGTCTACCTTCACATTGTTATCATGTCTCAAATGTACTTTCTTATCATACAATGTCATGCCTGTACTTATCTTCAATTAAATTCCATTTATCTTTCCTTCATGCTTGTATACTATATTGTATAATGTAGTGTTATGGTGATCTTGCTCCAATCCTGACTGGATAACTATTTTTCAGCTTTAGACGACGAGATTTGCCCCGAGGTCTACGGTGAGTATGTTGGAGACACTGATGTCACTGGCGTACCCGGTTCCAGCACTGATGCGAATTAGCATAGTTTCTTCCTTATGGATTCGCATTAGTTAGTAGTTATAGTTATGGAGTTTAGTTTTCTATTTTATTTTCTGCTATCCGGGTTTGTTCCCGAGACTTTCTGAGTTGTAGTGGAATTTTTCTACTTATAATATTGAGACTATTGGATATTTTAGTGATTGTTGCTGGCTTAGTTGTGGATGATATATATGCATGTTGTGCTTGTTGTGGACCATTGTTATCATAGACAGCGTACTACCATCGATGCTGCGGCGTAGGCTGGACTTGGCCACGTACTCGTATCCCAAAATTGGGAGCGGGTCGTGACAATGGTACAGATAGTGTAGTGGCGTGCTTTGACTAGTGTTTAGCCATGGTAGGAGAATGCCGAGCCATAGGAATGTCCTAACTAGGAAAACCAAGCCAAGTTGCGAATTAACCATTATCGAAGGTTTATGTATTTATTATTTTTATTATTGAGTTTTAGGAAAATCGGTTATACCATTTTAGCCCGGACTGGACCCGAACTGAGCCTGAGCCCATGTAGTCATGCGGGACGTCCAACGACATTCGTGTTGATATATTTTGGTATGAGCGTGTTGTATCCCGTGTTGTATCCTGTTTTAATGATTTAAGGAATATTTTCTAAGTATTAGAAGTGAAATATTATAAATAATCATTATTAGTGGATATTCAGGAATATTGGTATAAAATAGGTCATTGTGCTTATTGGGATTTTCTAGACTGCACAAATAGTATATATATACACCAGTATTATTTTATTGCATTCTGTTATTTTATTATTATTATTGTTATTATTATTATCATTATTATTATTATTATTATTATTATTATTATTATTATTATTATTTTATTATTTTATTATTTTATCAAGGTTATTATTATATACTATTATTATTATTGGTGATAATTATTTGTCAAATAATGGTATAATATATATAGGCCCTACATTAGGAATAGGAAATATTGAGGATTATTTAGATTTTATAGAGGTTACTATATATAGTATGTATATATAGGAATATATCTAACTAAAATTGTATTAATGGAATAATATGTATATATCATTATATAAAGTATATATGTGTGTGTACATATATATACATAGATATATATGTATAAATAATTGTATATACATATAGTAATAATACATATAGAAAATGTATATACCTATCTCGGCCCTTGGCTAAGATCCAAGTGTAGTATATACATATAGCTAAAAAAAAGGAGAAACAAACAACAGAGGGGGGGGAAGCCCGGTCCGAGCACCCCATCAGACCCGAGCACACCCCCTGTTAAACGAAACCACATATATATACAGAGAGTGAGAACCCAGAGATTCTCATAAAAACCCTAACGCCGAGTTCCCCCAACCCACGGCGGCGTGGCCGCGCGCGCCCACAGCGCCGCCACCGCCGGCAGGCTAGCCACAGGAGCCAACCGCGCACGCAGGCGCTGTCGCACAGCGGAGGTCGCGGTGTCCGACCTCCACTTCGTGGTGGATGTTCTCCTACGATGTGCGATCGTTTTCCAACCTATTTGTACAGGTTCAAACTCCATATAACCCTCTCCATTCCCTGTCATTTAGATTTCTTCAAAACACATAGATTCGTTTGCAAATCGAGTCTAAATTCCGAGAAAAACCTAGTTTTAAGAGAACTCAAAACAGAACTTGAAGCAGTCCAAAACCCAACTTTGGAAGGCAATTTTCTGCCGACCTACTAACTATTTTCTAGATCCAATTAATATCAATCATAGACAACATATATATGATGAAGAACCAACTTCAATTTCTGTTTATGATCGATTAGCTTCGATTTAAAACAGTCTCAAACATAAAAAAAACAGCCTTTAAAAAACCCAAAAACCTAGAAATTCATCCACACGACGTGAGTCCCGCCAAACCGGGCGACATAGTCATGAACCGAAGGCATCGAAAGCTGCGTAATGGATTCGTGGTCGTGTGGGCTTTGACGGAATTCAAATTGGTCGCGTGTGCGCGACGAATTTGATGCGTATCCATCGAAATTCACCGTATCGGTCTCTGTGCAAATTTTCCAATTACTTCGTGCACGCTCCTCAGATCGAGACGAAACTTGCGCCAACTGGACCGTATTATTTTTTTGGTCCTGTACGCCAAGTTTGGTCCGATTCTGAGACAGTTGATTGGATCTTCGTTTTGCGGGCCCCACGGTCCAACTCAACGGGCGATTTTGTGCACGGCCCACCGGAATCCAACTTTGGACATATGGTTGGGTTTGTATCGAAAAACTGGATTCGTAGACATGTAGTTTGACGACTTTAGAGACCGTTGACTATGGCATACTTTTCGGTGCAAAGCGGGTCCAACGGCGGACATCATTTTTGCCCAAAATTACCGTTTTGCCCCTGTATCCAGAATTGGACTTAAGGACAGATAATCCTAGCTAATTTGACTATTCTGAGATCATTGGTATTGTATATTTCAGCATCCGGGGACTGTTGTACGGGTTTTGACTATTGTGGCACATTGAGTGGTTCAGATTGTCGGTTTCACCAGCAGAGGACCACAGGCGAGTACAGTTTATTGTCTGCATTTCGATATTAATCTTTACTATATTTTATTGATTAGTCATTGGTTATGTGATTATTTCCTATTACAAATTTTTGAGTCGGGAATGAGAAGTACCAACGATGTGTGATCTGACCTTAGACCGTGTAGACAGTGTAGACAGTGATTTATTTATTTCTTGTAGACAGTGTAGACAGTGTAGACAGTGATTTAATTATTTCAAAGTAGACAGTATAGACTGTGATTATTACTGCATTTAAACTGTATAAATCGTGATTACTATTTGTAGACAATGTTTCTTTGTTGCAATATTTTTTGTAGACCGTGTAACTGTAGACCGTGTAACTGTAGACAGTGTAACTTTAGACAGTGTAGACAGTGTCGCATAATTGTCCCAAGACCGATCACATATCAAAGGTACTTCTAACAGTTGGAGAAAGTATTTTGTGTCTATTTATTGCTATTGGTTTTTAGTGTTTACTGTTTATTTTCAAAACTCATGATTGATGTCTAACCTTTGTTTTATAGTCATTTTCTTTATTTGAAATTGCATTCAGTGAATTGTGCTCGTTCCATTCTTCACTGAAAACCAACGTTTTCAGGTTAGCCGTGGATTCACTTAGCTTGGGAAGTGACGGGAATACTTGCAGGCAAAAGTCTAGAGACTAGCTAGATAGTTGAGTTGTAGTCTTTCATTTATTCGTACAATTTTATATTTTTCTACAAATATAAAACTTGTGATCATTGTAAGTTAAATTAATTATGTGAATGAGCATTATTTGTGATTTTGATCTTCATGGTCGTGACAGCGTTCTACCGCCGACACTGCGGCGTAGGCTGGCTTGGACATGTCTCATATCCGTTTAAAAAAAAATAGATGCGGGTCATGACAACCTCTGAATAAATATTAAGTCTGCTTGTATTCCCTGTCTATCATGTCCGTTCGGCCTCTGAATAGATAACAATCTATTTTTTCTTTGGATTATTATGATCTATCATGTCCATATTACCTCTGATAGTATTGTATGCTCTAAAAATAAGAAAATAAGATTCTATTATCTATCACGCCTATGTTATTTCTGATAGACACAAGTCATTCTCGAAAAATTGTACGTTATGATCAAATTTTTATGAACATCAGAAAAATCTCAAAAAGAGTATCTCTCAGGATTGTTATTTCTATTTTCATATCCTCATCATAAAAATCTATTTCATTTCTTAGGCTTTCTTACAAATCATAATGGAAATCTATTTCACTCTTGGATTTTTCATTCTATACAAACAACGATAATCTAATAAGAGATCTATTACTATTTTGGATCTTCTTTTTTTGAATTCGTTGTTGGTGTCAGCTCCTTGCTGTCTGAGCCTCAAATGGCAACGAAAGCAACAAGAATTAACTCTGGTCTTCTCTCTGAGACGAGAGGAGAACCCCAGAGGATGGCAGTCCGAAGACGTATTGCTGCCGATACAACTGGTGGAAGAACGATGGCCCTTCAGAAGAGCTAAGAATGTATCCAGCATTGGGATACGATTCCTAGTTCTGCCGTGAAAGGAACTCTACTACCCAACTTCTTGGGTTAGAGTTGACTCCACCGTCCAACTCTCCATGTATAAAGGCTCTTCCTACCAACAAAGGAAGACCCTTCTATCCCACGAAGAGTTCTGAGTTGTCTGATTTGCACGTCAAAGGCGCATGAGCTCCCTGATGTTGGTGTCAGAAGAATGCTCCTCACAACATTCAAGTCGCCAATACCGGTTCTGAAAAAATTCTTCAGCCAAACTTCTGCAGAGGACAGCAAAGGAAAATTGTCTTAAATATAAGTGACATCAAGCATATATAGGTGCTTATGCGCTGTGTTGTCCTTAATAGGCACACTTTGTTCAAACAAAGGTTTTTACGCCTATTCTATAAAGGCTTTTACGCCTATTTCTACAAAGGCTTTTACGCCTATTTCTACAAAGGCTTTTACGCCAGTGTATACCCTATCTACAAAGGCTTTTTATGCCTATCTTCAGAGGCTCCTTTACGCCTGTGTTTTATGAGTTCCTCACCTGTCGAGGATTGGCACTCATTTTTAGTGGGTGTGCCTTATCTAAAAATATATAGTCATCTGTTCTCAACAAAGAAATTCAGAAGGCAGGAGATTGCTTTACGAGTCAAACTTACCATCAAGATCAGATAGTTCGGCTCTAAAAGTGATGGAATTAACGATTGATGACTGGGCGTACAGATGAGTGACACTAGACGGCATTGTCGTTATCAATGAAGTCTTGCAAATAGCTATTTTTGGAGAAAAAGGATGAGGATGCATAAAATATTCTCTAAACTCAACTATTTATAAAGGAGCGGCATGAGTTATTTCGGGAAAGGATCCTAATAAAAGATGCTTGTGACCACAAAATAGATGCCACGTGTTGTTTTGTTTTCCTTGGGAATAAACAAACCACAGATGCAGTCAAAGAAGGCGTAGAACAAGTCTATGTACCAATACACTGCACAAATAAAGATGAAATCAACACTAAAGATTTTATTAAAATGAAGGGGGGAAGTAGGCCCCTACAGATGAGTTAAAGTGTCACAAATGCATATATGACACTTCTACAATAAAAACACTATTTTTTCTCTCCTTCATTGGGCTGACGAAGAGAGGCACCTAATTCACGCATGTTGCGAATCCCAGAGCGGCGCATCAGGCTAAGGAATGCTTCTGCATCACCTGATCCTTCGTACGCGGTTGAAGGACCACCGTTTATACGACCAAAGACAGCTGGGGTCAGTCCAAAGCACTCTAGAAGATTCTGTGCTCGCTCGTTCTCTATCTCGATGTCAAGCCTGGAACTCAGAGTCTTTTCTTCGTTTGACTCTTTCTTTGGTGCCATGATAGTACGAAGATATAAAATGAGAATGAAGAGCTCTTCTTTATATAAATAATCAAATCAACTCTTCATATTCCTCATGGGAAATTGATTATTACTAATGTGACTCGGGAAGAAGAAGAGGCATTTGAATGCTTTGAGAAGAGAATTCATTATGGCGGTTGAATATTGACCGACATTATTTCTTGACTTTACGCCGGCTGTTGGATATCCCAAATTTTACGCTGACTGGTCAAATCCCTACTTTTACGCTTCTGTTCAAAGCGTTTCAAATTTTGAAAATATATTTGAAAACTTTGAAGGGGGTCTTGTAGGAGCATAAAAAGTGCTTCCCAGAATGAGTCAAAATGATAGATCATTCCACTCAAATTGATCTACTTTACGCCAAAGAGAGGCTAATCACTTTATGCCCAAAGCAGGCTAACTATTTTTACGCTCGGGTCTAAGCCAATGGTTTTACGCCTATGACAGGCTAACTACTTTTACGCTGGACAAAGCTGTCAAGTCTTGCATTTAATGCAAAGTCTGACATGAAGATATTAATGATGGCATATACCACAGAATTCGAAGGGATTTGTTTCATACAGAGACCAATATTGTCATTTAGTATGTGGATTGAGCTACTTTACGCTCACAGTATGACTTCTTTTACGCATGGAGACTATATGAGTTTTTACGCTCAAAAGTTAACGTGTGCGTAAAGTCTATTTGAGCTACTTTTACGCTCAAGGTTACTTAACAACCACCTTACGCGGGAAGTCCATGTCAGGGCTATTTTATGCCTAGTCTACTGCTTTACGCTCAGAGCACATTGGGGCCATTTTTACGCCCTATTCTTTCTGACCAATTTGGAACGTGGTTTGCCTACATGGCTTTCATGCCACATATTTTGAAGAACGTGTGTACGTGCATCCTATTCTTACTGAAATGATAGGATACATGTCAACGTATGCAGAGGATGACTTTGGTCATGGGTGGCAGTTGTTAGCGTAAAGACGAAACTTTTGCTGAGTTTTTACGCACAAGAGCCCAAGTCTATAAATAGACTTATTTTTCTCACATAACAGACACACACAGGAGAGACGGAAGAATACAGAAAGATCAGAGCCCAGAGACTTTGAATTTCTAAGAGCATCCTTCTTCAACTTTTTTTCAAGAACATAGTGAAGCAAAGCAGGAAAGCATTCGACCTCGCCATCAGTGCCCAAGTGTTATCAATACCTTTTTGGTGACTTAGTTCTTCCAGTTGTTCATCTTCCAGCAGTGAGCTTCATCATCATCGTATGGTCCAAGGAACAAAGTGATCATTTACAAGATCAAAATTCTATAGCAATACTTCCCGAGAATCAAATTTGTACTTTTTGTACTTTTTCTCGTTTTTTCTTTCAAAAGCCAATTTTCAAAGGAATTTTGTTAAGGGAAACATCCAAATGAGGCTTCATTAATCTGAACCGCATAGGATCATAGGAGCTTCTTTTTAGTAGTTTTGTTTTAACCACTTTTTGATCCTGTTTTTTTTGCCTTTCTTCAGTGAATCTTCCAACCAATCCAGCCGGAGAGCTTTTGGTGGGTTCGGCACAGCATGTCGTAGGTGTGCAGCTCGATGATTTAATTCGACATGTATCAAATCAGCTTCCCACTACTGAGCCTAGGGAGAGGTTGGGTGCCATCAACAACTAGCCTCTCCACTTTCTTGGTACTATGATGAATTCGGGAAGACTGGAAGGAAAGCATCTGAAACCAGTCTTTCTCTTCGGGGATGCTCTATCCATAAAGAACCCCCGAGTGCTGGAGATTTCGGAGAGCTGGGACTTCACTGTGAACGGGGTGGAGATCCATATTCCCGTGATGGAACGTCATTTTCTACTCTCATGGTTCAATATGGTACCGTTGAGCAGGCGGATGGCGGGCTCCGTAACTTCAACCCAATCAAGGATGTTCGTGAGCAACATCCATTATAATAAGAATGTTAGGTCAGCATATGCGGGTAGGGATTCGGTAAGTCGGAGTGTGATGGGACTGATTCCGGGTACTTTTATAAATGCACTTGCTTCCAATTTTACGTTTACTCTAGCTGATACCTTCCTGAATTAGCTTGCTCGCAAGGGGTCTTATCCTATTGGCAGATTGTCGCTGTTAAACTGGATACACCCTATCCCTACGTAGGCCAATCTGACCTTATGGATCCTGAGGACATACGAGGCTTTCCTTCGGGAGATTGGCCTCTATTATGCCATCTGGGGCACCTGTCACGGGTTACCCATTAACAAATTGTTGTTCATGGCTCTTTTGGAAATGTACAACCGGCGGACGGGAACTTTCTTCGCGCCCGGAGGGGAGCTGGGACTTGCCCTCCATGAAATGCATGCTGTTTCTAAGCTGCCATGGGGGTGTGAGGCCTTCGAAGTATACACCCCGACCAACGAGGAATTTGAAGATCTGGATCGACGATTCCTCGATTTTGTCACCGTGTACCGGGAATTGCTATACCACCACAGTATCTGTCACCAAACGGCTATCAAGAAGAACAATAGCTTAGAAGGGAACACTCCCCACACCACTTCCTGGGTATCGTATCTTTTCAAATTAAGTTCCTCTGGCCGGGTTTCTTTCCGAGGTCCTCAAACTCCTGAGGAAATAGAACACCTGAAGTCGACTGCCAAGAGGTCAAGGTCCACCGGTGACAAATTTGGGAGTAAAACTGACTCCTTCAGCTATTTCTACCATGATACCCTACAGATGTCGGAAAAGGCGCTCTTGGCCGGATTTTTAATGGTGTGGCTACGGAATTGCGTAGTCTCGGGAGAGGCAGGTTCCATTGAAAGGATCAGTCGCCACTGCATCCTTCCTGCCGTGAAGTTGGTCTTCAAAGTCAGACTGGCCTTTCTTCCGACAATGGTGTGTAGCATCCACCACGGCCTCCGTTCCTTCTCGTCCAAAGTCATTGCCCACGAGACATCATCGGACTTTGAGCGAATAGAGCTACCTTACCATTATCTGATGGGGTAGCTATTGATGCATTATCGGTCGTTGATGAGGCCCGGAGCGGACGATGATGTTACGGATGATGACGCTTTCATTTTCTGATACTGCCGTCAGCCTTGGGAACACGACACCATGCCAGCTTGTCGGAGGGCGTTGGCGAGAGTAGATGGGCCCGTCTTCTTTGTGTTTCTTCCTTAGTTTACTGCTCGAGAAGTGAGGGGTATTCATGTTGATGGTATTGAACCTCCCCTCTTATTATCTGAAAGCATGCTCCTCTGGCTGCATAATATTCGTCTGGCATACTTAGTCTATCGTTATCGCAATAACATATACCTGGAGCCCTATCTGCCTAGCAGGTTCTTCCGTCAGTTCGGGTATAGCCAGTTGTTCTTTGATTGTCCCAGTGCTTGCTTAGGCTTCGAAGGCAGTGTCCTGGATGGTATCAGGGCTTGGCATTATTATAATGTGGTTCATACCCGAGCTAGCTTCTCGATCCCTGATGCTAATATGCCAAGGGAAATTCTGCACATGGCAGCCCTCTATCATGTTACGGTGAGTAAGCCTCCCATTAATTTTGATGCGAGTACCAGCTTTATTGTTGGTACCAGATTGGCGGAGAAGCCTGAAGGATCCAAGAAAAAAAAAGCAGAGGGCGAATACGGTTCCTGTGCCAGACTCAGAGTCCACCTCATCAGACGAAGAGGATGACGAACAGGATGCCGATGATTTATTCGACCCTTTGGATGAGGAAGTAGGGGATCAACCTCCTATTGTGCCGGATAAAACGGTGGCGGGTCAGCCGCCTACTGAATTTGACGAGGTGGTAGAGAATCAACCACCTGCTGTGCCTGGTGGGACGGTGGCGGGTCGATCACCTCCCAGATTTGACGAGGTGGCAGAGAATCAACCACCTACTGTGCCTGGTCCTTCGCATAAGCGAAGCAGGCGCGTGTTTACTGACGATAGTGGAACCTATTCCATGAAGCGAGCTGCGGTGAGACGCCGCAGGCTGTTTATTGATGATGTTGACGCTGTTTCTGAGGTGATTTGAATTTCCACTATCTTCTCCTTCTTCCTTTCAACTATGGCCTGAGCATTTCCCTTTACTCTTTGTAGGCGTCAGAGGAGTCGGCTTACCAGGACCTGTTGTCACGCCCCGCTCCCGTAGGAGCGATCGTCCTCGCTAAGGCGTGATGCCGCACGAGCCTAGATTGCGCTCGTGCAAGGCGGGTTCCATAACGGCCGATTTCAGCGGCTGCGACGGGGTCGTCGCACAGAAGTCCCAAGCAGAGACGTTAAATAATAGCAGTAGATTTTATAACAAACACAAGTTTCTCGAAAGATGATCTTTATTGATATTGAAACAAAGATTACAATGGGGCATAAGGCCAATGTTACAAGTCTCTCAATCTCACTTTTCTCTCATTACAAGTTCACTCAGCTCTCTCTCATCTCTCAATTACAAGTCTTGATCCAGCGGAAGCTTCGGAAGGCGATGTCCATACATTATGTCCTGTATAAGTCTTCAATCCATGCGACCGCACGCTTTGAATCGCCAAGGATCTCCTGTGCCTCGACGCATCCAAGCGGGCTCCGCGCCACGAGCTTCTACCTGTGCCTGCACATGAACACTGTGTGGGTGTCAGTACTCAACTGTACTGGTGGAGTGAGCTTCTCGCCCACCCATACAAAACCTACACGTTCATTTACTTTGTGCAGCTTAAATCCCTTTTCGATTGTCTTTCTACTCTTGCCTTAGGTTCAGTTTTAGGACCGGCGCCTTGGCGCAACTTGTGTGTCAAAACCATCCCGTGCTTTGCAATGTCAACGTTACTCATACTTTGCCTCTAGACCACTTCTCGTGCCACAACGTTAACCTATCAGGTCGTGCTTGCCTTTCGGCCAAAATCAGAGACGCAACTACGCGGTAGTATCCAATTTCCTTACGACCGTGCTATAACTCCTTGGTGCCGTGCCTCGCAACTCAGTGCGACTCAACCATATCGCCGCCTTGCGGCCACCCTTTGTTACTTTGATCGCCAACTGACCCAATTAAGACTTGTGGGTTATGTGTCATTTGACTGACCTTGCCTTACGGCGGTTTCCCGACTTAAACTTCCAAACAACTCAACCAATCCAAAGGCATACACGCGGTTAGCCGCTATCTGCCGACATCTATATGAACTTGGTCACTGGCTCCCAGAGCCATAGTGGACTACTCTTTCTTTTTATTAGACGGGTGTTCCTTTCAGCGCAAGGTAGCTAGCCCCGCTGTAAGTCCCCGCCTAACCCGTGCAAAGCACAGTAATATTTCGTTTCCAATATACCCGCAACGGTCCCGTGGCCTCGGGTTGTCGTGCGGAGAAAACTCTCACCTTGTCGACAAATTGTTTGTTCCATATGCCCCCAGCGGTCCCGAGGCCTCGGGTTGCCGTGTGGAGAAACTCCCGCTTTGTGGACAAGTTATCCAATGACCATGCAAGACTCGACACAAACTGACGTCTCACACCATCATGTTACCTCTAGTTTTACCATTTCTTTCAGGGCCAAGTTCAATATTTCTTTCTTATGAGACCGCCTCGCCGACATGTAGCCGCGAGGCCTCGCCGACATGTAGCCGCGAGCATACTTCTTTCTTGCCCTACCCTTTTTACTCAACTCAAGAACAATTATTCACAACACTTTCCAAACTCAATGAATCAACCGTGGCCCGTGCCTTAAAAACTCTAGGACCGTGCCATCGTGTCTCAAACCGACTTCCAACATACGTGACGCTATCGCCCAAGTCATACTTCATACGACGGGCCTTGGGATCGTGGGACTATTTAACTTGACAACCGCAGAAAGAGCGGGACAGCACTAGAAATATCTTAGGTCGATCGGCGTAACATTGCCTAACTTACTCAAGCCTACAACTTAACGAGCAAAGGCTATGCCAAGCCTTGCGTTATGGAAACGTGCATATTTTGTCGAACATTTACGCGGGCGACGCCTATGACTTAGGCTATTTCATAACTTTGTGTCGAAGACCAACTTTCCTTCTCCCGAGCCACAGGACGAAGGACCGAGTGTCATTTCAAAGCATGCCGTGCACCAACTCTAAGCCGACCGTGGGACGTTTTCCATGTTCTAACTCATTTTGACCCGTCGGGATTATTCCCTTAGCTATGTGGATGCGTAGCTTTTATTATCAAGCCTAACTTGTGCAAGTTGAGAACACGATTTATTTTGTGAAGGCAAAGATGAGGAGAGTTCACCGAAACTACCCCACCTGAGCGATGTCTTCAAACGGCCGTTGCAAGGCCAAGTCCGAACGCCGTCGGCGTTTCGATTCCTCCGATTGACTGAGTGGGACGGGGCACTACAACATACACCACTCAGAACAAGTCTCGTCCTCGAGACTTACTGAGTACTTACTTATTGACTTACCACTTTACTTGCCTTTCTAGAACTCTCGCATACACTACGCCTATGCGTTTCCCTCAATCCGAGCCACGCTCGCACTATCCTCAATCCTTTCTTCAAAACTTACGATCTCAAAATCCTCGACACCTTTCCATTTCCTCAAGTCTCACTTGATTCAACATATCACTTAGTATGGATCGTGCACATATTCTAGGCGTCCCCAAAATATATGCATTTCAGCCAAGCCTTGTGATAGCGAATCCGACATCACCACTCGAGTCGGATCATGCACGTATTCAAGCGTCCCTGATATACATGCATCTCAACCGAGCTCGCGAGTGGTGCCACCATAACTCCTATCGCTTTTCGCCGGGACGTCTGCCTAATCGCTAGGCTATGTCTTTTGGCTAAGGTCATTCGTCAGCATTGGAATCATAGTTCCCAAACAACAATATCAACACTGACCCCCATCCTAAGGTCAAACCAAGTTGATAGTACGGGGTTTTCTATCCAAGCTCGCATCACTCCGATTTCTAAACATCGAGCATCGATTCCCTACGCACATCCCAACATTCGCCGCACGGGACCTGAGTCATTTAGCAAAGCCATCCTACAACTCACGTTCAACCAAATTCTCCGACGTATCAATATTGCCCGTTCAACAAGCCATCCTGCCTAGTCTATCTCTTCGAGCACGTTCGACATAATCTGCCTATCAAATCCTTCCAAGTCAAGCACGCTACTACGTAATTCATCGCTAAACCATAATCCACATTTCACATTTCCGAAGTCGTCTATTCCAATTCACGAAATCGATCACAAGGTCGTCTAGCTTAACAACATGTTGCGCCCCGATCTCACGCGAGTCAGATTAACCGCGGTGGGCATGAATCACCATGCACGCTCCCGCGAGATAGTCATTCTCATCGGGACGTAACTCTTGTTTTTGTGTCTAGACTAATTCATTCTCGATGCGCGGATTGGACCTACTCAATCCTCAAGTTCCTTTCATTCATCGATCACAAGTCAAAACATCCTCGAATGTTCCTTCGCATCAAACCGACAAGTCGAGACAATCAAAGTTGTCGCGTCCAGATCTTCCGAGTCCGATTGTTCCCGCGACATGAATCACCATGTCAGCGCTCACGCGAAACGATCGCCTCAAATCCAACGCAACGCATGTGCGAGGCTAAAGTTGTGCTCGCGCAAGACAAGAATGTCGACGTTGTGGTTATTCGCGTAACCATCAAGACACCTTCATTTGCATCTAACATTCATCTCAACCAAAGTCCAAAGTATTGCATCCAACCGAACCATAACACTTGCACGATCGTCCTTCGCCGAGTCAGAGTACCTCCGAGTTATCGTATATCGATCTTTGATACGCCTCAATACCATCGACGATATACGTAACCTGACGATCTTCCTTTGCGACCAATTTCGAGTCGTGCGAATGATGTTATCGTCCAACTGGATAGTCTCCTCGATATTCATAACACCAATTCCGATCATTTTCCCTCGAATCATTTACGATATCAATTTCCTCCAACCAATTTCACGTATTCTTCATCCGTCCATCTTAAGTCATCGACCAACTTATTTTCCTCAATTCGCATCGTTCGACATCCCTGAGCCTATCGCATACACCACTCAGGAATGAAGTCATTCAACCAATCCTCAACTTATTATTTGATTCAAAATCGACTTCTTCGAATCCCGTTCGAACCATTCCTCAAAACCCAAGCACGCTTATCTATATCGTACCGACGATATCGTCGCTCGATAGCACCCCTATCGATACTCATCTTACTTTACTCAATCGAGTTCAACTCATTCTAGCACGACGCTATTCAATTCCCGTACTCGACGTTTCTAAGGTCGACGCAACTTTGGTGTATATGCCCAGCCCGACTTAGCCAACCGTGCTTACGTAAACCATCTTTTTGTTTTCTTATCAAAAACTGTTCACCTATGTTTTGCAAAATAGATAGACTTATTGTATGGACATCCCATGGTTCATTTGAGAGAGAGCGCACCAACGATATCAACTTTGCGGAAGCAACAGAGTTTGCGGAAATGACGAGTTAAAGAATTCAATCGGTTATCCAAGGACGTAAAGCCGTGCTCTGATACCATTATGTCACGCCCCGCTCCCGTAGGAGCGATCGTCCTCGCTAAGGCGTGATGCCGCAAGAGCCTAGATTGCGCTCGTGCAAGGCGGGTTCCATAACGGCCGATTTCAGCGGCTGCGACGGGGTCGTCGCACAGAAGTCCCAAGCAGAGACGTTAAATAATAGCAGCAGATTTTATAACAAACACAAGTTTCTCGAAAGATGATCTTTATTGATATTGAAACAAAGATTACAATGGGGCATAAGGCCAATGTTACAAGTCTCTCAATCTCACTTTTCTCTCATTACAAGTTCACTCAGCTCTCTCTCATCTCTCAATTACAAGTCTTGATCCAGCGGAAGCTTCGGAAGGCGATGTCCATACATTATGTCCTGTATAAGTCTTCAATCCATGCGACCGCACGCTTTGAATCGCCAAGGATCTCCTGTGCCTCGACGCATCCAAGCGGGCTCCGCGCCACGAGCTTCTACCTGTGCCTGCACATGAACACTGTGTGGGTGTCAGTACTCAACTGTACTGGTGGAGTGAGCTTCTCGCCCACCCATACAAAACCTACACGTTCATTTACTTTGTGCAGCTTAAATCCCTTTTCGATTGTCTTTCTACTCTTGCCTTAGGTTCAGTTTTAGGACCGGCGCCTTGGCGCAACTTGTGTGTCAAAACCATCCCGTGCTTTGCAATGTCAACGTTACTCATACTTTGCCTCTAGACCACTTCTCGTGCCACAACGTTAACCTATCAGGTCGTGCTTGCCTTTCGGCCAAAATCAGAGACGCAACTACGCGGTAGTATCCAATTTCCTTACGACCGTGCTATAACTCCTTGGTGCCGTGCCTCGCAACTCAGTGCGACTCAACCATATCGCCGCCTTGCGGCCACCCTTTGTTACTTTGATCGCCAACTGACCCAATTAAGACTTGTGGGTTATGTGTCATTTGACTGACCTTGCCTTACGGCGGTTTCCCGACTTAAACTTCCAAACAACTCAACCAATCCAAAGGCATACACGCGGTTAGCCGCTATCTGCCGACATCTATATGAACTTGGTCACTGGCTCCCAGAGCCATAGTGGACTACTCTTTCTTTTTATTAGACGGGCGTTCCTTTCAGCGCAAGGTAGCTAGCCCCGCTGTAAGTCCCCGCCTAACCCGTGCAAAGCACAGTAATATTTCGTTTCCAATATACCCGCAACGGTCCCATGGCCTCGGGTTGTCGTGCGGAGAAAACTCTCACCTTGTCGACAAATTGTTTGTTCCATATGTCCCCAGCGGTCCCGAGGCCTCGGGTTGCCGTGTGGAGAAACTCCCGCTTTGTGGACAAGTTATCCAATGACCATGCAAGACTCGACACAAACTGACGTCTCACACCATCATGTTACCTCTAGTTTTACCATTTCTTTCAGGGCCAAGTTCAATATTTCTTTCTTATGAGACCGCCTCGCCGACATGTAGCCGCGAGGCCTCGCCGACATGTAGCCGCGAGCATACTTCTTTCTTGCCCTACCCTTTTTACTCAACTCAAGAACAATTATTCACAACACTTTCCAAACTCAATGAATCAACCGTGGCCCGTGCCTTAAAAACTCTAGGACCGTGCCATCGTGTCTCAAACCGACTTCCAACATACGTGACGCTATCGCCCAAGTCATACTTCATACGACGGGCCTTGGGATCATGGGACTATTTAACTTGACAACCGCAGAAAGAGCGGGACAGCACTAGAAATATCTTAGGTCGATCGGCGTAACATTGCCTAACTTACTCAAGCCTACAACTTAACGAGCAAAGGCTATGCCAAGCCTTGCGTTATGGAAACGTGCATATTTTGTCGAACATTTACGCGGGCGACGCCTATGACTTAGGCTATTTCATAACTTTGTGTCGAAGACCAACTTTCCTTCTCCCGAGCCACAGGACGAAGGACCGAGTGTCATTTCAAAGCATGCCGTGCACCAACTCTAAGCCGACCGTGGGACGTTTTCCATGTTCTAACTCATTTTGACCCGTCGGGATTATTCCCTTAGCTATGTGGATGCGTAGCTTTTATTATCAAGCCTAACTTGTGCAAGTTGAGAACACGATTTATTTTGTGAAGGCAAAGATGAGGAGAGTTCACCGAAACTATCCCACCTGAGCGATGTCTTCAAACGGCCGTTGCAAGGCCAAGTCCGAACGCCATCGGCGTTTCGATTCCTCCGATTGACTGAGCGGGACGGGGCACTACACCTGTCCGCTGAAGTCGATCCGGCTCTGACTTCTTTGGTCAGCGGTGTGTGTACGGCTATCATTTCTGCTGGGGTTCTTCTGGCGGCGGTCGAAGGGTCCCATCTTGCTGAGACCTTAGCCCATGGGGACGGAGGCTCTACTACGCCTGTCCCCGAGACAGCTGAATTTCAACAAGGCGACGCTGAACCGGCTGGCTCCTTTTCCGTGGTGGCTGGAGCAAAAAAACCAGTTTAATTTAACTTGGAGGCGGTGGGTGAGGGGACTATGTCAACTGCGAGTGAGCTACGACTTTCCTGCTCTTCTCCTGGTAAGATAAGGCGAATCTTAACTTGTGAGGATGTCTATCTTTATCATCGCGTCCTTCAGATTATGTCGACTGGTGGTTGATTTGGATGTACAGGTCCCACCCCATTACTGCCGGTGACGGATGTTGTCGAGACGGATTCTACCGGAGGGGATCTGATGGAGGCACACGTGTCTTCCTCTTTTTCGACCCCTATTTAGGGGCCTCTAGCTGGGTCGAGTTCGGAGGCCCCAGTGGCAGCAGAGCTGAGGCAAGGGATAACACTTCCTACATCCTCCTCTGCGAATATGGTTTCGGGGGTAATCTTCCACCTTACCAAGTATCCAAGCTCTTCGGGCGGCGAAAGAGGAGCTCGCTGCTATTCATGCATCTTTTTGCACAGAATTTGTCTCCCTAGTGACGGGAAGGGCAAATTCTGATGCTATTTCTTCGGCCTTGCCGGCCACACTCCCTTTGACGCCATCCTCTACAGAAGTTTTGGATGAAGTGTCCCAGGACGTGGTTGACAGCTTTCATCGCCACCTGAAGAGAGGGATCGAGGCAGCCGTGGAGAGAGGGACTCCCTTTGCTATGGCCCGTCAGTGCGCCGGTGGCCAGATCAACATCCTTTGGACACTCCCCGGTGGGGCGGGGCTAGCTGCGCTTCAGGAGCCCAAGCTGCTGGAGGCTGATCGTCTTGTGGCCCAGTTTTACGTGTTGCGGCAAGCTAATATCTTCGTGGCCATAGATAAGGAACGCACTTTCCTCATAACCGCGGTGGAGAAGGTGAAGCTTGCTCGGGAATCGATCAAGCCGATTATACTGAAGGACCGCCGGGATCTGTCTCAGCCATACGATTGGAGCCATAGAAATGAACATTGCGCGGCTCGGGAAGCGACCGCCTCCCGCGGGATAATTGAAACCAGGGAGCAGATCCTCGAACTTCAGTGAAAGCTGGCCTTCCTGGAGTCCGAGCTCGAAACTGCCCGCACTGAGAAGGGGCTTGCTATCCAAGAAGCTGACAGACTTAGTCGAGCTTCCGCCAATCTGTAACTCGCCCTTAATTAGATAGAGGACGACTGGCAGGCATATATGTACATGGATGATGCGGAGCAGTTGCCCCAGGAGGTTGAGCGCCGAGCTAGACAGAGGCTTGAGCGGGGGACTACCTTGGTGAAGAACCGCCTTCGGGAATTATGTAATGCCGAACCATAGTCGGCACTTTTTCTTCTTTTTTTGTTTTTTTGAAAAGGACGTGGTCCCGACACATGTAATATTTTTTTCGTCCTTCAAATAAAGAGTACTTTCCATTCTACCCTTCGTTTGTATTGCCTGTTGTGCCTTTGATATTATGGTGGTGTTTGCCCCGCGTGGGGGACTTATTTGTGGACCTATCACCATGGTATACCTTGGTTTTAGGTACGGATAACAAGTTGGACTGGGACACCTGGAACAATCCCATGGCAAAGTGGTCATGGACGCTCCTGGTATCGGGAGAAAGAATATCGTAGAGCAGCTGGGCTCCCGGAGCATAATGAGAGATGATGGGCCTGTACTAAGGGACTTAGCAGAGGACATTTGTGGGCCTATTATCCTTGGTGTACCCTAGCTTAGGATACGGATAATAGGATAAAAGGGAACCAACATACTTGCTCAGAGGTAATGAGGACATGGCAATCATGAGTGTTTTACCGTAAAATCTTCCTACTCAGAGGTAATGAGGACATGGCAGGAGTGGATTCAACGGAGGATATTTGTGGTCAACAGAGGACATTTGTGGAACTATTATCCTTGTCGTACTTCCGGTTGTGGGTACAGATAATAGGTTGAAAGGGAATCGACATACTTACTCAGAGGTAATGAGGACATGGCAAGTATGAAGGTTTCTTCGACGGAGCCTTCCCACTCAGAGGTAATGAGGACATGGCAGGAGTGGGCTCAATGAAGAGGGGGTACATAGAATGACTCAGAGGTAATGAGGACATGGAAGTTCTTATGTAGAGGGGTGATTTGTTTTTGGCGTAATTGAGACGACTCAGAGGTAACATCGACGTGGTCGTTTTGGAATTTTGTGGATCTGTTACCCTTTTTGTGCACTGGGAGTGCGAGTATTGGATCATGAGAAGGATCTCTTTCAGGAAGAAAGTTCAGAGGTATGGTTATACATGACTTTCTTTCAAAAAGAGTGACCGGGATTGTAAGTTCAGGGGTACCAGCAGGTACATAACTCGACAATCCATAAGTTTTGGAATCAAAGTGTAAGTTCAGAGGTACCAGCGGGTACATAACTTGGTATTTTGGAATATTTTTGTGGAAGGAGGACATGAGTTTAGCGGTACAAGAGGGGACATGACTTGATGATCTTAAAAATGGGTGAACATGAGTTCAGCGGTACCAGTGGGTACGTGACTCGATGATTTGGAAAACGTTGAATATGAGTTCAGCGGTATCGGCGGATACGTGACTCGATGATAGGGAATGTTGTGGGAAAGTAAGTTCAGCGGTACCAGTGGGTACATGACTCAATAATCTGGGATGTTGTGGATACAAGTTTAGCGGTACCAGCGGGTACATGACTCAAAAATCTGGAGATAATGTCGTTTAGACATAATATTTTTTCAGGAACTTGCCGTTGACGGGAAACATGAGCAAGTCTCCATTATGTTTGCGAGGCGGTAAGCACCGTTGGAGAATACTGCTTCAATGATAAATGGGCCTTCCTATTTTGGCTGGAATTTGCCAGCGGTTTTGTGGGTCATGACCATCGGCCTTCGGACTGCCAGAACGAGATCGTCCACTTGGAATGTTTTGATTTTGATCTTCTTGTTGAAGGCTCCTGAGATACGTGCTTGGTATAGCTCGATTCTTTGCTAAGCCAAGAGGCGCTTTTCATCTAAGGCCTCTAACTCTTGTAGTCGACGACGATAGTTATCATCTGTCGTCAATTGGTAAGTGAGGGCGACGCGGAGTGAGGGTATTTGAGTCTCCAATGGGAGGACTGCCTCACTCTCGTACACCAAAAAAAATGGTGTGTTCCCAGTGGCTGTTCGGACGGTAGTAGGGTACGCCCATAAGCATTCACCAAGCTTCTCGTTCCAGTCGCGTTTGTTGGATGACACGAACTTCTTGAGCAACTTGATGATTATTTTGTTGAATGCTTCTGCTAACCCATTCGCGGCTGGGTTTATGGCGTTGAAGCAATATTTTGGATGCGATGCTTGTCGCAGAACCGGTAGAAGGCATGGCTAGCGAACTGCGGACCATTATCGTGGATGATCCTTCGGGGCATCCAAAGCGGTAGATGACGTGATGCTTGAGGAAGCTGATCACGTTTAAAGTTTTTACTTCTGCAAGCGGAACAGCTTCCGTCCATTTGGAGAAGTAATCTGTGATTGCGAGTATGAAATAATGTCCTCGGAAAGAAGGTGGAGCAATCGGACCGATGATGTCCATTCACCATGCTTCGAATGGCCAGGACGCCACCGTTGGGTGTAGAAATTCGGACGGCTGGTGGATGAAGTCCGCATGGACTTGGAAGGCTTTGCACTTTTTTGTATAGTCTATCGCATCGGCTACCATCGTGGGCCAGTAGTAGCCCATTCGGCGGAGACGGTCTTACAATTTAGGTCCAGGCTGATGGGCCCCGTAGACAACGTCATGAGCTTCGCGTACGGCTTCTTTGGCTTCTACGTTTGACAGACACCGAAGTAATAACCCATTGTAGGATCATCGATATAGCATTTTCGTCCCTGTATCGTAGAAGAATCTGAGAGAACGCCTTCTGATGGAAGTGTCTTCCTTTGGGTTCTCGGAGAGGATGTCATAGACGACGAAGTCGATGAATGGCTGTCTCCAGTCTGGTGCTTCGTCGATCGTCTGGGCGGAATAACTCACCACGGATTGAACGTTATTCTTGGGACAGACCAGTTCGTGGCCTATCACGTCAACTGAATGATGAGTGTGGTTCGGCACTGCTAAGAAAACGACAAGGCCCGCTAGGGCATCGGCTTCGATGTTTTAGAGTCTGGGAACATGTTCGATGAAGAATCCTTGAAATGACGAAATAATGTTAATCGCTATTTGGTGATAGGGGATCATGTCTTCATGGCGGACTTCGTACGAGCCCCGGATCTGATTGACGATTAACTGCAAATCGTCGTATGCTTCAAGATATTCTACCTCCAGCTCTCTTGCAAGTTGGAGGCCAATGACCAAGGCATTGTATTCGACCATATTGTTAGAGCAGGGTTCTGTGAGGGAGTAAGCCCGATTGATCACCAATCCGGAAGGAGAAATCAGCATCACCCCGACTCCAACGACTCCAATCCTCGAAGCACCGTCGAAGAACATTCACCATATATCATCGTGGGAGGCCGTATGTGAGTCGACGACCTCATCTGGGATTCTTTCATATATTCTGGACGATTCTGAACCTGGGTGGGATGCTAAAAAGTCCGCCAGAGCTTGACCTTTGACAGCCTTTTGCGGGACAAAAATTATATGATAGGGTGACAAAAATATTGCCCATGTTGCAAGGAGGGAGCTGAATGCCCCTGGTTTAGTCATGAGGACTCTGAGAGGATTGACTCGTGAGATCATATATATGGTTTGTCCTGTGACATAGTGTCGCGTCTTTTGAATGGCGAACACCAGGGCGAGACATTCCTTCTCCACGGCGGTGTATCGATGCTCTGGTCCAATCATCATTCGGCTGAGGTAGTATATGGCTTGTTCATGGCCTACATCATTCTTTTGTGCTAGCAAAGCACCAACAGAATGCTCCATCGCTCTTACATAGAGCAAGAATGGTCTTCCAGGAATCGGGGCTACCAAGACTGGAGGGTTCGTCAGATATTCTTTGATGCTGTCAAAGGCGCGCTGGCATTCTTCATCCCATACGAACGAGATGCCTTTCTTCATCAGGTGGGTGAATGGTTAACATCGCCCAGAGAGGTTAGAAATGAACCTCCTGATGTAATCTAGCCTCCCTTGGAGGCCTCTGAGTTCACGAAGATTTTTCGGGGGACCCATCTCCATAATTGCTTTCGTCTTCTCCGGATCTACATGAATCCCCTAGGCTGTGATAATGAAACCCAGGAATTTTCTGCTGGATATGTCCAGGAAGGATTTGTGGGATTCATCTTCAGGTTGTGCGCTCGCATTAAGTCGAATATCGTCCTCAGATCTTGCAGATGGTCTTCCTTATAACGACTCTTGACGTCGATGTCATCAACATAGCACTCCACCGTCTTGCGCAAGTGGTCCCTGAAGATGATACTCATGGCTCTTTGATATGTGGTACCCGTATTCCTTAAGCCGAATGGCATGACTGTGTCGCAGTATATGCCGATCGGTGTTCGGAATGATGTATGCTTTTCGTCATCAGGAGACATCTTGATTTGGTTATACCTCGAGAAGCCATCCATGAATGACATGCGTTCGAAACCGCATGTGTTGTCGATCATGATATCTGTGATAGGGAGGGGGAATTCATCTTTGGGGCATGCCTCGTTCAGATTGCGAAAGTCGATGCAGATTTGAATCTTTCCATTCTTCTTGAGGACCGGTACTATGTTGGCGACCCAATCTGGATGTTGTTCCTCATGAATGAAGCCACTTGCTATCAGCTTGTTGACTTCAGCTTCGATCTCATCCATGACACCTGGGCGAAAGCGTCGCTGCTGTTGTTTGATCGGCTTCGTATCTGGCCGAATATTGAGCTTATAAAGGGCGACCTTGGGGTTTAGCCCTGGCATGTCTTCATTGCTCCAGGCGAACACATCAATATATTCTTTGACAAGTCCTAGTAGCGATTCTCGTTCTTTGTCTGTTAGGCTTTTACTGACGAAGATTAGCTTTGGAGAAGATTCGCTGTCGAGGTCAACCTGTATAATTTCATCTTCAGTAGGAGGTTCTCTTTGCTCGAACCATTTTTCCCATTGTGCATCCAGTTGTTGGGCCCACAGCTCTAACTGGAGGATTTCAGGAATGTCCTCATCTTCTTCCTAAGTGTCGGCGAATGCCATATTAACTGACAAGACTTGTCTGAATACATCTCCGATGCTGGTATCTAAATCAGAAGTTGGTGACCCAGTTGAATGTGAATGCCAGTCGCATTCCTCAACTGAACTTTCAGGGGTTGTTGTGGGCGTGACATACCCTAAACCACATCGGGTCTTGCTGTAGTAGTTTCGGGGTTTACCAGCCGGGACTGATGGCTTTAAAGGTAATCGTCGACCGGTGCCGTAGTTCAAACCTGGCGTAGTCTCAAGATTATACCCCTATTTTTGCATGAGATATTTAGATTGAGGGCTGTATAGATAAAAAGGCAGTCTTCCGGCATCAGATTCGGGGTTGACCTCCTCTATGGTGAAGGGCTGTGGATCGTTTTTTTGGCCGAAGATGATTGGATGGTCCCCTCCATCAATTATGCGGTAGGCGTCTTCCACTGGAGTAAGCTGGTTGGCGGTGTAAACATTCGTCACCTGTGTGTGTAGGTGAGTGCCTATCCTGTGTTCCATCGTATACATTGTACAAAGCTTATTAAGCTCGAGGTAGTTCAAAGATAATCCTTTATTGATGAAATAAGGTATTTTTTCTAGTGGGATTACATCATCTACGGAGGGAACATCAGTTTGGGCAGCCACATACTTGGCCAGCTCCGGTTCTTCTTCGACCACCCCCTGTATAAATGAAGACTGAGAGGATGACTTAGGAAGTTTGATCATCAGGGTCTCTGTTGGTGGAGCCGAACTTGGAGTTGTAGGCAAACTAGCAACCCCCGGTTTGGCACTTGATGCTGGGCGGGGAGTAGTTGGTTCACTAGCAACCCCAGTTTGGTGCTTGATACCGGGCGGGGAGTCGTTGGCTCGCTAGAAGCCCCAGACTTTGCATCGGGATGACGATTCTTCTTGGGAAGTCGTATCGTCATTGGCCTATCAGAAGGATTGAACCTTTCTGCTTGTGGCTGGCCGACTCTCGGTAACCTGATTGTCAGTGGCTCCGTTGTACGTCTCGGTGCTTGGCCGGACCTTGGTAACCGGATTATCATTTGTCCCTCTTGTGCTGAGAGGCTGATCGCATCCTTTCGCAGAGCGGCCGTAAGTTGTGCGGATTTGTCAGGTTTGCGAGCTTGAAGGTGGATCGTCAGAGGTTCTTCTGATCCTGAGGCCGTTTCAGCTCGAGCTTGCACATCTTCATCCAGATGCCTCTTTGATTTCTTATATAGGCAGGAATCTGAGTAGTAGGACTCGACTCCTTTGAAGGGATCGATGTCGGCAAATTCTGTCCTCATGAAGCAGTGTTTGTCGACGAACTTGAAGCACTGGTGCAGCGTAGAAGGCACGATCATATAATCGTGTATCCAAGGGCACCCCAAGAGGATGTTGTAGGAAGTGTCCGTGTCTCTGACGTAGCAGGTCACTTCTGACTGGAGATCGCTAATTTGCCACTTCAAGCGAATCTTCCCAATTGGGTAGCTCCTGCCCGAATTCAAACCGCTGATGGTGGTGCTTGTTGGTGTCAGGCGATACATCGGAATGCGGAGATGATATAGCAGACCCTTCAGGATGATGCTTATAGAAGAGCCAGGATCAATGTGCATTCGGTCTACCTTGACGTCCCCAATGTATCCAGTGTAGTATAATGGGCGATCATGTAGGTTAGTTTTGATGAGTATATCCTGTGGAGTGAAGACAATATTGGGCATCGCTCCTGTGCAAGTGCTGTCTTGGAGATCTGCAGGCGGGCTCTCTCCTGTGAGATTGACCTGAGCCAGATAGGCGTTGGCATTTTGGAGTGCATCGCTCAAAGCTGTGCGAACATCCTTTGAGAGCCTCAGGAGTTCGTATAATGACAACTTGGCCGGTGTGTTGGCCAACTGCGCCAGGATGTCAAAGTTGTAGGGCCTCTCCAGTCCTTGTGGTGTTTCTTTTCGGAGGGATTTGTCGAAACGAGTCTCCTTCGGCCTAGGCTTGTCGATTATCGGAGGCTGAGAAGGCCCTGGAGCGTCAGCAGTGGTCGGCGGATGATCTTCAGTCGAGTTATCAGCTACAGGTTGGGATTGTGCCCCAGATCGAGTAACAACTGCCGTGACTTCTTCGACATCTGCCGAGGTTGTGTGGCAGGATCTGACTTTTCCACTCCTCTTCTTGCGAATGGAAGGTGGTATAGACTGAGTATCCTTAGGTACCAGGTCTGGATGGACCCACATGACCTCCCCCTGTGATGTGGTAAGGGACACTAGACCAGCAGCCTGATCCCGAAGATGTGGAAGATTAGCAATCTCCATTGTCGCCAGAGGAATGGGTACCACACCGTCTTGAGTCTCTGTTGGAGGAAAGCTGCCGAATTGTACGGACACCATGTTGGCTGCCACGGTTACCTCCTCGAAATCAATGGCCACAGCATTCGAATCGATGAGATTTTGGATGTATCGCTTCAATTGGAAGCAGTTATGTGTAGCATGGTGGACGTAGCAATGGTAATGGCAGTACTTCGGGTTCTCCATATCTGTCGGTCGAGGCTCCCGTCTTGTTGGAGGGAGTTGAATTCTATCTCCTTGTATGAGCATGTCCAAGATGGGCTTGACGTGGCCGTCTTCGAAGGAGTAGTTTATTTGCGGCCATTGTTTGTCTGCCGGTTTTGACTCAGACTTCTGGGCTGTATCGACCACCATAGCTTGCTTGCCCCTGTTGTCCCGATTGTTGGAGGGGCTACCCCCATTGTCGTTGTTGGTGTTAGGACGCTTGCCCTTATTCTCTCCCTCTGAGATGTGCAATCCCAGTTGGCGAGCCTTCTTCAACCGTTCTTTGGCACCAGTGGCACTGATGATGAACGTCTTCCAGTCCTTAAATTGACTTTCGCCCATCCAGAGACTGATTGTTGGGAGCAGTCTCTTTTGGCAAATTTCAATTAAAGAAGAATCTGGATTTCAAAAAGGCAACTTCATTGCGGTTTGGCAAAACCGCTCGATATAGTTCCTTGTCAGCTCCTTTTCCCCTTGGATGACGTCCATGAGGGTAGACATTGTGACGTCATGTCCTACTTCGTAGAATCTCTCCAAGAATATGCACTTGAAACCAGCGAAGGAGTGGATGCAGTTGTCTGGCAGGTTGCGATACCAGTCGAAGGCGACTCCTTCCAATACCCCAATGAATAATCGTGTGAGGATGGCATCGTCGTAGGGTAGATGGTCGGTGGTAACCTCGAAGTAAGTGATGTACCGACTTACGGAGGTCTTGCCATCATAGGGATTGATATTGAACGGCTTATATCTTGGTGGGAAAGGGACATCTCTCCATGCAGCAGGGTATGGTTGCCGTATTCTGAGATCTTGAGAGGTTTCTCGAGCGTAAAACATGGCTCGGAGCTCCTGGACGCTCTTCTTGCTTCCCTGGCCTCATCCACAGCGGTGGGAGCCGTTGTTTCAGGAGGATTGTTGTTCGGGTTTGGTAAGGCTGAGTTCGAGTCCGCATTGATCGTGGGACCCGTGCTTGTTTGGCCAGGCGTCCCTCCTTACAGAGTTGAAAGAGCCGCTTTGATCTCGTCTATAGACTTGACCAAGGCATGCAGTATGGCCTCCAGAGTGTCGATGCATTGGCGATCACTGGAGCTACCTTAGTTGCTGTCCGTCATGAACATCGTCCTTACATGAGAAGAGATAGAAGGAATGGTGGAGGAGGTACCCTCCTAGTCATACCCATGTACCGAGAAGTCATCGGGGTATATGGGAATATTCTCTTCTGGTTCAGATTCGGAGGGAATAGTACCCCCAGCTTCAGAGCTTGCTTCATCTTGAGAGTTGTGGACATCCTCGGGGACGCCGGCTTCTGCTGTATCTGATGGAAGAGTTGTTTCCACGGGCTCGTCCCCTTGGAACATCGGATTATCGTAGATGTTCGAAGGAGTGCTACCCCCAGTTCCAACGACCCCCAGTGATGTGGATAATGAATCTCCTATTGTGGCAGATTTTGTCTTTAAACGGGTGCCTTGGAAAACTCCGGTGGTGGACAACCGTTTAGACGAAAGTCTCTTAGCTGTAGTGGTTGATATCTTTGGGCTGGAGATGCTTATCTTATTCCCTCACCTGAGATTTTCTGGGTAGAATTGCAGGAGACAATAGGAGGCGCCTCGTCCTCTGAGCTCGGATGTCGTAGCCTTCGGAAGACGGACGGCTGATCTTCTTTCGCCGTCGCATTGTTGCAACAGCAGTTGACGATGATTTGGATGCAGTGACGTCCATATGAGGACTCTTTGCATATCGAGGCCCCTTCTCTTTCCTTGCGTTTGTGGAGGATAACCTCACGCAGGTCAGAGGAACCACTTCGTCCGTTTGCCACCGGGGGTTGGACTCGAGTGGTTCTGTACAACTTCCCATCAGAGGCCCGTATAATGGTATGCGGAGCGCTCGGGTGGTCAGAGGTTGGGTCAGTCGGCTGATCTTGCCGAGCCCGCGCCGCCTTATACTTCTTCACTTTAGTGCGTGAAGGCACATAATAGGAAGAGTCCAAGTGGTGCTGGAGAGAGTCAGACATGTCTTCTTGGGAGCACAGGAGATCAGGACCATAAGAGAGGCGGTCGAAGACAGAGCCATGTGGAATAGGCATCATGCGGCTGGAATCAATGATCTTTATGCGGCTGGCAGTCGTAGCCGCATGGGTCTTCTCCATGCGGCTGGAAATCCTGGCCGCATGAGTGGTCTCTATGCGGCTGGAAATCTCGGCCGTATGAGTATTATGTATCTGGCCAGCAATTTCAGCCGCGTGGTCATCATTCATGCGGCTGGCAATCTTGGTCGCATGAGTCTTCGTTTTGCGGCTAGTACCCTTATTCAATTTCTTTCTGGAGCACATAGAATCGCTCTTTGTCCCTGCAAGTCCAGTATCGTAGTGCTTTTATTTGCCGAACTTGGGGACAGCAGAGTCATCTATGGCTAGGATTGGGGTCGCACGAGAATCGCCTTTGCCGTTTTGGGTAGCAGAGAGTACTCCGTCGAGGGCCTGGGGAGGAGCAAATGATTTTGGCCTCCACTCTTTGCGAGCCTTCGTTGTACGGTTGCGCTTCTGGATCGGGCCAGCGCTTCCTTCGGAGAGCATTTTTTCGAATGCCTGTTGGTCGAAGTGGACGACCATCTTCTGTTGCGTGGAGCCAAGTTTGGCTGCATCTGATTGCGTCACCAACTCCTCAGCCGTGGAGAAGTTTGTCCCCAGCAGAGTCGCCATCGTGTTTGCCATGAAATATAAAAGAGCAGAACAATTTTATGGGAGGACTGGACTTTTACTTCACAATACAAACTCGCTTGTACAAAGAAAGCCTAGGGACGAAAACCTAGGTACAGCAGTCTAAGTACAATTGTTTATTTTAGATTCTGGGATGTGACGATAGAGGCTCGGGAAAGCGACGGCCGCTATGCCTTACTCCTCAGACGATTGGTATGCAACCTTGGCTCCGGAAAAGATTCGCTTGGCGTTGAAGAAATGCTCTCTGCTCTCCCTCTCTTTTTCTCTCCAAGTGTTCTGGTGCTCTGATCTTCGAAAAAAGAGGGTCCCCTTGCAAGGGAATGACACCTTGATATTTATAGGAATGGGTTGCAATCATTAGAGTTTGCAATGTTTGCCTCCTTGATATGCCAGCGGCTAAGCATCCCTAAATCTGGGCCGTTCATCTTGGGTATCAGAGATTTGAGCAATTAATGTGATTGTACCAAATCTTTTGGGGGTAATTAATGATGATTGACATAAATCCTCCTGATTTGTCATGCCAATCTTGGATTTTCTGCTACGTGTCATTGATTTACTTGATTGCAAATAACCTGATTTGATCCTAATATTTTATTGGGATTTATTGATGGATTTTGATCAATTTGATGCCACGTGTCCTACTATCATGCCACGTGTCTTAACCGCGAGCCACTAAGGAAATCTAAGCCGCATGAGGATTCCCCCTATCGAGCCGCATAAGGTCGGCCACGTGTCGCAGCTACTTGGGAGTGGCCCCTGAACATTTGAAACATGTGGTGATGATCGGAGCCACAAGAGCGTAGGCAGCCGCATAATGAGTAGCTCCTTCGTGAGCCACATGGAGATAGTCCTCGTGAGCCACATGGGGTAGCCTCTTCTTGAGCCGCATAAGACTGCTTCGGCCTAATCCACATGGGACAGCTTTGGCCTCAGCCGCATGGGGTGGTCTCTGCTTGAGCCGCATGCGTCTATCCACATGTCAAGGCCGCATGATAGTTTTTGGATCTCGGGGGATCATGTCATAGATTTCTTTCATTTTCCGAGGAGTCTGTCATTATGAGGGGAGTCATAATTGTATCTTTGTGTCAGAACCGTCACCTTATCAGAGCTGTCAGCCGTCAAGGCATTTAATGCAGTATGGGAAGAGCTGCTTGCGGGCTATGTGGCACCTCTCTGAGCCGCATGGAATTTATCGAGCCGCATGGACACTTGAGCTGCATGGGTTCCTGAGCCGCATGTGGTTCCCTGGCCGCATGGATCTTTCTTTATTCTTTTCCATGCTTCTACAATAAGTTGCGTAATTATCTTATAAAGATAATTACAACACGCAATAGGTCTGAAATCCGCCAATGCTGTCGCTCCCTCTTTCTTCGGTACCAAGGTCAGGAAAGTGTGATTCAATTCTTTCAGAAGCTTTCCTTTGGTGAAGAATTCCTGCACCACCTCCACGACCTGATGCTTCAGAATGTCCCAATGGCGTTTGAAAAAACTACTGCTGAAGCCATCCGGACTAGGAGCCTTGTTGGGATCTGCCACCTTGACAATAGATTCTACCACCTCCAATGTAACAGGGACAAGAAGAATTCTATTTCCATATGGAGTCACCAATCTCTTCATAACAACCTCTGGGAACATGGATAGGTAGTCAATCTGGAAATATAACTCAGAATAGTACCTGACAGCCTCGCCCTGGAGTCCCCACCAGAATGCCATCCGCATCAAGAAGCTGGGAGATGTGATTCCTATTATGTTTTGTCCGGATAACATCATAGAAGAACTTAGAGCAACGGTGGCCATCCTTCAGCCATGAACATTTGGCTCGCTGGGCCGAGCTAATCTCCTTCTGCAGCCTCAGGATGTTGACTTCTCCGATCAGCACCTTCTCTCTAGCCGTCAGGTCCCCATTAAGTATGTCAGCTTGCATATCCTGCTGCAAGGTCCGCAACTCCACCTCCTTATCTTCTAAGGTGGACTTGGGCAACCCCTTCACCCAGCTCCAAAGAGCTCTCTTCGTGGCCTTGAGGCGACGAACCAAGCGGAATTAAGTCGTCCCCTCCTGACTGCTAGAAAGCCCCTCAGCGACAGCCTCTAGGTAGCCCTCCGAGAAATACCAATTGTTGTTATACCTGAACGGGCGGGACTTCCCAAGAGGCCGAGCAGTGAAGCCAACCCAGACGGGGGAATGATCGCTCGTCCCAGCTGCCAGACCCTCAGCCGAAGTGTTGGGAAAGTGACGGAACCACTCCCCATTGCCCAGAGCTCGATCAAGCTGACAAGCAACCATGTTATGAGTTGCTTTGTTGTGCCAAGTCCAGATGAAGCCTGAGCGAGACAATCCCCGAAGCCCCGCAAGCAGGAGGTATCTCTGGAAATCATAGAGGATAGAATCTAGAACTGGGCGACCACCCAGCTTCTTTCCTTGGTGCAGAAGGGCATTGAAGTCCCCGATTAAGAGAACAGGAAGGCACGACGAGTCAGCAACAGAGGAAACATGGAAGATGTCGTTCCGTAGGGACTTCCGTCTCCTTCTGTCATTGTGGCCGTAGACAGCCCCCAGCAAGAACCAGAAGCCACCCTTGTTCACGAAGGAGATGGCAATCAACTGCTCCGTCATCAAGATCAAGTCACCATCCCAACTCTTCGAGTTCCAACAAACCCAAATCCTGGACAGGTCACAAAGAGCCAGGTTGTGCAGTTGGTCCCAATGAGAACGGGTCCACCGAGTAAGAGTCTTCTCACTTTTGATCTTGGATTCTAATAGAACAGCAATGTCACATTTCTCTCTGTGGAGTACCCCATAAATCTCTCTCCACCTCTCTAGCGAACACGCCCCCGTCATATTCCAGGCGATAATGGCCACTAATTAATGAGAGGTGGGGTCCCCCTGTGAAACTCTCGGGTCGGCACCTGGGCAAGGTGCCGCATCCGTCGCTAAAGAATCTTCCTCCATCCTAGTCGGAGCCGCCTGTTGGGGAGCGACCTGAGATAGAACCAACGCCCAGGTAGGATTGTCAACACACACCGCCTCCTTTCTGTTTGTAGTATGTCACACCACCATGGAGGGGCCATCTCTCAACAGGCCGACAATACGTCTCTTTCTACAATAAACCTGCCCTTTAGACGGTCCTCCCTCCCCTCGTGCCTCAATCTCCGACGCCACCATACCTCTAGTAACTATACTACTCAGCCCCTGGCAAGTGGTCATCGCCCCACTCGTGGGAGCAAGCTGAGTAGATACAACGAGGCTCAAACCACTATCACTCACAGGATGAGTAACCTCTCCCTCCAAGACCTCCGCTCCGCTATCATCTCTGAAATCCATATTGTAGGGAGCTTCTGGAGCCTCACTAGGAGGGATAATAGGCTCCACCGGAGGTCCAACCTCTGAACATACACTGGCTAGATGCCCGAAGCAGGAACAGCGTGAACAGGTAGGTGAAACCCATTCATACTCCACCTTCTGGGTAAGCACCTCCCCATAAGGGATCTCATATTTCACCATCATCGGAAGCTCCTCCCTGCCCGAATCTCCACAAAGATCCTAGCGTACATCAACCGCGTTCGAAAGGCAGTAGCTTTATCTGCCTTGATCGGGGTGCCCACAAAGCTGGCCAGCCGCATCAACAAAGGTATGCTCCAAAACATGACTGAAAACTCAGGGAATCGAATCCATACTGGGATGGCATTCAGAACTTCCCTCTCACATCGCAGCTCCGGAGTCCACTCCTTGAGAATGATTAGTCTACCGTCGAACGTCCAGGAGCCGCCTTGGAGGATCCTAGCGACATCCTCCGCCAGTCCGAACTTCACATAATAGAAGCCGTTCTCGCGAGCATAGAACTCCATACTCCCCATAGGATGCCAGACACGCGCTGCATAGCCCCGGATCTGCCCGTAGAAAGTCTTGTTGCCCAAGACATACAGGACGAGGGTATTCTTCCAGTATGCTGTCACCTTCTGGGTCTCCTCCGTAGGAAACGAGGCCCGAAAACCCCTTCCTGTCTTGATCGGTGGAACGTACTCCATCAATGTGGGGGTTTTCGACCCACAGGTTTGTAGATCTCAGCCCAGGACCGTCCAGTCAGCTGAGGGGTTGTTGTAGGTCCTAAAAAATCAAGTTGCATCAATCAACAAAGTCAAATGATCAAGATGTGCACCATTCAAGCAAACTGCGCAGACAGCAGACTGCGCAGCTCACAGACTGCGCACGCTCAACTGCGCACATTCCCGATTGCGCAGAGCTTACGTGGCTAATGTCATTATTACCTGACAACCAAATCAAATCTCTGACAGCTAACAAGCGCAAAAGACGAGGAAACCGTTCGTTTCTCTGTGCAGCACAGTGCTCGAGGACAGCTGTCCAGCCTGATGTGCAATCTACTTCCTGCGCAGTCCAAGTGTGCGCAATCCAGTTCCTGCGCCATCCATTTCCTGCGTAGTCCAATACTTGCACACTCTATCAAATCAACTGCCAAATGCATATGTGGCCTTCATGCCATCAATTTCTCAGAACGTGGTAACTGTCTGTGCACGACCATGCACATTTCAATCAAGTTTTGCCAAGTATCCAAGACAGGTGGCCCATGATCCAGCAACTTCCTACGCAGTCTTCTGCTGCGCAATCCACCCTGCACAATTCCAGAATAACTGAAAATCAGTTATTTCCAAAACTCTATAAATAGAGTTTCAAGACTTCATTTCAAGGGACGACTACATAGATATCAGATCACACACAGAGAGATTATTCTCTTCAGAGAATCCAGGAGTTCTTGCTAAAGTGCTGCTGCATTCTTCAGAGGCTTTTGCCTTCAGTTCTTCAGAGGCTTCCTGCCTTCGCTTCATCAGAGACATTCGTCTTCAGTCAGCTTCAAAGGCTTTTGTCTTCAAAAGTTCACATCGTCCAAGGGATAAAGCAATCGTCTTCTAGATTGGATTCCTACAGTTGTACTTTCCCAAAATTCAAATTATAATCTTCTTTTTATAAAAGTTTGTATAAACACTTTTTGTTTTTGCAAACAAAATAGCGACTCTGCTGGGGACGACTTTCTCCTCCAACGAGAAGGTGACAACTCAATGTGACGTAGCGTCTATCGGAAAGACGCAGAAGACTCTGGTTGTTAAGGTCAACCAGACTGCCTACGAAGATATGATCAAATCCAAGTCCACTCCTGCCACAAGCAAAGTGCGCAAAGTGTGGGTCACCAAAGCTGCTGCACAGTCCACTTCTCCTACTGTTGAAGCTGTTGCACAGTCTGCAGTTTTTACTGCTAAGACTGGTGCACAGTCTTCTGTTGCGCAAACTGCTTCTCCTTCTCCTGTGCAATCTGCTACCATCAAAGAACAGAATACTTCATATTCTGTTCTGTCCAAGTGCAAGACCCCTCTGCCTCTTGTGCAATTGTCTGCCATCCATCCTGTGCAGTCCAATCTGTTGGCCCATTCCATGGTCACACCCGATTTCGATAATCAACATACACTTTAGTCAATACACAAAATATAGGAAATGCTGCTAATCATTTCAGGAATCATGAAATCATATTCAACGGACGACGTACCGCATCCATTAAAGCTTCAACGTCATCAAAACATCCGAAGACTTGTTTCTAAAGTTTATTCTGTATTTTACATTTTATTGAGTCTAGGATTAATTTGTAAAGTCAAGTTTGTTATTACTGGCTTAGGGTTAAAATTGTCCTCATTTCTAAAAGCCTATCCATTTTCGATTACAAATATTTCAAAACATATTTCGAAAATATTCTTTTTCAAATGATTTTACAAATAGCCAAAAACATGTTTTAAAACTATTTTTACAAAAGAATTCCTGACAGAACTCGTAACCGAGTTTGGCCCGAGTTCGGTCCGAACTTTGCCCGAGTTCGGTCCCGAAAGTTTCAAATTTTAGTTGGCTCCAAATCAGCGAGCAACGTCTCTTTGCGAGATATTTGGACCCGAACTCTGCCCGAACTCTGTCCGAGTTTGGTTCGAGAAAACACCAATAAATAGAGGAGAACTTTTTATTTCAAATCATCAATTCATTCTTCATCTTCTCTTCTCTATTCTTTCAAGTGTTTTCAAACGATCTAGAAATTTTAAATCCCACCTATACTTCTCTTAGCCAAAAGCCAGTACTATCAGATTTGATTTAGAAGTCTTTTGGTTATTCAAGAGTTGTAAAGAGGTCGTCAAGTTTCAACAACAATTCTCGTTGTGGAGCTGGTCGTGCGCTCGTCACCAAGCACGGTGTACTTTGTGGAGTTAGTCGTGCACTCGTCAACAAGCACGGTGTTGTAAGAGTTGCAAGCACTCGGTTAAAGCTTGTGCCTTTAGTGGATTAACATCGAGCAAGAGTACTCGAGACTGGATTAGTCCTCTCAGAGGGATACCAGTATACATCGCTGTATTACTGAGTTTGATTCTCTATCTTTTATTTACTGCTCTTACTTCACTGCCATAGATTAAATTTTTTATTTGGTGATTATTTTTTCCGCTGCACACACGCACTCTATTCACCCCCCCTCTAAAGGTGCTCAACGATCCTACAATTGGTATCAGAGCAGGTTATATTCTTATATAACATACCTTAGAGAGTATATATATGGCAGCCGTGAAATCTATATTCAACGGTGAAGGGCAATCCACAAATAGACCTCCCCTATTTGATGGAACAAACTATACATACTGGAAAATGCGTATGACTTTCTTTCTAAAGTCTCTAAACTTTGATCTATGGTCAATAGTCATTGATGGTTATAAGAAACCAGCCCCAACAGTTGTTGAGGGGCAGCTGGTTGAGAAGACCCATGATAAATACACTGAAGCAAAAAAGGCTAAAGCAAGCCTAGATGCTCGTGCCATCAATGCACTATTCTGTGCAATTGACAAAACCGAGTTCAATAGAGTTTCTACCTGTAAGACGTCTCACAAAATTTGGAAACTCCTTGAGGTATCCCATGAAGGGACTTCCCAAGTCAAGGAATCCAAAATTAGTAGACTGACTCAGGAATACGAATCTTTTAAAATAAAACCCGGTGAGTCAATTACATAGATGTTTACTCGTTTCCTAGATATAACTAATCCTCTTCAATCTCTTGGTAAAGATTACAGCAACCATAAAAAAATCAGGAAAGTGCTGCGGGCTCTAACAAAGAACTGGAATCCAAAAGCCACAGCAATCATTGAAGAAAACGATCTCACCACGATGACTCTAGAAACACTAATGGGCAAACTGATGACCCATGAGCTTGACTTGCAAGATTTTGAAGAGGCCACACCAAAGGAGAAAACTATCGCCTTCACAGCTCAAACAAGAAAAGCAACATATAATGATTCAGATGAAAAATCATCAAGTGGTGATGAAAGAGCCCTACTTGTGAAGAACTTCAAGAAATACCTAAAGTTCACAAGCAGAAAGAAGAAAGACGTCCAAGAAAGCAATGAAGATGAAACTATATGCTTCGGATGCAAGAAATCAGGGCACATGAAGAAGGACTGTCCAGCTACCAAGAAGAGTAGTCCATATGATAGATCAAGATCAAGCAGAAGATCTACATCTGGCCGAAAGTATGCCAACACAACCATCTGGCACGAGAGCGATGCTAGTGACTCAGAAGAAGAAGACAGACCCTGCAGCAATGCAAACGTTTGTCTTATGGCATTCGAAAAGGTATCATCTAATCCTCTGTTTGATGACTTTACTTTTGATGAACTAGAGACAGCCTTTAGCGATTTACTTGAAGATCACAAAACTGTGCTCGACAAGTATAAGCAATCTCGAAAAGAGATTAAGGCACACACAGCCGAGATAGCTAGATTGTCTAATCTACTTGAAGATATTAAAAAGACATCTACTACCGGTAACATGGAAGAGATAGCCAAACTTAAAGTAGACTATCATGAGGCTATCCTCAACATTGAAAAGAAAGAAAGGGACTATGTCAAAATACACAAACTTTATGACATAGAGAAGAAGTTGCACCTAGTAACTGAACAAAGACTCCTTGATATGACTGCAAGATACGAAGAGTCTGTAGCGATTTCTAAAAAGTTAAAAATCAAGTTGGGCAAACAAGCAATACCTGTGACACAGCCCAAGATTAGACCTAATGCAAAGCATACACCAAAAAGGACTAAACACAAGAAAGCACAAGGGAAACACGAACACCATTATGCTTTCACTTATAGGTTTTCCAAACAGAACAAGCCTGCAAACACAGTTTATTCTACTAAACTGACTTGCACATATTGTGGTACATACGGTCACATATCACAATACTGTCTGGCAAGAAAGCTTGTTGATAACCATACTCTAGTTTGGAAACCTAAAGCTAATCTGAGTGGACCCTTCAGAAAATGGGTACCAAAGGATTCATCTACTTGTCTTGTAGGTGGACCCTCAACCCTCTCATGCTAAAAGCAAGTGGATTCTCGATAGCGGATGTTCGCGACACATGACTGGTGATGCATCCTTATTCGCTACGCTATCGATGAAGAAAGAAGGATACGTCTCCTTCGGAAATAACTTGAGAGGTAATATTATAGGTAATGGCACTGTAGGTATGTCTCCTTATCCAATAATAAAAGATGTTTGTCTAGTAACCGAATTGAAACATAACCTAGTCATTTGGCAGATAATGGTTATGGTATCAATTTTGTGAAAGATAAATGTACAATTTATGATATGTCATCTGGTGATCCCATATATAAAGGGATTAGAGAAGACAACATCTATATTTTCTTTTTGGAGAATACTAATAATGCAGGAAGATGCCTAGTAGCCAATCAAGATGAAAGCTGGCTATGGCACATGAGACTAGGACATGCAAACATGGATACTATCTCACGCTTGAACACAAAGAAGTTGGTAAAAGGACTCCCTGAAATTTCATTCAAGAGAGATATGGTATGTGCTGACTGTGAAAAGAACAAAGCACATAGGTCATCTTTTAAATCCATCAACGCTGTAAGTACTTCAAGACCTTTGCAGTTGATTCATATGGATTTATTTGGTCCTAGTAGAGTCGCTAGTCTTGGCGGTAAGCTCTACGCTTTTGTGATTGTTGATGATTTCTCTCGATTTACTTGGGTTTACTTTTTATCAAAGAAAAGTGATGCTATTTTTGAATTTCAGATATTTTGTAAAAAGGTTCAAAACGAAAAAGGCTTCATGATTACTCGTATCCGAAGTGATCATGGTGGCAAATTCGAAAATTCTAATTTCAAAAAGTTTTGTGATGATAGTGGATACTACCACGAATTTTCTTGTCCTAGAACTCCCCAACAGAATGGTGTTGTGGAGCGGAAGAACCGTACTCTAAGCGAAATGGCTAGAGTCATGCTTAACCAGTACAATCTTCCTAAATATTTTTGGGCAGAAGCTGTTAGTACAGCCTGTCATATTTTAAATAGGGTGTTAATTCGACCTATCTCGAAGAAAACACCATATGAGCTTTGGTTTGGAAGAATTCTAAACATTTCTTATTTTAAGGTTTTTGGTTGTCGCTGTTTTATCCTGAACACCAAGGATAACTTGGGAAAGTTTGACTCCAAAGCAGATGACGGAATATTTCTCGGATATGCTGCTAAGAGTAAGGGATATAGAATTTTTAATAAAAGATCTATGATTGTTGAAGAGAGCATTAACGTTACTTTTGATGAGCTAAATAGTCACAGATCTAGCGACAGTGATGATGAAGATGCACCTAAAAAGACTAAGAAGAGTTCTGCGAAAGATCAGACACAAGAGGCAAGGACTGATAAAGGTTCCGAAGATGCAGGAACTGAGAAGAGCCTAGTGAAAGACATGGCACAAAGATTTGAATCGTTGAGATTCAAACCAGATCATCCAGAAACTCTCATAATAGGTGATGTATCAAAAGGTGTAAGTACACGTTCATCCCTTAAAGATTCTGAATTAGCAGCAAATATAGCTTTTATTTCGCAAATAGAACCTAAGAATATAGAAGATGCTTTTTCTGATGAGTTTTGGATTTCTGCCATGCAAGAGGAACTTAATCAATTTGAGAGAAACCAAGTTTGGGAACTTGTTCCTAAACCTATTGGTCAATCGATAATTGGTACCAAATGGGTGTTCCAAAATAAATTAAGTGAAGATGGACAAGTTCTACGCAATAAAGCATGTCTAGTTGCACAAGGTTATAATCTAGAAGAAGGAATTGATTACGACGAGACCTATGCTCCTGTTTCTAGACTAGAAGACATCCGCAAGTTTTGCGCATTTGCATGTTTTAATGATTTCAAACTTTTTCAAATGGACGTGAAAAGCGCATTCTTAAACGGATTTCTGAAAGAAGAGGTTTTTGTGAAACAACCCCCTGGTTTTGAAAATTTTCAAAAACCTGATCACGTCTTCAAGCTTAAGAAAGCACTCTATGGACTCAAACAAGCACCTCGTGCTTGGTATGAACGCCTAAGCGCCTTCTTACTTGACAATAGATTTTCAAAAGGCAAGATAGATACTACTTTGTTTATTAAATCCATGAATGATGATATACTTTTAGTGCAAATCTATGTTGATGACATTATCTTTGGTTCTACTAATAAAAAACTTTGTCAAGATTTTGCCAAGTGTATGCAGAGTGAATTTGAGATGAGTATGATGGGAGAACTGAACTTCTTCCTAGGACTGCAAATCAAACAGCTCTCAAATGGAACATTCATCAACCAAGCTAAGTACACGAAGGACATTCTGAAGAAGTACGACTTCGAGAATGTAAAGCCAATCGGGACGCCTATGGCTACATCTACAAAGCTTGATGCTGATGAAAGTGGCAAACCTGTCGATCAGCGTAAGTATCGAGGTATGATTGGTAGTTTATTATATTTAACTGCTAGTCGCCCTGATATTATGTTTAGTGTTTGCATATGTGCACGATATCAGGCAAACCCCAAGGAATCACATCTTAGTGCCATTAAGCGTATCTTCCGATACCTTAAAGGAACTTCTACAATTGGCTTATGGTATCCCAAAACCAAATCCTTTGACCTTATAGGTTACTCGGATGCGGATTTTGCTGGATGCAAAGTGGACCGTAAAAGTACCAGTGGCACATGTCATTTCTTGGGAAAGGCCTTAGTCTCTTGGTTTAGCAAGAAACAAAATTCTGTAGCATTATCAACAACTGAGGCTGAGTATATCGCCGCAGGACGTTGTTGTGCTCAGATTTTGTGGATGAAGCAAACTTTAGAGGACTATAATCTGCACTATACAAATGTTCCTATCTATTGTGATAACACTAGTGCAATTAATTTGACTAAGAACCCTGTTTGTCACTCACGCACAAAGCACATAGAAATTAGACATCATTTTCTTCGTGATCATCAACAACACGGGGATATCTGTTTAGAATTTATTGACACTGAGCATCAATTAGCAGATATATTCACTAAACCATTGGCTGAAGACCGTTTTAACATCTTGAGGCGTGAGCTCGGCATTCTTGAATTCTCGGACTCTTAATGCATATGGTAATTAAAATTATTTTTATAACTTGATAATTTATTTATTTAACGAAAATTATTTTTGGGGACAAACTTATAAAGGGGATGTCTGTCACCAGGACTACAGTCGAAGCGAAGCGGTATTTAAGAGTTCCCCGGTGAACCACCGTTAGCTGGGACAACCCCTATAGTTAACCCAAAAATAATAGCAGTTAATAAATAAAACAGTCAAACGTTATTAATTACTCTTTTAACTATCCTGACTGCTTTGACTGTCTCGGGAATACAAGTGGCCGAACTCGGCCCGAACTCTGACCGAGTTTGGACCGAATTCGGACCGAGTTCGGTCGGCGCTGGTAACTTCCAGAACCCGAGCAGCCGGCCCTAGCACCTATATAATGGATCTTTTCTCTCACTTTTTCTCCACACCAACTCGTGGAAAGCTCCCATCTCCTCCTAGAAGACCTTCCTCCTCCATCCTAGCAAGGGATCGACGCATTCGATTGGGCGGTCATCTTCCTCCTTCATTCTTTTTCTCTAAAAAGGTATTCTTCTTCTTTTTCCTCATGGCCCCCAAACGTTATCGAGGATCTTCTTCCCAACAAGCCTCATCCTCTTCCGACTACACACCTGCCAGTCTCTTTAGTCCAGCACGACCACGAGAACCCGATAAATATGATTCAACTTTGTTCCCCGACAAAGAATTCTCGGATCTCTGGTTTGACTCCTTTTCAGGACGTCGTATTTGCAATGGAGCTTTTATTAATTTCACCACTTTCTTTGAGTATGCTCCTATTTTCGACCGTCTTGGACTTCGTGACTTTTTCGAGGTTCAAGATAGCATTTACGACAATGCTGTCCGGATGTTTTACTGCAATTTGCAAGTAAAACCAAACGGAAACTTCTATTCTTGCATTGCTGGGCAAGAATTAGAATTTAGTGATGCTGATATCAGTGAATATTTTCATATTCCTGATCTTGGTGAGCCATTGACTGACATCTATCACATTCAGTTCCCAGCTGATATGACTCTACAATCTTTTAGAGAGTTGATTTGTCATCCTATTGATCCTCCCAGGCGAATTTATGCCAAGAACTTGAACCAACATTTTTACGAGCTTCATCGCATGGTCTTTTCCGTTCTTCTTCCGAAGAAAGGTTCGACCGATGAAGTTACCTTCTTTGAGTTATCAGCTATGTACCACATCCACTATGGCATTCCTTTCTCTGTCCCTAAGACTATGATGTCCTGGATGTTGAACTGCAGAAATGCAGGCAGGAACTTAGCATATCCTATGCATCTTGCTTCGATATTTCGACGTTTCGAGATTGATCTTGAGACGTGTGCTATCTCCTCTACTGCTGTTGAGCTTACACGCTCTCGTCGATTCCCGGCACCACCTCTGCTCCTGGAGCTGCTCCTCCTGCTGATGCTGAGGTTCCTCCGGCTGATGCTCCTCCTGCTCCAGCCCCTGCACCCGGACTCGATCAGTTATTTCAGCGCTTTGATGCTTACGTTGCTGTCTCTACGCAACGTTATCAGGAGTCGGAGTACCGACACATTTCTCAGGCCCAGGTGCTGAGAAATAGTATTGCTGATCTGCATTACAGCCTGGCTCAGGACCCCGTCCATCCTGTCACTATCCTGCCGCACCCGACTTTTCCCGGTCCTCGTCTTACTGATGAGATCACTTTTCAGTATTTCGATCCGACCACTGCTTACTTTCCTCCAGATCCACCCGGTGCAGATGATGCCACGATGTGACGTGATTCAGCCTTGGCTTATTGGATATTAGTAGTTTGATGCAGTTTGATGTAGTTTTGATTGATGTAGTTTTTTTTACTTTCATGTCTAAACTGTTTCAGTTAGACATATATCAGTTGTATTTCATTTCTAGTGAAAACTTTATGGCATTTTCAGTTTATTATGAGTTGGCATTTTTTATTAGATGTTCTTGTTTATGTCTCTTTGAAGTGATTATTACTTTTCTGCTTCACTTTGTCTTGTGTTGTTTATTGTTGGCTTCACATATTACGGGGTTGCCCACTCATTTTACTACTTGACAAAGGGGGAGAAAAACGAGTATACCAAAACAAACGTCAAAGCTAGCATAACTCAAAAACAAAATCCAATTCAAACTCCTATTTTTTCAGGTACTTTGTATTTTGTTCTATTTACTATAAATATATTTTGGTATAGACTCAAGTTTGTCAATTATCAAAATGGGGGAGATTGTTGGCCCATTCCATGGTCACACCCGATTTCGATAATCAACATACACTTTAGTCAATACACAAAATATAGGAAATGCTGCTAATCATTTCAGGAATCATGAAATCATATTCAACGGACGACGTACCGCATCCATCAAAGCTTCAACGTCATCAAAACATCCGAAGACTTGTTTCTAAAGTTTATTCTGTATTTTACATTTTATTGAGTCTAGGATTAATTTGTAAAGTCAAGTTTGTTATTACTGGGTTAGGGTTAAAATTGTCCTCATTTCTAAAAGCCTATCCATTTTCGATTACAAATATTTCAAAACATATTTCAAAAATATTCTTTTTCAAATGATTTTACAAATAGCCAAAAACATGTTTTAAAACTGTTTTTACAAAAGAATTCCTGACAGAACTCGTAACCGAGTTCGGCCCGAGTTCGGTCCGAACTCTGCCCGAGTTCGGTCCCGAAAGTTTCAAATTTCAGTTGGCTCCAAATCAGCGAGCAACGTCTCTTTGCGAGATATTTGGACCCGAACTCTGCCCGAACTCTGTCCGAGTTCGGTTCGAGAAAACACCTATAAATAGAGGAGAACTTTTCATTTCAAATCATCAATTCATTCTTTATCTTCTCTTCTCTATTCTTTCAAGTATTTTCAAACGATCTAGAAATTTCAAATCCCACCTATACTTCTCTTAGCCAAAAGCCAGTACTATCAGATTTGATTTAGAAGTCTTTTGGTTATTCAAGAGTTGTAAAGAGGTCGTCAAGTTTCAACAACAATTCTCGTTGTGGAGCTGGTCGTGCGCTCGTCACCAAGCACGGTGTACTTTGTGGAGTTGGTCGTGCACTCGTCAACAAGCACGGTGTTGTAAGAGTTGCAAGCACTCGGTTAAAGCTTGTGCCTTTAGTGGATTAACATCGAGCAAGAGTACTCGAGACTGGATTAGTCCTCTCAGAGGGATACCAGTATACATCGCTGTGTTACTGAGTTTGATTCTCTATCTTTTATTTACTGCTCTTACTTCACTGCCATAGATTAAATTTTTTATTTGGTGATTATTTTTTCCGCTGCACACACGCACTCTATTCACCCCCCTCTAGAGGTGCTCAACGATCCTACACAATGAACCAGCAACTAAAGTTCAGTATAAGAACTCCATGGCAAGAACTCCATATGAACAATCTGTGTGTGCACAATCTAAGAGAGATGGCTCTTTAGCTAGTCTCTCTTCTTCTCATAAACTCCCTGTTGCCTCTGCGCAATCCACTGGGGGTAGTCTTTTGGCTATTCCTCTTGTCCCATCAAACAGAGGAAAAGGCTCTTTAGTCTTTTCTCAAGCTTCTTTGTCTCACGACTCAGAAGTCAACAGAGGGAAACGCTCTTTAGCTAACCCTTCATCTCAAAAAGGAAAAGGTCCTTTGGTCTTTTCTCAGTCTCCTTCGGTTCTTACCGTTGAAGATCAATCTAAACGTGCTTCGGCACCTGTCAGTACAGTTCTTCTAAACAAGGGTTCTTCTTTCCTTCGTACTAAGAAGACTGGTACTGATCAGAGAGGTATTCTGCCTACTCCAGTAGCAGATTTCCAAGATCTCCCTACTCTCAAGATTTCTCGATCAAGACAAGGGAAGCTGCAAGTGTCTCAAATAGAAACCCCTGGGGGTGAATTTGCTGATCTAAGAGCCTACCTCAACAGACCAACTTCGGTAAAACGTAAATAGCCGATGCCGAAGATGAAACAACATCAAAAGCAAACTTCCAGGATCAAAAATCCTAACACTTATGCTAATGAAGTGAGCACTTCCCTGTACACTCAAGGAACGAAACATTTGAAGAATAAAAATCATATTCCAAATGTTATCAAGGAATACATTCCTCAGACTTCTTCTCGTCTTACCATGGTTCCTGATCTTCGGGAACATCTCAGACAAAAGCGGGACAAAATCCCGACATCTACAGTTCAGACATCTGATCATCATCACTGTAACCACAAAGTCATTATCCAGTGTTGTTGTCAAACAACAAAGCGATCTGTCTTCGATCGTTTGAACTTTGTTAAATCAGAACCGATGTCAGAAGATGAGCTATTATACGCTTCTGTCAACATGGCATCTCGAGACACCGGAAGCAAGAAGTATTGCAAACACGGCAAGTCTCGTCGTCCAAGTCAACGGTATCTAGATCTACTCCAAGAATCTTCTGAAGGAGTATTTCGACATACTCGATCCCGAAGCCGAGAAACAATCGGTCAAAGGAATCTTCTTCCTTCCAGTCCTCTATCTGCTTCTCACCCGGAAGGCGACTTTCTCTCTGACTATGATGCATACAGTGAGAGTTCTGATCAAACAATATCCTCTACCATACCCAGAGAAGTGACAGCTTATGCTGTTACCGATGATCCAGACGCTTCCAACTCATCTAATCAAGACCAGCGGATAGCGGCACTAGAAGACAAACTGAAGACTATGGCTGAAATGGTCGCCAGTATGCATTCTATCATGGCAACTCAGCATGCAGTACCACTAGCTGTACCAATTGCAAATCCTAAAATAATAGCATCATCAATACCAGTCAATACAGGATTGGGGGTAGTCTCTCCTCAAATACCTCCTATGCAAGCTCAACCTACACCAAGCCAATCAGGTGCTGGGGGTAGTGCATACCATGCTGTTCCTCCTCCTCTCACTCTATCTCAACCTGTTCCTTCATCTTCCGAAGATGCCAATAAAGCGGTCAAGATTTTACGATCTCAATTTGAGGCATTTAAAGAGAAAGACAATCTACAAAGACTAGGGATCAAACAACCTTACCCTATTGAATGGAAGGAAGTTCCATTTCCTCCAAAATATAAGATCCCTACAATCACACAATTCGACGGCAGTACCTCGCCAAGTCAATTCATCAATCATTTCGAAGTCATGACCGTTCAGCTTCAACCTAATGACGCTCTTCTTACCAGAATGTTCGTCGGCTGTTTAGCAGGCGTAGCATACGACTGGTACAGAAGTTTGCCAGATGGTAGTATTACTTCTTTCTCTGGCCTCAAGCAAATCTTTCTGGAAAGATTCTATGAGGGTATCAACGACATGACTATGTCAGCCCTCAATAAAATCAAGCAGAAGACTAATGAAACTGCTAAAAGTTTCACTAAGAGATCCCGTCGAGAAGCTCTAAAGATGCCTCCAGGAACTCCTGCCTTCATAACTATCGATACCTGCAAGGCAAATCTCTTGCCTATCATTAGTATGTGGACTGGTTCAACACAATTTCAGGACTGGCCATCTTTCATTGTCAACGCTAAAGCTGCAGAAGTTAGCGTCGACAAATTCAAACAGTTGGGGGTGCATATGTCTAACCCTAATCAAGATGATCATCAGACATCAAGCAGTGGTAATCACCAAAACAACTGCAAGAACAAAGATGCTTTAAATATTAACTTACAAAAAGAATCTTTGGCAGTCAATGTGGCTCCATCTGCTCCCACTTCTACTCCTGCTGCAACTCCATCAAGGGAACCTCGACCCAAAGTAGAGTACTCCTTTGATGAGAATGATACTACAAGCATCTTTGAGTGTTTACTCAAGAGCAACAAGATCCAGCTTCCCGATCCAAAGAAGCCTGATGAAGTCGGCAAGACTGATCAACCAAAATATTGTGTCTATCACAGGTTTGTCGGACATCCTACTCGAGCATGCTATGTGCTCAAAGGCAAGATCCAAGAGCTAGTCAATGCTGGTGTTGTCACTCTTCAACAAGATGAAAAGACTGTGACTGCAAACATGGTCTCAGTTCAATTTGGAGACTTTCCTCCTCAAATGGTGCAACACGGCATCATTCCCATCCCCAAAGTTACTCTTGAGATTGAAAATCTTCCTCCTCCTCAAAACGAAGGCCTTGTCCCATTATCCCTTGATAATGGTGAAATCATGTGGATCCATCCCGATCTCGCTTCTGAATTTGAAGTCTCATCTTCCAAGAAGAAAGATCGTTCTAAAGGCAAGATAAAGACTTGCAACATGGTGTCCTTTGACCCTACAAATGAAGAAGAAATCTTGATAGGCACCAGATCAGGGAAAGCATATCAACGGGAAGTTCCTGAAGTTCCGGAGAATTCTGCTTCCTCTTCGGAGTCTGCTCCAGCACAACCTGCTTCTACAGAGGAGAATCCTTCTGCATCTGCACCAGTTGTGGTGTCTATTCCTCCCAAACCTACTGCAGGAGACAAGGGCAAGCAACAAGTCCGCTTCGACAAGCCTTTGAAGAAGTCATCTCCTACAGGACTTGAAAAGCCTTACAATTTCGACATTTTGGCTCAACTAGCTAATACACCAGCCAGATTGTCAATCTTCGAGCTCTTGCGTCTTTCTAAAGAGACTCGAGAAACTCTGAGTGAAGCCGTGATGCAAGCAGAAACCTGCTTGACTCTCCTCAAGAAGCCGAAAGCAGAGCCAGTTTCTTGCCTACATTGTCACAGTGTTCTGGAATTGATCCCGAACATCACCTTCACGCAGGACGATATGCTGCTAGAAGATAATCGACATGACCGTCCTCTATATTTTACGGGCTATATCGATTCTATGAAGGTTGATCGTCTACTAATAGATCCTGGATCCGCTCTCAGCATTATGTCGAGGACTATGCTGGATACACTGAAAATACCTGTGCATAGTCTTTCTACTACCATTACCACCATTCTGGGATTCAATCAAGGCAAAAGTGAACCTTTGGGCAAGATTCGCCTGAAACTTCAAATAGGCAATCTTCGCACTAAGGTTACCTTTTATATCATTGACAACCACGGTTGTTCATACAATGCTATTTTGGGGAGGCCATTCTTACATGAGCATAACATTGTTCCTTCCACTCTTCATCAATGTTTTAAATACGTTGATGACAATGGAGAAGTCCACAAGGAGGTTGCCGATCTCCACCCTTTCAAAGGAGTCGAGGCATATTGCAATGATTCTCGAATGTATAAGGAAGAATTCATGAAGATTGTTCTGTCTCTCGACACAGAAGAAGATCAAGAAGCAACGCCCAATGAAGCCCTCATCATACCTGTTAAAGGGTGGGTTTCTCATCCTCAATCTTCTAAACCATTGGCTATTCACTTGCCAATTCAGAAACAGCCAACTAATGATGGTCAAAGGGAGCTCACCTCCTCTGAGCCTCTTGTTATCGACTTACGTCGTAACAAGGACAAAAAGCAGCTCATTTCCTCTGAGCCACTTGTTATCAATGACAAAGAAAAAAGGGAGCTCACCTCCTATGAGCCGCTTGTTATCGATCTTCGTCATAACAAGTCTAATCTTCCTCCATGTTCTTCTTCTTCCCCTCTTATAATCGATCTGACCAAGTCTGCTAAGGCTAAAGGTCCTGTTGTAAATACCACTGTGTATATCAATGAAGATGTATCTCCTTTCCAGTATACTGATGTTATCTACTATACTAAGTATTATTTGGAAATGTTAGATAGCTTCCAATCATTCACAATGGGAGTTGTACAAGCTCTTCAGACGGAAGTCTCACATGATCAGTCAGAGAAGTCCTACTTTGTCGTTCCTTCTCGAAAGAAAGGCGAGAGTCCAATACTTTTTAGTAAAGGACCAGAACAGAAGTTCAGCTACACGGACGATAGCAAAGTTAACGATACCGGACATCTTCAGCTCCGTCGTTACAGTCAACAATCAAAAGACATCATCCGAAAGATGGGCTACGACTTCAAAAGTGGCCTCAACTACGGCAAAGGAAGGCGAACTCCTGTTCGTACAGTTATTCCATATGGAAAGTCTGAAATGTACCACAGCAGGACCAATAGAGGGCTCGGATATGCTTCTCCTCCGGTGTTATCTCCAGCAGTTTTCGAATCTGATAGTGATGAACGCTCTAATTCTTCTGATTCCAGATCATGGGATTCTGACACCAGCATTGGTCAAATTCATCGGCTGACCGTATCTTCTAACATGGTCACTGTTGAATTTCCAGAAGTATCTGATGAAGACATTGAAGATTATCCTGAAATTGATCCTTGGGCTCAAAAGATGGATAATAAATGGGAGCTTCGTTTTGAGCAAAAAGAACCTCCTACTGAAGATCAATTAGTTCAAGTCGATGTTGGACAAGACGGATCACCTCGTCCAATATTCATCAGTAAGAGTCTTCCAGAAGCTGATAAGCAGGAGTTGATCCTTCTTATTCAAGAATACATCGATGTCTTTGCCTGGAGCTATGAAGACATGCCAGGTCTAGATCCTAAAGTTGCTACTCATAAACTGAACATCTTGTCCAATGCCAAGCCAGTCAAACAGCAACAACGGCGATTCAAGCCCGAGATGATGGACGCAATCGATGACGAAGTCAAAAAGCTCATCGCCTGCGGATTTATTCGAGAAGAACAACATCCCGATTGGGTAGCTAATGTTGTTCCAGTCCTGAAGAAAACTGGCAAAGTTCGAGTATGCATCGACTTTCGGGATCTTAATGAAGCTTGTCCAAAAGATGAGTTCCCTCTCCCTATCACGGACATCATTATCGACAACACTTGTGGGTTTGAACGAATATCTTTCATGGATGGATTCTCTGGATACAATCAAATTCGGATGCATCCTGAAGATGAAAAGCACACATCTTTCCGCACTCCTCGAGGTGTCTATTGCTATATTGTGATGCCATTTGGTCTCAAGAACGTTGGTGCAACTTACCAACGAGCTATGAGCACTATCTTTCGAGATCATTTGCGCAAAACTGTCGAATGCTATGTTGACGATATCGTCGTCAAAAGTCGTAAAAAGGAAGATCACATTCAAGATTTGAGAACAATCTTTAATCTCATGTGCCAACATCAACTCAAGATGAATCCCACCAAGTCATTCCTAAGTGTCTCTAGTGGTAAATTTCTCGGCTTCGTCATTACCTCTAAGGGTATACACGTGGATCCCGAGAAGATCAAAGCCATTCAAGAGATGCGTCCTCCACGCAATCTAAAAAAGCTACGAGGATTTCAAGGACGACTTGCGTACATCAGGAGATTCATTTCGAATTTGTCTGGATACTGTAGACCATTCACTCAACTAATAAAGAAATGTGTATCTTTCGTTTGGACTGAAGAGTGTCAACGAGCATTCGAAGATATAAAACGATATCTCATGAGCCCACCAGTTTTGGTGCCACCTATCTCTGGCATTCCATTCTTAATGTATGTCCGTACAATGGATCATTCATTGGGTGCTTTACTCGCCCAAAAGAACAAAGAAGGCCATGAACAGGCTATCTACTACCTTAGCCGTACTATGATTGGTGCTGAACACCGTTATAGTCCGGTCGAAAAAGAATGCCTAGCTCTTATGTTTGCTGTACAAAAGACAAGGCATTACATCATTGGACAAGCTATTCATGTCATATCCAGAGTCAATCCTCTTCGGGTACTCATGAAGAAACCAAGTACTCTCAACTCTCGATTGGCTATATGGGCCATTCTGCTAGCCCAATATGACATGACATATGTTCCACAAAAGTCTGTTAAAGGTCAAGCACTGGCAGATTTCTTAGCCGCTCATCCTGTTCCTGAAACGTCTAAACTCTATGATGAAATCCCAGATGAGACATTGGAAATTGACATGATATTGGAAGAATTTCCTACGTGGCATCTATTCTTCGATGGTGCATCCAGAATAGGACTAAACGGTATCACCGTTGCAGGAGTTGGAGTTGTTCTTGTTTCTCCAGACGGGTCAACTATCCAAAGAGCATATTCTCTAGACGAACCTTGTTCTAACAACGTAGCAGAATACAACGCTCTACTCATTGGCCTTCAGCTAGCCAAACAATTAGATGCTCAATATCTTGAAGTTTATGGCGACTCTAAACTGGTTTTTAATCAGGTTAGAGGAACATACGAAGTTCGTCATCAAGATTTGGTACCCTATCATAAAGCAGCAATCAATCTGGCTTTATCATTTCAAGCTTTCTATATTGATTATGTTCGTCGTGCATGCAATACTGAAGCAGATGCATTAGCCAATCTTGCAGCAGTCTTGGCCATTCCTATCAAGAGGCAGTAAGTGGTGGTTGTATCAAATCGAGAACTGTTTTGTGTCGAAAACAATCATAATATTGAATTTAGTAATCTCGCTGAAATCAATATTATCGATGAAGATTGGAGAGTTCCCTTCATTGACTTCGTAGTTCATGATATACTTCCTGAAGACCCTAAAGAGGCTACGAGTATTCGTCGACGATCTCTTCGGTTCTATTACAATCAAACCACCAAGACTCTTTATCGACGGACTTATGACGGTCTTCTTCTGCGCTGTCTCGCCGGTGATGAAGCTAAGCAAGTATTGCGTGAAGCTCACGACGGTGTTTGTGGAGCACATCAGCCAGGTCCTAAGCTATAGGATCGTATTCGACGCATGGGCTACTACTGGCCCTCTATGGTATCAGATGCCATCGAATATACACGAAAATGTCGAGCTTGTCAAATCCATGCAGATTTCATTCATAAACCATCAGAGTTTTTGCATCCGACTGCTGCTTCGTGGCCTTTCGAAGCTTGGGGCATGGATGTCATAGGTCCTATTAATCCTCCTTCCTCTAAAGGATATCGCTTCATCTTAGCTATCACCGACTACTTCTCTAAGTGGGCTGAAGCTATACCCCTCGCTGAAGTTAAAACCAGTAATGTCATTAACTTCGTCAAACACCATGTCATCTACAGATTTGGTGTACCTAGAAGGATCATACATGACAATGGACCTCAGTTCATCAGTCAAAAGTTCACAAGATTCTGTGATGATCATCGGATTGACAATGTCGCTTCAACAGCTTATAATCCAGCTGCTAATGGTCTAGCAGAAGCCTTCAATAAAACCATCATCAAGCTCCTGAAGAAGTTTGTATCCACTAACAAACGAAACTGGAGTGAAAAATTAGGCGAATGTCTCTGGGCTTATCGAACTACAGTCCGTAATCCAACAGGTTGTACACCTTTTTCCTTGGTGTATGGCTGCGAAGCAGTTCTACCTTTAGAACTCCAAATCCCATCCTTAAGGATCGCTATTGCCCATGAGCTTACTACTGAGAACAATGATCTTCTTCGGCTCCAGGAATTGGAAGCTCTTGACGAAAAACGGCTAATGGCTCAACAACATATTGAATTATATCAAGCTCGTATCTCGAAGACTTTCAATCGAAAAGTTAAAGTCAGAACTTTTCAGAAAGGAGACCTTGTTCTAGCAGTCAGACGTCCTATGACTATGACTCATATGAGCAAGGGTAAATTTGATGCAAAGTGGGAGGGACCCTACATTGTAAACAAAGTGTTCTCCAACGGAGCCTACCAGTTAACAGAGTTAGATGGCCGAGTTGCTATGATGCCTATTAATGGCAAGTTTCTCAAGAAGTACTACACATGAATGTAAATATTTGTAAACAGAGCTGACAAGTTTATAAATAAAAGTTGATTTTATTTCATGAAAAGGAGTACATTATCATGGAAGATCACTGTAGTCTTTCTTACACTTAGGACGAGGACCAAATACATAATCAAATATATCATTTCCTGATCGCACCAAGAACTGGCAGGCAGCCAGTCTCTTTGCTTCTTCTTCTTCAGTTTCCCCCGGGTCAAGCAAGAAATCTATGATATCCTTTGGTGGCTTGGGAGCAGACGAGCCCTCTCCCGTCTCCTTCTTCGGCGGAGTTGGGCATTCTTTAGCGCCTTCGTCGACTTCAACTTTCTTCATGTTATCTTTGGAAGACATAGTAAATCGAAGAGGAATGATGTTGATACCTCTCTACTCAAAGATATGCTCTATTTATAGGCATATGGTTACGAGAATCGAAGGGACGCGTCTTTCCCAAGATTCATTCATTATGATGGTTCGTTTAGTCATTCATTACAGTCATGATGATGGTTTGACCATTCACTCATCACAATCATTCATGCAAAAGTGCGAAGACATTCTATTTGATTAAAAATCAGTTACATTCGCATTCTCATCATCTCTTCAGCAAGAAGCAAAGAGATTACATTTACTGCAAGAGATTACATTGATGGCCTAATTATGACGACGCATATACCATTCCCTTAGCCATTTTGCGTACAAAGGATGTATATTTTCGTCCAGAGCCAGAGGGTCAGAATTCCCAGTGTTGCTTTCTTCAGACATGGGCTTTTCCTTTATAGATGCTCTTGCATCAGAAATGTGTTCCTCCTTGATGGATGCCAATTCTTCTTTTACAGCCGCTCTTGCATCAGAAATGTGTTCCTCCATGATGGATGCCAGTTCTTCTTTGAGTGTCACTTCTTCTTTGACAAAAGATAGAACTTCTTCCTTCAAAACGATCTCAGTTTTTGGCACTGCAAGAGTCAAAGACAAAAGAAACAAATAATCAGATTGCGCTGACATACCTTGCGCAGTTCAACAGTTTGTGCAGAAGTTCCTGCGCAAAACAATCGATTGCGCTGGCTTTCTATCAGCGCAATTCAACCAACTGTGCAGGAAGGCCATCATCATAAAAATGAAGATAGGCATTTTTTATGCAACAGAAACCCTAAAAAGGGTGGCGCAGTATAAACTCATCTCTAAAAAAAGATGAGTTTCGAAGAATCAAAGGAGTCGAAACCCTAAAAAGGGTGTTCGATCGAAGTCCATCCACCTCTCAGCGCAGGGTGCGCGGCCTCATGGCGAGAAGCGCGCGGTGCAGTTCGGAAAGATTCGGCGGGGGCCTTGCCCTTGTCGGCGGTGGAAGATCGTCGGGGTGCCATCGCTCGTCGGAGAAGAAAACTGTTTGCAAAGAACTCTTTTTCTCTGTTTCTCAGAACTCAAACGAATGCAAGTAAAGAGTTCTCAAAGAACATGGAGACTATTTATAGTTTTCGAATGTGAAACGGCCATCACAGTTTGTGCCATAGACTGCGCACCACTCTGATTGCGCAGACAGATCACTCCTTTGCGCAACTTGATTTCAATATCATAATTCAAAGTATTTCAAAACTTTGAATCAAATCAACTTTCAAAAACTTTGAAGGGGGTCTTGTAGGTCCTAAAAAATCAAGTTGCATCAATCAACAAAGTCAAATGATCAAGATGTGCACCATTCAAGCAAACTGCACAGCTCACAGACTGCGCACGCTCAACTGCGCACATTCCCGATGATCAAGATGTGCACCATTCAAGCAAACTGCGCAGACAGCAGACTGCGCAGCTCACAGACTGCGCACGCTCAACTGCACACATTCCCGATTGTGCAAAGCTTACGTGGCTAATGTCATCATTACCTGACAACCAAATCAAATCTCTGACAGCTGACAGGCGCAAAAGACGAGGAAACCGTTCGTTTCTCTGTGCAGCATAGTGCTCGAGGACAGCTGTCCAGCCTGATGCGCAATCTACTTCCTGCGCAGTCCAAGTGTGCGCAATCCAGTTCCTGTGCCATCCATTTCCTGTGCAGTCCAATACTTGCACACTCCATCAAATCAACTGCCAAATGCATATGTGGCCTTCATGCCATCAATTTCTCAGAACGTGGTAACTGCCTGTGCACGACCATGCATATTTCAATCAAGTTTTGCCAAGTGTCCAAGACAGGTGGCCCATGATCCAGCAACTGCCTGCGCAGTCTTCTGCTGCGCAATCCAAGACTTACGCAATCCACCCTGCGCAATTCCAGAATAACTGAAAATCAGTTATTTCCAGAACTCTATAAATAGAGTTTCAAGACTTCATTTCAAGGGACGACTACATAGATATCAGATCACACAGAGAGAGATTATTCTCTTCAGAGAATCCAGGAGTTCTTGCTAAAGTGCTGCTGCATTCTTCAGAGGCTTTTGCCTTCAGTTCTTTAGAGGCTTCCTGCATTCGCTTCATCAGAGACATTCGTCTTCAGTCAGCTTCAAAGGCTTTCGTCTTCAAAAGTTCACATCGTCCAAGAAATAAAGTAATCGTCTTCTAGATTAGATTCCTACAGTTGTACTTTCCCAGAATTCAAATTGTAATCTTTTTTTTACAAAAGTTTATATAAACACTTTTTATTTTTGCAAACAGTTGTCCCGAGAGGCCTCGGGGCAATCTCCGGGCGAGGAGTCCCAGATCCCTGAACATCCAGATCCACCACCTTACTCTTTTCCTTGGCCGTCGCGGTCGCCTTAGGCTGCCAACCTACCGATCTCCCAGCAGACACCCCCGGACCTCGGCCAGATGGCCGAGACCCTGACCCCTTCTGACGGCTATCAGGATGGCGATCCCTAACCTGACCCTGTCCGCCTTCCGTCTTCCCCCGGTCTTCACCACGCGACGGCGCGTAATCGTTGTCCATCCACCTCCCTCCGTTTGGCTCCCCAGAGATCCTAAACATGCTCCGAATTCAAAATTTAGATCAATGGGGCCAACCCGCAGCGAGTCCGACCCCCCATCACCGAACGACGGTCGCCCGACCCCCCTTCCGTAGTGCCCGCCCCCCACCTCCTAGGGGGGTCGCCGACAACCCAGGGGGGTCCACCCGACCCCCCTGTGCTCTCCCCCTCGGCCTGGGGGGAGTTGTCGCACGCGCTGCCGTCGCGGGGTCCGCCTGACCCCTCCGATCCTGTTCTCGCCCCCCCTCCACCGCCTGGGGGTGGACGCCCTTCTTTCTCGAGTTAATTGTGGCTTATATAAAGAAACGTTATAGTTCCTTAATTATATATAGAGTTTAATTTGTCCTCTACTTTCTCCCCAACCATTACAAGCACCATGACAGGCAAACCGAAAGACTAGCAAAGAGACCAAAGACACAAAGCAATGACATTAGTAGTATTCCTGACGACATCCTTGCCTTGATGATCTTCGTAAGGCTTCTCGTGAGACATACTTGCCGTCGGATTGGTGTGTAAATCTTGGTATATGCTGACGAACTTAGTCATGCCCGTCGAGCCCACACAAATATCGTGTTCATGTCCAAGTACGTTGAAGGAGTATGTTGGCAGAAATTCTGAGCTTCGCTTGTTAGCTTCCTGCAATGGTCTATTATATTTTGATTTTGGGGGAAAACACAATAGGAGGTTCGGTTACGTTGTCTGCAACCCGGTGACCAAGGACTGGCTTAATGTTCCACAAAATTTGTGTAATTGGGGCAACGACGTTATTATTGGTTTCTACTTTCACTCTTCAATAGGGAAGTATAGATTGCTACAACAGTACTACTCTTCTGAAAGAGTCACAGGAGCATATGAAGTGTTCGGTATCGAAAGATCAAATAGAGCTTGGAGACATATCAATGCCTCTTCCGTTATCTCCTCGGCTCTTTGTTGATCACATATCTCTGTGCACGGAAGTATTCATTTCATGTGTGTATAGTAACATTCGACACAAATATTGAGAAATTCAGAAAAATGTCCAGAAAATTTGGGTCTGTGCCAAACAAATGCAAATCGTTATTTGGACAAAATGGACATATGGTATTTGAAAGACCACAGCAAAGAGGAATGGGTCAAACAGTACACGGTTTCACTGCAGGACATAAGAAGGTGTACTCCTTTGGCTATTTGGGAGGATCGGAAGGAGCTTTTGCTAAAATTTAATCAGTGTTGTCTTGTTCTCTATAATTTGGATTCTAAGACTTTCGAGAAGGAAGAGATCAGCAAGTTAACCTATCTATGGAAGTGGGTGCCTCACATAGAAAGTCTTGTATTATGTAATTCTCTAAAGAACATGAAGTATCTCTGTTAACTTGTAATTCCGGCCCAAGTATTTCTTTGAATAACATTATTTTCATTTAGTCTGAACACATTTTTTAAAAATCTAGTGTGCTTTATTACGTTTTTGAGATAGAAGGTTCATGGAATGTGATCTTGAAAGCACGCACAGTGATCTCTTTGCATGCAAATTTCACACAAGGCATGCCCTTCTGATTCAAATCGTGATTCATTATTGGGGAACCATATTCTTGCAGCAAAGATTGAATATGAATGGCATTGGTCCACTGCCAAATTATAGTCTTCTTTAATTTTTTTATTATAGTGTAATTGATTTCTTCGTTTCCTAATGCTTTCCTATTTAATTTTCAAGAACCCTATTTAATTTTAGAGAAGAAGATGATTATATTGTTGAAGCTAAAGAATATCAATGTTAGATTTTGTAAAACCCAAAACCTTTCCTAATTTTATTAATAAAAAAGAAAACAAAAAGAAAAACCCTCTCCTGAACCATATCATTTTCCCCCTCCGAAACCGTGGCCGACCCCGCGACCCCGTCCTGACCGGCCCCTCCGATACCGTGGCCGATTGTCTATGTGGCACCCCTCCCTGCGACCCGAGGCTCGACGATGTCGCTGTTCCGAATGGCCACCGCGCTGCTGTTGTGTCAAGAGATGTTCCGAGACTCTTCGAGCCGGTGACGACGCGCCGATCCGAGTCTAAGGCCACCCTACGGATTCCGACATCAAACTTCTGGTGTAATTCATAATCCGATTAGTCGTATTATCTCGTAGTCGTAGTCCGTGATGACCGGTCTCGTTCCCATTACGGAATTCGAATATTTGACATTATGTGTGTAGATACTTGGAACGATCCCTGGATCGTTTTTGTCACGCCCCGATTAGGGAAATCGCTCGCTTTGCTTCTATTCACGCCGAATCGATCATCCTCGCTAAGGCGTGATGCCGTACAAGTCTGGAGTTGCACTTGTACAAGGCTATAACATGCACATTCATATCATTTTGAAACACTGAAAATAAGCCACAGTTGCGGAAACATTGGGACACATTATAGGAAGAAGAAATACTCATTTTATTCATAATTGTAGTCAGAATACAACTTTTCTCTATAATATTTGAAATACCATTTCGGCTACATTGATTCATGAAAAGAAGTACAACTGATAGGCTGCCATGAAATAACTTCCCGTTCCATACATAATGCCCCTTTAGTACTTTGAAATATAAGTAGCTATCTTTTGAAAACTCCGCAATACTTTGTGCGTCTTTAGGGAAAAGTAACTTGAAAGAAAACAGCAGTTCAAAAAGCTTTAGTTGCGATGTGCGCCCGAGACTTCTCCAGTACCTGTGGAGGAGGGGTCAGCACATTATAACAATACGCTGGTGAGCCCCGTTGGCCCACTCAGCTAAACCAACATTTTATTAATGACAAGCATTTTAAAGTATGAACTTATTAAGGACAGGCAACATTTAGAGTAAATAACAATTAATTTAACATGGAATAAAACCATGTTTACTTTACCATCGGCCGAATCCAGCTTTCCTGCACAAGATACAGGATAATAATAATATACTTACCGCCCCTGCATAAGACAATCGTTAGCATACATTCGGACTGGGTCGTTGGTGAAACTGCACCATAAAGGACTTTCCAACGGGTATTACGGTGTACCAATCCAGAGTAGGTTGCAAGCCTAGTCGAATGTTCCGCAATACCTTGTGCCACCATAGCACGACCACCTGTTTCCCCCAAGGTCGAGCCGGTCCCCGGTGCCCCAAGTACCGTCCTGAGGAAACTATTCAAACTTTGTGCACAAAGACGTCCATGACTGTCGTGCCCCGTCCCGCAAAGTCAATCGGAGGAATCGAAACGCCGACGACGTTCGGACTTAGCCTTTCAACGGCTTGCTCGGAGACATCGCTCAGGTGGGATAGTTTCGGTGAACTCTCCTCATCTTTGCCTTCACATAATAAATCGTGTTTTCAACTTGCACAAGTTAGGCTTGGTAATAAAAGCTACGCATCCACATAGCTAAGGGAATAATCCCGACGGTTTGAATCGAGTTAGAACATGGAAAACGTTCCACTGTCGGCTTAGAGTTGGTGCACGGCATGCTTTGAAAATGACACTCGGTCCTTCGTCCCGTGGCTTGGGAGAAGGAAAGTTGGTCTTCGGTGCAAAAGCTGAGAGTTAGCCTAAGTCATAGGCGTCGCCCGCACAAATGCTTGCTAAAGCATGCACGATCCTGTCCCGCAAGGCTTGGCATAGCCTATGCTCGTCCCTTGGGTTAAGTTGTAGGCTTGAGTGAGTTAGGCAAAGTAATGCCGATCGACCTAAGTTATTCTACGTGCTGTCCCGCTCATTCTGCGGTTGTCAAGATAAATAGTCCCACGACCCCAAGGCCCGTCATATGAAGTATGACTTGGGCGACAGCGTTGCATAGAACACGAGTCGGTTTAGAGGCACGAGCCACGGTTGGTTCAGTGGAAAGTTAGCCACGATCGGTCGGTACTTAGGAAACACGTTATGTTCAAGTTAAGTTGGAAGGCTATGCAGTAGCCGTTCCCTGAGTTCAAAGAATGTTAAGTCTAAGCGATGGTTAGTCGCCGAGAGAAAATATATCGGGACTGTGGTTCAGTCGCCGAGGCAACCCTGGTTTGGGCTCTGCGAATGAAGTGTGAAAAGTGGAAAGAGTAAAACAACCAAGTAAATGAATTGATCACATAACAAGCCCCAACGGTATCCTAAAAGGCACCATGTAAACCCTTATGAACTTGGACAACTTGTCGACAAGGGGTGGTTTCTTCGAGCGGAATTCCGGGGCCACGGGACCGACTCGGCCTAGGAAGAAACTGGTTGTAGCCGAGCTGGGTAATAGGCAACGCTGGTAAGGCGATCGGTAAGACGGGGACTTTCATCGGGGCTCGCTACCTGCGTTGAAAGGGTCCCGTACTGCCAGGCTACGTCCAAGGCGGCTGGTTAGGCCAATCCCATAACAAACACTTAATATAAATTATTAACAACTGACATGGTAAGTTTTATGTCCAATATGGCTGGATAGGCCAGTGACCATTCATATAGATGTGTCGGCACGGGCGGCAATCCGCGTAGGTGACTTTGGATTGAGTTGAATATGTATGAGTTAAAAATACACAATGTATGAGCCTAAGATTTGGCTACAGCGAAGGCGACGTGCTTTGGCACGAGATGTGGCGTCGACTGTTAAGTTGCGAGTTAAGTCAAAAAGGGCCGTAGGGCATGTTGTGTGAAGTTACGTTGAGTTATGAGGCACGGTCGCATTGTCAAAAACACAAGTGTATGCGAGACTAAGCGAAGAGGTACTGCCTCGGTGATATTGAAGCACGAATTGAGTTATGGCACGACCGAGTCGTTACGTCCCAGAGTTTGGCACAAAAGACAAGTATAAGTCGGTGCGTCGACAATGCAAGCACGAGAAAGGTCTAGAGGCAAGGAAATGGAGTCCTTCGTGTAGTTACGTCTCTGATTATGGCCGTGAGGCAAACACGACCTGATAGGTTAACGTTGTTGGCACAAGGAGTGGTCTAGGTACAAAGTATGAGTTAACGTTGACATTGCTAGCACAGGATGGTTCCGATACACAAGTTGCGCTAAGGCGCCGGTCCTAAAATTGATCCTAAGGCAAGAATAGAAAGACAATCATAAAAGGGTTTATGTTGCACAAAGTAAATGAAACGTGTAGGTTTTGTATGGGTGGGCGAGAAGCTCACTCCACCAGTACAGTGGTACTGACACCCACACAGTGTTTCATGTGCAGGCACAGGTAGAAGCTCGTGGCGCGGAGCTCGCTTGGATGCGTCGAGGCACGGAGTTCCTTGGCGATTCGAAGCTTGCGGCCGCGGTGATTGAAGACTTATACAGGACATAATGTATGGACATCGCCTTCCGAAGCTTCTGCTGGATTCAAGTATTGTATCGAGAGATGAGAGAGAGCAGAGTGACTTGTAAATGAGAGAAAAGTGAGCACGAGAGACATTATAATTTGGCCTTGCGCCCACAGATGTAATCTTGTATTCAATATCAATAAAAGAGATTCTTTTGAATGACTTGTGTTCATGTGTTCTTCTTTAATTCCGCTGCTATAAATCAATGTCTCTGCACGGGACTTCTGTACGACGACCCCGTCGCAGCCGCTGTAATCGGCCGTTATGGAACCCGCCTTGCACGAGCGCAATCTAGGCTCGTGCGGCATCACGCCTTAGTGAGGACGATCGCTCCTATGGGAGCGGGGCGTGACATAGTGGTATCAGAGCACGGCTTTACGTCCTTGGACCGTCGATTGAATTCTTTAACTCCGTTGTTCCGCAAACTCTGAATTGTGCTTCCGCAACGTGATATCATTGGTGCGCTCTCTCTCAAATGTCCCTCGGCATGTCCATACAATAAGTCTAAATATTTTCGAAAGCTCGTACATGCGTTCGCTCGAACGCATCGATAGGCCTTTGCCGGACTCATTGGAGGCCTTTGTGCCGAACGTTGCAAAACTTGACTCGATAGAAAATATGTGCTAATGTTAGCAAAGTCGTACGTGTAACCGAATAGTCCTACGTCGACCTCAGCAAGTTGTGTGCATGCCTAATTAGTCCAATATCGATCCTAGCAATTGAGCGTGCAAACTCGAATATAGTCCGCACGGGATGGCTATGCACACGGCCTTTTGGCTAAGTTGTGTTGCGCATCGCGCACCTCGACCCTTGGTGCAATTGAGTCGCAAGCGATATCAAGTATCGCTTGGTCGGGAAAGAAGATACACTTAGAGTGTCTATCGATAGGAACGCTATCGAACTAACGCTTAGGCGTACACGAAAGATTGACTTGGATTTCGAGGAAATAGTGCGAACGACTTAGTGCGTCGATACGACGCGAGCGACTATGCTAGCGATTCGTCGAACGAATCTGAAGGATGTCATAGCGAATGACGCGAATGTGATTGAGGACTAGACCGTATGGCTTAAATCCGAGTGGTGTATGTGATAGGTTCGGTGAAGAATAAGAATGAGTGTCGACGACTAGTCGAGTGGCTCGAATCCGAGTGGTGTATGGTTCGTCTTGGAAATTGTTCGAGTGAATATTGAGGATTACGAGTATGTCGGCGAGGCAATGCGATCGCGCAAAGCCTTAGAACGTGTCACGCTTAGTTGGTCGTGACTTCGAATGTCCCGAACGAGCATCTCGTTCGGACAACTTGTGAATGAGCAACGCGAGTTAGAAAACGATTCGAACGATGAATGAAATTGAATGGTCTTGATCGAGGAAACTTAGGGGATCGCGCGTGCGATATCGGATTGATGCAAATGAAATATGACTTGAGTTTTTGAACAATGATCTTGAAACGAGCTTGAGGAATAGCGATCGAACTTGATCTTGAATATCGAGGAATGGTGGTATATCCAGTTCGGACAATAGCATCAAGTTGCACGACTCGAAATTGGTTGCGAAGGAAGATCGTCAGGTTACGTATATCGTCGATGGTATTGAGGCGTATCAAAGATCGATATGCAATAACTCGGAGGTACTCCAAATCGGCGAATAACGATCGTGTAAAATGTCATTGTCCGATGGATGCTATACTCGTGATGTTGAAAATTATCGAGGAAAAGATAGACTTGGCTCGAGGATTTTCTAAGTTGAATGAATGACGATCGAACTTGGCTTGGATGAAAACTAGAATATTTGGATTTGCTTTGTCGATAACCACAACGTTGACGTTCTTGTCTTATGCGAGCGCTACTCCAGCCTCGCACATGCGTCACGCCGATTAGGGCGATCACTCTGTGTGAGCGCTGGTATGGTGATTCATACAGCGGGAGTGGTCGAACTTGCACGGTGCGACAATTTGTGCTTCGACTTGTGGTTTGACGCGAAGATAGACTCGAGATTGAATTGGTGTGCTTGTCGATTGAACTTGAGGATCGAGTAGGTCCAATCCGCGTATCGAGAATGAATGAGTCTAAACTCAAACAAGAGTTACGCCCCGATGAGAATGATTATTCTGCGGGAGCATTGCATGGTGATTCATGAACCACCACGGATTATCAGACTCGCGTGAGATTGGGGCGCAACGTATTGTCGAGCGAGACGACCTCGTGATCGAATACATGAATTGGTTAGAATTGGTGAATTGAAGGGATTCGAATATACGCAACGCGTACCGTAATGCGAATTAGGTGATCGTGCTCGATGTTTAGAAATCTGAGTGACGCCAGCTTGGGTAGAAGACCCCGTATGATCGACTCTGGTTTGACCCTAGGATTGGGGTCAGTGTTGGCATTATTGTTAGGGAACTATGATTCCAATCCTGACATTGACTTAGCCTCGAAAAGAAATAGCCTAGCGGTTAGGCGAGACGCCCTGTTTCATGTGTTAGCAATCGGAAGGATTGATCTTGAGGATTGGAATGGATAGATGGCGTGGATCACGAATATAGGAAACCCTGCTCACGAGACTCGGCTGACATGCATATATTTCAGGGACGCTTGGGTATGTGCACGATGCGACTCGAGTGAGAATGACAAATTTTCTATCATGCGGCTTGGCTGAATGCAGGTATTCTTGGGACGCTTGGAATGCATGCACGATCCAGCCAAGTGATACGACGAGTTCAAGCAAGGCTTGAAGGATGGGAGTGTGTCGAGATCTTGAAATCGTGTTAAAGGAAAGATTGATAATAGTACGAGCGTGGCTCGGAATCGAAGGAACGCGTAGGCAAAATGTGTACGATTAAGTCTTGGCCATAGAAATGGTAGGATAACTTGCCTTCAGGAAAGTCTCGAGGACGAGACTTGTTCTGAGTGGTGTATGATGTAGTGTCCCATCCCGCAAAGTCAATCGGAGGAATCGAAACGCCGACGGCGTTCGGACTTAGCCTTGCAACGGCTTGCTCGGAGACATCGCTCAGGTGGGGTAGTTTCGGTGAACTCTCCTCATCTTTGCCTTCACATAATAAATCGTGTTTTCAACTTGCACAAGTTAGGCTTGGTAATAAAAGCTACGCATCCACATAGCTAAGGAAATAATCCCGACGGTTTGAATCGAGTTAGAACATGGAAAACGTCCCACTGTCGGCTTAGAGTTGGTGCACGGCGTGCTTTGAAAATGACACTCGGTCCTTCATCCCGTGGCTTGGGAGAAGGAAAGTTGGTCTTCGGTGCAAAAGCTGAGAGTTAGCCTAAGTCATAGGCGTCGCCCGCACAAATGCTTGCTAAAGCATGCACGATCCTGTCCCGCAAGGCTTGGCATAGCCTATGCTCGTCCCTTGGGTTAAGTTGTAGGCTTGAGTGAGTTAGGCAAAGTAATGCCGGTCGACCTAAGTTATTCTACGTGCTGTCCCGCTCATTCTGCGGTTGTCAAGATAAATAGTCCCACGACCCCAAGGCCCGTCATATGAAGTATGACTTGGGCGACAGCGTTGCATAGAACACGAGTCAGTTTAGAGGCACGAGCCACGGTTGGTTCAGTGGAAAGTTAGCCACGATCGGTCGATACTTAGGAAACACGTTATGTTCAAGTTAAGTTGGAAGGCTATGCAGTAGCCGTTCCCTGAGTTCAAAGAATGTTAAGTCTAAGCGATGGTTAGTCGCCGAGAGAAAATATGTCGGGACTGTGGTTCAGTCGCCGAGGCAACCCTGGTTTGGGCTCTGCGAATAAAGTGTGAAAAGTGGAAAGAGTAAAACAACCAAGTAAATGAATTGATCACATAACAAGCCCCAACGGTATCCTAAAATACACCATGTAAACCCTTATGAACTTGGACAACTTGTCGACAAGGGATGGTTTCTTCGAGCGGAATTTCGGGGCCACGGGACCGACTCGGCCTAGGAAGAAACTGGTTGTAGCCGAGCTGGGTAATAGGCAACGCTGGTAAAGCGATCGGTAAGACGGGAACTTTCATCGGGGCTCGCTACCTGCGTTGAAAGGGTCCCGTACTGCCAGGCTACGTCCAAGGCAGCTGGTTAGGCCAATCCCATAACAAATACTTAATATAAATTATTAACAACTGACATGGTAAGTTTTATATCCAATATGGTTGGATAGGCCAGTGACCATTCATATAGATGTGTCGGCACGGACGGCAATCCGCGTAGGTGACTTTGGATTGAGTTGAATATGTATGAGTTAAAAAGACACAATGTCTGAGCCTAAGATTTGGCTACAGCGAAGGCGACGTGCTTCGGCACGAGATGTGGCGTCGACTGTTAAGTTGCGAGTTAAGTCAAAAAGGGCCGTAGGGCATGTTGTGTGAAGTTACGTTGAGTTATGAGGCACGGTCGCATTGTCAAAAATACAAGTGTATACGAGACTAAACGAGGAGGTACTGCCTCGGTGATATTGAAGCACGAATCGAGTTATGGCACGACCGAGTCGTTACGTCCCAGAGTTTGGCACAAAAGACAAGTATAAGTCGGTGCATCGACAATACAAGCACGAGAAAGGTCTAGAGGCAAGGAAATGGAGTCCTTCGTGTAGTTACGTCTCTGATTATGGCCGTGAGGCAAACACGACCTGATAGGTTAACGTTGTTGGCACAAGGAGTGGTCTAGGTACAAAGTATGAGTTAACGTTGACATTGCTAGCACGGGATGGTTCCGATACACAAGTTGCGCTAAGGCGCCGGTCCTAAAATTGATCCTAAGGCAAGAATAGAAAGACAATCGTAAAAGGATTTATGTTGCACAAAGTAAATAAAACGTGTAGGTTTTGTATGGGTGGGCGAGAAGCTCACTCCACCAGTACAGTGGTACTGACACCCATACAGTGTTTCATGTGCAGGCACAGGTAGAAGCTCGTGGCACGGACCTCGCTTGGATGCGTCGAGGCACGGAGTTCCTTGGCGATTCGAAGCTTGCGGCCGCGGTGATTGAAGACTTATACAGGACATAATGTATGGACATCGCCTTCCGAAGCTTCCGCTGGATTCAAGTATTGTATCGAGAGATGAGAGAGAGCAGAGTGACTTGTAAATGAGAGAAAAGTGAGCACGAGAGACATTGTAATTTGGCCTTGCGCCCACAGATGTAATCTTGTATTCAATATCAATAAAAGAGATTCTTTTGAATGACTTGTGTTCATGTGTTCTTCTTTAATTCTGCTGCTATAAATCAATGTCTCTGCACGGGACTTCTGTGCGACGACCCCGTCGCAGCCGCTGTAATCGGCCGTTATGGAACCCGCCTTGCACGAGCGCAATCTAGGCTCGTGCGGCATCACGCCTTAGCGAGGGCGATCGCTCCTACGGGAGCGGGGCGTGACAATGACCACGCGAATGCATAACCGACTTAACAGTACACAAATGCATGGTATTAATAAGCCCACATTAGATACGCAACATTCTCATATTCAACATCTCAGGCAACAATTCATTTCTGCATTTCAATGTTCAAGGGACAAGCGTAATCTCAATGTTGTTAACAGTGTAATCAATTCTTTCAATGTTTAATGTTCAATGTTTAATGTTCAATCTCTAGCTTCTTAGTGGTATTGACTTGTGGCATTAGCAACTTGGTATCGATCAACGGATGTTGCAAGATATTTATTTAGTTGGCATGAAGGAATAGCGAGAGGGACAATGCCACCACAGAGATCCACACTCACCAAGTTAGAGAATCGCCGAGAGAGAGAGGAACACTTGCACGCTGAGCCTTCCGTCACGCGTCAGTCTGTATTGGCACCAAAAGTTTGGTTAATATTCCGTCTCGTTGTGTTCTCTTCTCTCAGAATTCTCAAGAATAAATTCTATGCAATCGATAAAAACGGGCAAGAATCAAATCATCGAAAATCATTCAAAAAAGCATCCATCAAAACCAAGCAGCAAAACCAGCAGCAAAATATCCAGAGAAAACTCTTGGACGCATTTCGAGAGAAACCAATCCATTATTTGGAAAGGTTCTTATGCACTTGTCCGTGATCGATTCGATTGTCGACGGTAAGTTTCCCCAAAACTCGGTTCCGATCGAGTTAGCCAAGCCACAAGCCTTACATAGTGAACCGCTAGGAGCGGGACACTACATAATATACCACTAAGAAAAAGTTTTATCCTCGAAACTTAAAGTAAAAGTCCTACCTCAAAATCATCAAACAGCGAGGGGTATTTCACCCGCATCTCTTCTTCTAATTCCCACGTCGACTCCTCGACCGTATGGTTCCGCCACAGCACGTTGACCAACGATACTGTCCGATTTTGCAAAACTTTCTCCTTCCTGTCCAAAATTTGGACAGGTTCCTCAGTGTAGGAAAGGTCAGCGCTCAGCTGCAACTGATCGAAGTTCACTACGTGACTTGGATCATGCACGTACTTCCGTAGTTGGGATACATGGAAGACATCATGCACATCAGCCAAAGCCGGAGGCAGTGCAAGTCGATAAGCCACTGAGGCTACCTTCTCCAAAATCTCGAAGGGTCCAACGAATCTCGGGCTCAGCTTTCCTTTCATCCCAAACCGCATCACACCTCGCATGGGTGTGACCTTCAAGAAGACATGATCTCCTGCCGTAAATTCCAATGGTCGTCGATGAACATCCGCATAACTCTTTTGTCGACTTTGAGCAACTCTAAGTCTTTATCGAATTAAGCAAACTCTGTCGACGGCCTGTTCCACAAGTTTCGGTCCGAGTACTTGCCGTTCACCGACTTCATCCTAGCATATCGGTGATCGATACTTCCGTCCATACAAGGCTTCGTACGGGGCTATCTGGATACTTGCCTGATAACTGTTGTTATAGGCAAATTCTGCCAATGCAAGATGTGCGTCCCAATTTGTCTTTGAATCGAGCACGTACAATCTCAACATATCTTCAAGAATCTGATTTACCCTCTCTGTCTGACCATCAGTCTGTGGATGGTATGCTGTACCGAAGTTCAACTTTGTGCCCATTTCTGAGTGTAGACTTATCCAAAATCGCGACAAGAATCTCCCGTCTCTATCCGACACAATAGAAGCTGGCACCCCATGTAATCGGACAATTTTATTTATGTAATTCTGAGCCAACCGTTCTACGCCCCACGTAACTTTTATTGGAATGAAATGTGCCGACTTGGTTAATCTATCCACGATAACCCAAATCGCATCATTTCCCTTCTGATATCTTGACAATCCGACTATAAAATCCATACAGATATTATCCCATTTCCACAGTGGAATAGCCAAATTTTGTAGTTCCCCGCCTGGCCGTTGGTGTTCGGCCTTCACACGCTGACAATCTATCCATTGTGACACAAAAAGAGCCACATCCTTCTTCATACCATGCCACCAAAATGTTGAGCGTAGATCTTTATACATTTTCGTGCTTCCCGGATGCAAGGAATACTTCGCAAAATGGGCCTCGGTCAGTATTTCCTTTCTGAGCTCATCATCCTTAGGAACGCACAATCTTTCCTTGACACGAATAGTGTCATCTTCTACTGTAAAGTCCGACGCCTTTCCTGCTAGAATCAATTCGCATATCTTCTGCAGAAACGGATCGTCCTTCTGAGCTATCTTAATCCTTCCTTGGAGACTCGGCTCAAGCTGCAACTGAGCCAACTGCATATTCTGCGGACGGACCCTGAATTCGATGTCCATCTCTTCAAGATCCCGTAGTACCTCTTTTGCTATTGCTAGTGATCCAACAAATTTTTGACTCAAGGCATCAGCTACCATATTTCCTTTACCCGGTGTGTAGGAAATTGTCAAGTCATAGTCCTTGATCAATTCCAACCATCGCCGCTGCCTCAAATTCAATTCCTTTTGCATGAATATGTACTTTAAGCTTTTGTGATCCGTGAAGATCTCGTAGGACACACCATAGAGATAGTATCGCCACAATTTCAACGCGAACACAATCTCCGCCAGTTCTAAATCATGAGTTGGGTAATTCTTCTCATGTTGTTTGAGTTGTCTCAACACATATGATATCGTCTTCCTACGTTGCATGAGAACACATCCCAAACTAAGTCTCGATGCGTCACTGTAGATTTGAAATCCCTCAGAGCCTTCCGGAAGTACTAAAATTGGAGCTGTGACGAGCCGCTGCTTGAGTTCTTGGAAACTACTCTCACAGTCGTCGGTCCACTTAAATACGACTCCCTTCTGAGTGAGGCGAGTCAAAGGCGATACGATTCTCGAGAAGTCTTTCACGAATCTACGGTAGTACCCGGCTAAACCGAGAAAACTCCGTATCTCACTAGCTGATGCAGGCTGTTTCCTGTCCACAACTGCCTCAATCTTCTTTGGGTCGACGGCAACACCTTCTGCCGAAATAACATGCCCTAGGAACGACACGTTGTTCATCCAAAATTCACACTTGCTTAGCTTTGCATACAATTGATTGTCCCATAGCGTCTGAAGTACTTCCCTTAAGTGTTCCATATGAGTCTCCCTGTCTTTTGAGTATATCAAGATGTCATCGATGAACACAACAACAAACTTGTCTAAGAACAGTCGAAACACTCTATTCATTAAATCCATAAAGGCTGCTGGAGCATTAGTCAAACCGAATGGCATGACCAAAAACTCGTAGTGTCCGTATCTCGTACAGAATGCTGACTTAGGGACATCTTCGGGTCTGATCTTCAGCTGATGGTATCCTGAACGAAGATCAATTTTAGAAAACACGGTTGCCCCTTGTAGCTGATCGAACAGATCATCTATCCTTGGCAAGGGGTACCTATTACGGATGGTTGCTTTATTCAATTCTCTGTAATCGATGCACAGCCGCATCGTCCCATCCTTCTTCTTTACAAATAGTACTGGGGCTCCCTATGGAGATAGACTTGGACGAATGTGTCCCCGGTCTAGCAATTCTTGTAGCTGCACTGTTAGTTCCTTCAATTCTGTCGGAGCCATCCTGTACGGCGCCTTCGATATCGGGCGATTATCTAAAAATGTGTCAATTGTGAATTCAATTTCTCTATCCGACGGCATTCCAGGTATCTCGTCCGGAAATACATTGGGGAACTCTGCCACAATTTTGGTCTGATTCGAGCCTACACTCTTCATTCGAGTGTCTTGGACAGAAGCGAGAAAGCCTTCACACCCTGAGTACAGCATGTGCCTTACTGTAACTACTGATATTACCATGGGTCCTTGGAACACTGAGCCACATGAGTAAGAGAACTCTGTTTCTCCGGGTAGGCGAAACACAACTCTCTTATCCGCACAGTCGATTGTTGCGTGACAGGTGCTGAGCCAGTCCATTCCCAAGATGATATCGTACTCTTTGATGTCGAGTACAATTGCGTCCAAAGATAAAGTCTTGCCTCCGATTTTAATGTAGCCGTCCCTGCAAATTAAAGTTGCAGGCATATCTACTCCCGAAGGAGTGCTAACACACAAAGCTGTCTTTAGTTGAGTCATACAGAATTTATTTTCGGTTGCAAAATTAGAAGAGATAAAGAAATGAGTAGCGCCAGAATCAAAAAATACTCTTACAGGTATGTCTTTGTATAGCAACATACCTGTTATAACATTCTTTATGGTCTGGGCCTCTGCCTGAGTCAAGGCATAAACCCTTGCTTGCCCACCTTGCTAATTCGGTGCATTCCCAGTTGGAGCTGGCAAAGCTGGTGGCGCTTGGCCACGATTTTGATTATTGTTCCCACGATACTGATTATTGTTCGGTCCAGGATGATTATAGTACTGATCCCGAGGGGGATTCTGATTCCTTCCCTTTCTGCATTCAGATGCCCTGTGGCCCATGCCGCCACAATTGAAGCATCCGGCTCTACATTCTGCTTGTCGATGCCCATACCGGTTGCACTTGAAGCAACGCAGTCCTTGATATTCGCCCTTATTGTCGCCAGTATTATGATGCTTAGGAACGTCATTCCTCTCAGCAGCCAAGGGTCGTTTATGGTTGCTACCCTGGTTGCGCAGTGTTGTCCCACGACTAACCGGTTGATGAAATCTCTCCATTTCGAGAGCTGTCTCGTACGCCTCTCGGTAAGACGTACATTTTCGATTTAGCACATCCTTCTCCAAGCCCTCATTCAAACCTTGCACAAATCTTCCTCGCTTGGCATCATCATTCGGTACCATGTACCCAACAAATGCGACTCTCTTCAAAAACTCGGTCTCGTAGTCATGCACTGACATACTGCCCTGTCGAAGTGCAATGAACTCATTCTCTTTTTGTTGACGGATAGCTGGCAGAATAAATTGAGTAATGAAAACCTGCTTGAAGGTCTCCCAGATATCTTCATATCTGGACTATTACCGCAAAGTTCCTGACTCTGCGAAGTCCACCATTCCTGGGCCTTGAGACGAAGTTGTACAGCGGTACACTCCACTCTCTTACTGCCCTAGATATCCAACATTCTAAAATATCCCTCGAGTGTGTTCAAGAAGCCCATCACCTCATCTGGCTCCTCTCTCCCATTAAACTCAGGTGGGTCATAACTCTTAAATTCGGAGAACTTGAAGCTCGGTCTCTTTCGTTTCGGCGTTTCAGCTTTCTCTGCCGGCACTTCTACGGTCTCGGTTGCTGCAGCCTTTGCAGAAACATTGGAATCGGCCGTTAGCTTGGTGATAATCTGAGTTAGACTATCAACTTGCTTTTGTTGAGCATCAAGCTGCTCCTGAAACTGATACTGAAGCTGCTCTTGAAGCGCGCGATGTTGAGCTTCGCTCTGCTTCCTCTGAGCCTCCATTTGCTTAATCAGTTTCTCAATTGGGTCAGACGATGAATTCGTCTTTGCGCTATCACCCTTGGTCATTCTACAACAAAGAAATAGTTCCATTAGCACTCATAAAATATTTATGGGCTTATTGTATGGAACATTATTTCATGTCAGCGCTATCGACACCATTAATCGAGAAAATTTGCATCAAGACTTCATTTTTGAAATACTTTTGAAATCCGAGGAATTGAACCGGGCTCTGATACCAATTTGTCACGCCCCGATTCTGGGAATCACTCGCTTTGCTTCGATTCACGCCGAATCGATCGTCCTCGCTAAGGCGTGATGCCGTACAAGTCTGGAGTTGCACTTGTACAAGGCTAGAACATGCACATTCATATCATTTTGAAACACTGAAAATAAGCCACAGTTGCGGAAACATTGGGACACATTATAGGAAGAAGAAATACTCATTTTATTCATAATTGTAGTCAGAATACAACTTTTCTCGATAATATTTGAAATGCCATTTCGGCTACATTGATTCATGAAAAGAAGTACAACTAATAGGCTGCCATGAAATAACTTCTCGTTCCATACATCATGCCCCTTTAGTACTTTGAAATATAAGCAGCTATCTTTTGAAAACTCTGCAATACTTTGTGCGTCTTTAGGGAAAGTAACTTGAAAAGAAATAGCAGATGAGAAAGCTTTAGTTGCGATGTACGCCCGAGCCTTCTCCAGTACCTGTGGAGGAGGGGTCAGCACATTATAACAATGCGCTGATGAGCCCCGTTGGCCCACTCAGCTAAACCAATATTTTATTAATGACAAGCATTTTAAAGATATGAACTTATTAGGGATAGGCAACATTTAGAGTAAATGACAATTAATGTAACATGGAATAAAATCATGTTTACTTTACCATCGGCCGAATCCAGCTTTCCTACACAAGATACGGGATAATAATAAACTTATCGCCCCTGCATAAGACAATCGTTAGCATGCATTCAGACTGGGTCGTTGGTGAAACTGCACCATAAAGGACTTTCCAACGGGTATTACGGTGTACCATTCCAGAGTAGGTTGCAAGCCTAGTCGAATGTTTCGCAATATCTCGTGCCACCATAGCATGACCAACTGTTTTTCCCTAGGTTGAGCCGATCCCCGGTGCCCCAAGTACCGTCCCGAGGAAACTACTCAAACTTTGTGCACAAAGATGTCCATGACCACGTGAATGCATAACCGACTTAACAGTACATAAATGCATGGTATTAATAAGCTTACATTAGATATGCAACATTCTCATATTCAACATCTCAGGCAACAATTCATTTTCGTATTTCAATGTTCAAGGGACAAGCGTAATCTCAATGTTGTTAACAGTGTAATCAATTCTTTCAATGTTCAATGTTCAATCTCTAGCTTCTTAGTGGTATTCACTTGTGGCATTAGCAACTTGGTATCGATCAACGGATGTTGCAAGATATTT